>OZ038398.1:28232438-28555898 GCA_964036045.1 Eutreptiella sp. 'Long Island Sound 2002' | reverse complement strand
CCGGATGGCAATGGGGCTGTCACCAAACCCACACATCAAGGCCAGCTCAGTGTGCCACAGCAGCAGGCGGTGAGATAAAAAAAAAGAGTCATCGTCAAGTGTGATTGCATTCAGCTTCGGATCAATGGTGGAATCAGGGTTGGCCTAGGGCTTAGGGCTTGAGCAAAGGCCCAAGTCAATGCTAGCACTGTACGAGCAAGAGGTTTGAAACGAGGGGACGTATCCGAGTGACGGTGAGGGTGAGGGTGAAGGTCAAGTTCAGGCCAAGTCAGGTTGGGGTTGGACTGGGTGAGCGAAGTCGAGGACGTGAGTTGCCCTGATTCTACTGGCCGTTCTGCAGTTGGTCCTTCAGGGCATGGGAAATGCTCTCGTAGCTGAGGAAAGTCACCAGGGCCCCAGGCAAAGTCCTTCCTAGGGTGGGGACAAGGCCACGGAAGAAGCCCTTGGGTCCCTCTCGCTGCATAATTGTAGATGCACCTGCAGTTCATGAGAACATTCATCAGGCGGGCAAGCAGGAGTGCAGCAGTGGACCAACGCAGGAATGCCAATCAGGATCTCCGTCAAGCGCCCCAGCACAACAGTGTGCACAGCAGTCATTGTGCTTTGGTTCAGTGTGTTTTCACCCGTTGTTTCACATTGGGGTCTTCATTCATCGGGGCCCTACTCACTGACAATGCCCAGGTGACACCAGGACAAAAGCAAAAAAAGAAGCCGTCTCTGGTAGGACTGCCCTAGTGCCCTAACCCTTACCAGAATTGAGCACTGGGCCGAGCTGAGAGGGAAGAGGATGCACCGCACACCTCACACACTGCAACCTGCGCACCCAAAACATCGCACACGTTACACAGTGCACATGTGCGCACATTGAACACCACACATTGTACCACCACACACTGTGCATGCACTGCGCACTCTGCGCACTATGCATACTACCCCCCCCCCGTGTCCAACGAACAAATTTGTCCTTGAAAAATACAGTTGGAACAGGAGTGTTTGTTGGACACACCGTTCCGTGCGTGTGACAATCTTGTGAAACTGCGGTAACACATCCCTACGCAGAAGTTACCCAGCCCATTCAAGGAACAATGCGATGGAGGCTACCAATTAGCTTTTTTTTTTTTTTTGAGAGTAGAAGCCCTTGTTGTGGTCCCGCTTCATGCGGCAAAAACGAATATGCTCCCCGGGCTTGGGGCCCTTCTTGTTCTTGGCATGGGCAGAAATGGTGGTACCGCTTGTATAGCACCTCAAGGCCAGGTGCAAGTAGAGAATCAGTCATGGCAATAGAGGTCCTGTAGTTGAGGGACACCATTCCCTCACAACCTGCTTTACAAATTTGCCCACCATTACTGCACCATACATCACAACAGCCCCTCATTTCCTTAAACATTTAGCCTAAAACAGTGGTTCTGGAGCCCGGTACCTAATTAAGTACCTAATTAATTTGGTCCTCAAAAAATACGGTCCGAACGGAAGTGTTCTTGGACACAGTATTTGTTGGACACAGGGGGGGGGGGGGGCGCACTCTGCACACCGTACTGCACCACCCCAAATACTCAACACTCTGCAACAGACGATCTACACCATGCACATCGCACGCCATGTACTGCCCACTACACATTGCACATTCCACAATGCGACCTACACACTGCACAGTTTTCAGAACGATCACTGCACACATTGCAAAATGCACTTTGCACATGGCACACGTTGAAATCTGTACACTACATAGTTGCATCGTGCGCACTCTGCACACTACACATTGCGCATTCTTAGGCAAAACACAATCAAAACAGACTAAACACAGCTGCTTGGGCATGCCGAAACCCATCGGTGTTATACAGAACCAAGGCAACGGACTGCACAAATTGAACGCCGCACATCATTCCACCACACACCGTGTACACTGCACACTATGCACCTGGTACACTGTGTAGTGCTCTTTATGCACTGCACACTCTGCACACCACGATCACCTCAGGGACGCCAACTCTTGCTGGAGGTCATGCGCAATCCGGCACGTGTTCTATCAAACCCCCTTCCACAGGGTGGTCACACAGAAGATAAAACAATCAAACGGCAAACACACTACCATTTGTGATCCCTGTGAGTCATTTTGACCAGCCCAGACCATGACAGCTCCGTGACATTGTGGCACTAATGGAGCTCATCCCCTTCCAGCGCCACTGCCTCCAGCTGATGCTTGAGGCCACCACCGCCTTGTCTTGAAGGTACTTCAAGCTTCGCAAAGCCCTCTATCTATGCATCCTTCTCATCTCCCATGGCATTCACTGACAATTGCAGTGCCATGCGCATCCTCAAGACCTCCTTTGTAGGGATAACCAGCAACCACTGTGCATAGACCCCGGACATTATGTATTCCCGAACCGACGAGGGGGAAGGGGGGGCGGGGGGGCTGCACTCACCCCCGAACCTGACCGCTTTGCTGCTCTGCACCACGGTTCCTCTTGTGGCATCCTGGCCTCCATTTCATTACAGAAGGGGAACATAAAGGGGGAGACCAACCGACAGCAGCTATTGGGAGTCAGCACAGCTCGGCTCGAAATACTAGACGCCGTGTTCTGTCCAGACGGGCTGCAACACAAAGGATAGGACTCCACTACAGGACCCGCCATGAAACCAAATGAAAATACAACGCACACGAACATAGCAGCACAAAAAGGGGGGAGGGGCATGGTGTATGTGGTGCTGTATGAGTCACACCTTGGTTGACTTATGGCAACTCGGACCTTTTTGGTAGCGGGAGGGCCCTATGGGGGTGGCCTCCAAAGGTCACGTGTGGACAAGCCACTTAGCTCCAGCCACATGCCTGCACACGGCCGTCATTGCTCAATCAGTTCGAACAGTGTCTGCTTGGCTTGTGCGTATGCTGAAATGGGGGTCGGAGGGGTCGGGTATGTTGTAGCAGCGGCTCACAATGGTGATAAACAAGCTGTTTTACAATGGATTGGGGACCACCTACACCTACAACCGCAGTTTTTGAGGGCCAGGATCACCCCAGTGTGACCCATCTGTGTCCTTCTACAGTTTTGAAGTCCCGCAATGTCTGCCAAGAGCCCTACGGCATCACACATCCCGAGGTGGAGCTAATCTGTAGCCCTACCCAGGCACAGAACCCAGCGTGGCCCCACTCCTCCTGCAGCTTGGTCGCCGCAAACGATGCACCATGTTGCTGACATGGGATCGACACACACTTGGATGGTTCATCCCTGTGCCAGTTCCATTACACAACAAGGGTGGGTGCGGCCTGAATGAATGCTTTGGGATTGAGGATTCAGGATTTGTGCATAGAATTTGACCCCGCCCCCAGGGCCTTTATGCCCCCCCCCCCCCCCCTGGGCCTTTGGCCACGCTTAGTTGTCGAAGGCAGCCAGTCTTGGGTGTGGCATGACCATTGGCGCCAAAGGCGCAGGAAGCGAACTTTTGTCCGTTGCGACCAACCACTAAAAGTGTCCATGATTCATGCATGTTCATCAAATGGTACTTGGTTGGCACAATAATGGGTTTTTCCCCAAGGTACATGCATGCCACGCCTACCACGGACGCCTCATTTGGGCCAAATGCTTGGTATCAGTGCACACTCAGGTTATCCAACTCCCCGAAATTGCTGAACACGGAGGAAAAGTTTTTGTTTCTTTCTCGTTGTGCTCTATCCTTTACCTTGTGCCTACACCTCCCCTTGCATTCCTGCCCCTCCCCCTCTCCCTCCCTCTTGTTTACTTCGTTGCTCTCCCTGTACCTCCCTTGCAAGGGAACCGACCACTTGGCATACTTTGTAGCATCCCTTGGTATCTGACACTTGTATAGTCTGAATGATTGCGGGGATCTTGCATTCTGTGAATACAGTGTGTGGGAATAATATGGCCAGACTCAAGGACAGAGGGGGGGGGTTTACATTTTTAGGATTCATAGATTTCTTGCTGCGTGTGCTGTGTGCCGGCTGGCCTGCAGCCATGAAGCAAAATCGAAGATCACTGGGGCTGCAGGAGCTCTAGCTTTGCACTTTAGGCGTGACAGTGTTGTGCATTGGCAGTGCAGAGCTGTGCTGTACATATCCTGTTCTTGTCTGAATTACAGCACCATTGCATGTTTCGGTGTGCTTTTTGCGGAGGTGGGCGGGTGAAACAGGCAAGGCATTCGCAGGCACTAGAGCAAACATGGCCTTGGGGAATAGCAAAATGAATAATGCTCATCGAACTCACTTCGGCGTACATTCAAGACACAGAGTTCCCATACGTGGATGCTCAGGAGCTCAAGATATGAAACGAATCACATCAAGAGCAAAGTTGGTCATAAATATGGAAGGGTGCAGGCGAAATCTTACTGACGAATTTTCCCACTATCCAGTGAATTGGCATGTAATTGTGTGAAATAAAAAAAAAGGCAATGAAAACCGCACGCCGTCACACTGCGCACTATTAAAGCAATGGTGAAATGCATCGTTGATGTGCCTTCTACGAGCATTCTGTGTATCTCTCCTTTGGTTCCAGTTCAAGCACATACAGGTTCCAGTGCTGCAGATCCCCGGAATACACAAACAAGGCAGGCAAGATGGCTGAACAAGCAAAATTCCACCACTAAAGCCGTGAAAGAATTGGGGGAGGTCATTCAATACGGAAAAGAACCTTCACAACGCCCTTCAAAGCAGGTTTACCCCCCCCCCCCGTCATGCAACACTATCCAAGGCCAGGGTTGCAGCTGCCCCCTGCCTCCCCGCCCCCCCAGGAGCTGCGACGGACTGTGCCATGGACCACTCTGCCCTCCATTGGGGTGAGCCTGGTTTGCTGGTGCTCCACAGAGCTCTTGTGGTCACAACGCACCAAAAGAAAAAAGCGGTGCTTTTTGTTGGATTCTGTTGAGTCAAACACCACACTTTAGTGGATCTTTTCTAAATCACACATCACACAATCAGGTGTCATCACAAATCTGGGTCGGTTTATCGGTTCGCATGTCACATACTTGTGGGCCTTCCTAACTCACACCACAGATCTGGTTTGTGCGCAGAACTGGTTGTGAACGGTGATGAAAGGGGAGTGCAGTGCACCGATGCATATCTACAGTGGCATATTCAAATCAAAGCCATGTCATCATTCTGCATATTTATGTTGGACAATCTGCTGCTCAGGTTGTTGGAATCGGCCACGAGGATCAGTTTAGGCCAGACAAATGGCTGAAAATGCATAGACCACCAAGGATCCTGCCTAGGGTCAGTCAATGGCTTTCTTCGAGACTTAGTCTGGGACCAGCAACGGAGCCCGTTTCCAGGCATGTTTGGCCGAGACAGCTCAAACCTTGATGCACTTAATTGGTGCCCTCATATCCTGCAATGCATGCACTCATCCCCAGCACACAAAACATATGTACATACCACAGGACCATAGAAGAAAGCCCTGAGAGTGAGTGGACGTCTCATCACAACGATGAGAAGGAATCTCCGTCAACGAAACCATTAAGCATATTATCCCTTGAGGTTAAACACAGCGTACACAAATTGTGGGTAGGCAGTCTGTTGGATCTTCAAGGGCCATGGGACTTAGCAGAAGTGGATGCAGCGGAGGAGGAGGTGGATCTTCCCATGAATGCTGAAGTGGGGCTGCTACTGAGCAATGGCTTGGCGCAAATCATGAATTCAATGCACATGCAATATGCAATAGCATGACAGCTACCTCACTTTTATGACACTCAGAGGGGTGGTCAGAGTGGTGGCGATTGTCTTGGAAGCGATGATACAGCCTGTCAGATACCTGTGCAAAGGCAGGTGCAGCTGTACTGCACATCCAAAGAACAACCAACACCCAAGAGCCCAGCTTTTGATCAAAAGAGACTACTAATGCACTGGGCTCAAGGATGGGGGGAAGCGGTAACCATCTGCAATGCAACCTTCAGTGCTGGGATGCATCTGGCAAAAATCCCTATGGTAGACCTGGTGCTGCACCCAGACCTACCCGGCCCCCTTTCCCCCCTTTTTCCCCATCCCGCCCCCTGTTTTTCCGCGTTTTGCCCCCGTTTTCCCCTGCTTTCTCCCCGTTTCTGCCCCCCCACCCCAGCCCGGTTTCCCCTGTTTCCCCACCATTTCCCCCCGTTTTCCCCGTTCTTCCTGTGGTCTATGATGTACTGGGAGGGATACCTGATCTGGGTACATCTCGGCCCTGAACCTTCCCCCCATCTGTGCTGCAATCTCCCCAGTCAAGGGGCATAATCGCTAGGTGTCGGGTCCATTGACCAAGGGCCAGGGACTCCTCCTAAACTGCACACACCAATCATTTGCTAGCCCTCACACAATTATCAGCCTTTCTGGATATTCTTTGTTCCTTGTATCCTTGTTCCTCTTTTGCGGTTTAGGTGTTCCGTTTTTGTCGATGTTTCACGGATGTTTTGTCAACCGGAGGTTTACTACACTGTTTATTGCGCCCGTATTCTCATCACTGTCCCTTGTGCCTACTTGGCCTCTCTGTGTAGCGCGTCCTGCCACCACCATGCCACCACTTGAAGATTCTAGGAATTTGAATTCGGCTTCGTCACGGCATGCTATGCTTCGTTTGTCATGCTTTTTGTTGCTCTGCTAATTGTAGGTGTGTGGGTTTCTCAATTTTTGGTGCTTTTCAAACCACAAATATTGTGTGGTGTTTTACCTTGCGGTAACAGCCGACAGGTCGCAGTGCCCATGCCACCAAATGTGTGATATATCGCAAATGATACCCTCCTGTGCATGAGGATACCTGGCCGTTGATTTCGTCTCAGCCTCGGCCACTGCTTCTTCTTAGTGCAAGTGTTGCTTCTTGCTTTTGGTGGTGACTTTTCATTGCTCAACCAAATGCTTCTTGATCATGAAGTCTAATTAGTAGGAGGGGCTGACAAATCACTCAAGCTTCACTGCCTTTGTCTCGGACAGAGTCAGCTATGACCTACATGCCTGAACCCTGCACATGATAGCACATGATAGTCTGCAACGCCCTGAGGTGAGCGTCCCAGTTTGGAGTGACACAGAGAGCGCTTCATAAACTGCCAATATGGTGAAATTGGCATACTCCCATCCCAATCCCCCACCCTCCTAGGGCTACAACACACTCAAAACAGGTAAAAAAATTTTTTCTATTGCCTTTGGCAAGGCACCCTGAAGAGAGACTTGAGTCAGTCAGTCAAGCTGACAGTCAGCCAATTAGTCGGTCAGTAAGGGCGAGCAGTCAATCAGGCAGGCGGGCGGGCAGAAACACACAGTTTGGCTTTTTTTGGTGGCAGCCAACAACTACAAGCAGTGGGGAACAATCTGTGTGCAGGAATACTCAGTGGTCGAGTGGTACAACACTTGCCCGACAACCCGCCTGGTGTCCATTCGAATGTCGGCCGGCGACCCCCGGCACAAGTTCATTAGCTCAACAGCTTTTTTACTTGAGCCTGGTTCAAATCATTCGAAGCACAAACTTTTGGGCCCCACCCCCACCACCCTAAATTGTGGTATCCATTTTCGGGGGGATAGAGGGCTCAAAATCAAAAAATCCATTGGGGGATCGTTTTGTCGGGTAAAATAATGATTTTATAGGGGGTCAGACATCCAACATCATGCCTTAGGCTATGCTACACGAACAACCCCCAAAAAGGGGGTTGTATGGCGTCCGCACCTACGATTGATCTAGCAACCTCTCTTCGAGGTGATTTCTATGGTCATGAGAGGATGCCGTTTTGTGTCTGGACTTAGTTGTTGTCATAACCATTGCAACATACTATGTGGTGCATGGTTATTTGATTTGAAAAAAAGCCACTTTCTAGAACATTTTACCATGGTTCTAAAAGACAATTCCTCAAACATATTTTACCACAGCACCATTGTAAGTGCTACAATTCAATTCCTCGGATATTTTTACCACAGCACCATTGCAAATTTTTCAACATCCCAACACGCCAATTCATTACATTTGAAACACACGCAACTGGAAACACACATACAAAAGGATATGTGATTTAGTGCGCTTTTTGTGCTTCAAAAACCGTAATTCAAAAAAAGCCCATTTCTCCACGAAAAAGGGCTTGATGGTTAGGTGGCCAGATCACTTGTACCATCTTGGATGGTCTTGTATCACTTCAAGAAAAGAATGTTCAACCATGCAGAACACACCACCAACACTTGCACAAGGGATTCGAAAAAAATGCCTGCATTCTGCCATTCATTGTTGTGGAGCACTTTTTGGCCATTTTTGATAGTTTTAGCAAATCGCCATCCCAACTTGCCATGCCCTGGTCACAGCCTGTGTCTAGGTTGCCGACATCATTCTTGCCTACAGCAAAGGGACAGGCCGGATATGTCCGTTGTGGGTCCCAACACCAAGAAGACCATTAATGGCCACCTCGTTTGGATGTTAGAGCTCTATGTGCTAGCCCATGGTGGAGTAAAGAAAAAGACACTCACCCACACCTTGGCCCCTCAAGCAAAGGTGTAGGTCGTGAAGAGTAGCGCACAACTATCACATCACCGGGAAGCCTTGGAGACACACTGCATGCTACTTAGTAGGCATATCGTCCAAGAAAGCCTACAAATCAACTACACTTTTTGCACTTTTGAGGAAAGTCGTGATGTGAGATGGTGTGTAGTGGGAACACAGGCCAAATTTGGAGTCCTGGCAAATTTGGAGTTGCGGCCGATCCCAGCAAATTCTATTCCCTTTGGCAAGGCACCTCGAAGAGCAGAGGGGTGTGTAACACGTAACTAGCCCCCCCCCCCACCTCCCTTGTCCAAAAGTACCACACTTGTGCACGTGACTTATGAGACCTAACACTGGTGAGTGGCAATATTATGGAAGCTCCACTTGGGGTTCCAACTTGTTGTTACATGGCTCCCTTGGGTTTATATAAACTTCCATTGTCGGGGGTCCCATCAAAATCCATGCAAGTACAAATAGATGACCGTTTTGACCATATTGCCCGCACTTGATATTAACACCTTGCCATTCGAATGTAAAATTGGGGATGGAACGATGGGTTGCAGAGCCACTAACGAATGGAACGATGGGTTGCATAGCCACTGACGCAAATGGAAGACTGTGAATAGCTCAAGGAAAGATGTGGACAGACCATGTGAACAACCCATGCTCTCTCTAGGCCGTGTTGTGTGCTGAGCAAACCCTTATCTTCAGCATCCCAGTAGAGGGCTTGACAAGTCAGCCACACAGCAAAAGGTTGTGCGTGTGTTGAGTAGCATGCAAAGATTCGGATAGGGGGATGCCTTTTGTGTGTTCATCCAGCCAGCCGGCTGTTTCTTCATAGGCTCTGACAATGCGGGCATTTTTACGAATGCTGCCAACAAGAGGCCAGAGGCCTTCAAGGTTACTCTGTGTGTATTTGAGGATGCCGTTGAAATGCAGCGCCGATAATACGTGCACGGCTACCCAACTAATTGGGGCGGCCTGTTTATTGTAGACAACCGCAATGTCAACCCACACATAGCAACAGCACAAAGAGGCTTGCAATACGGTGGTTGCATCAACATAAAGCACGAATACCACCGGCCTTTGGTTAGCTAAGAGAGTGCTATTGTTACAAAGTGCCCAACCAAACCACTGAGGTCAACAAATGGAGCTGCCCAAGCTTGACCCCCCTTGCTGGAAATGCAACGGGCGGTGGCAAAGAATGGGGTTTCGCATAACACACAAAGGCCTATGTCTGAAATAATCAGTCTAGCCTATACCGAGGGCCCATCTTGCACTTGTGCGACAAACCTTTGGGCACAAACCACTGAAAACAATCTTGCACATGGAGACTAAATTATCCTAGAACACGAAGTTTTAGTTGGACATGCATCTCAAGGATTCTTAAATAACCTTCAGACCTACTCTTCTTTGATGTTTAAATTGGTGTGTCATCTTTAGGGATCTCTTTGCCAAAAAAAAAAAAGGTGTACAACTGCCCACTTTGGGGATCTTGATGGGGGGGGGGGGGTAGCTATTTGTCACCTCCTGCCTTCGGGGGGCCAGCAGCAAACCATGATACTTCCTGTCCAACTACAGCCCCGTCCACACTTTGCACATTCAGCCATTACCATTGAGCCACATTAGTCTCTCCTCTCCTGAGCAATGGTGTTATCAAATTGATGGGCACATTTTTCCTCACCTGGTTTCATTTCCCAAAAACATTTCACACTTCAGAACATTGCCCCGTGCTCTCTGCGCCTGCAGCGCGCAACAAGTTGGAGGACTGGTCACATGACCCCTTTGGTGCCATGCTGTTAGAGGCACGTGGTGTAGACACTGTGCGTGCCTCCCCCCTCCTACATTTGCTGTGCCAACGACTTGACGTTGTGTTCGAGCAGATGGCCAAATACTAGAAGGCATATGTGGCCGACTACCTACCTGGAGGGAAGTTGGACCCTGCCCAATGCCCTGAAAGTCAGCATATCTTGTCAAACACTCCCTGTGCCAGTTCCTTTGAAGAGTCTTACTTTGGAGTCAAAACATTGCATGCGCTTGATGGGTGTCACTGCGGCCCCTTGGAAGGTGCGTGCAACAGCTATATCACGTGAATAACCCTGTGAACGTTGCCCTCTGGATGACGATGCACCACGTGTTCTGAGGTTGGCCAAGAAGGTTGATCAGGGACATGGTTCCATTTGAGGATTCAGGTGTGACCTTGTTGCTAGAAGGTGGCTTCACGCTGAGAGAGAGAGCCAGGGGGGTCCTCAAGAGGGGAAAAAAAAAGTGTTCCTGAACGGCAGTTTTGTAAAAAGACCGCGTGTGGCTCATATGTTCAACCATGGTTGGTGGCCATTGGTGGTTGGCGGTTGGCGACTGGCTGTTGGTGGAGGTTGGTGGTGGTTGGTGGTTGGTGATCAGTGGTTGGTGGCAGTTGGCAGTGGTTGGCGGTTGGCAGTTGGTCGCCGCTGGCGGTTGGCGGTTGGCAGTTGGTGGCGGTTGGTGGTTGGCGGTTGGTCGTCCCTTGGGGAGGTCCTTAAGGGTGGTCCTTAAAACAAAATAGTTCCCGGAGAGGAGAGGACGAAAAACACATCAATGGAACAGTGTACAGCAGGGTCAATGGACGAATTCATTGAGCTTCATTGAGCGGGGGAGGCGGTGATCGCGCGGTGTGTGCGCGATGCGGGTACTGGGGTTATTCCGCAAACCCTTTCATCCAGAGCCAATCAGGGGGAATGGTACTGCCTCAGAGCCCACCAGGTACCATCGACAACTTCTCTCCCGGTAGACCATCTCCTGGAGCGGTGCGCGTGCGGTGCGGATACTCCCCCTGACAGAGACCCTCCTCGCTCGGCAAGACCACCAACTCTCTACTGTCGGCAGCAGAGACTCAAGCTCACAGTCTGTAGGGACCACTGATGCCACCCTTGCGCTTCTCAAACTCAGATGGGTGCTTGATTGCTGTCAAGGCCTTTTGGACGCAGCTTCTCTTTGTTCCCTTTCACTTTTCTTCTGTTGTGCGTGCTCTTGGAGCACCAGGATTTTCTCGGCACGCTCCGTGGCTCTCCTCTCCTTCTCTCGAACACGCTCCGTTGCTCTCATCTCCCTCTCTGGAAGCTCTCTCCAGGGGTGTCCTTTGGCTCTCTGCTTGCAATAGTCGTCGACAGGCCACACCTAAGATTCCACAGGCAGTTCACCAGCGCACAGTTTTTTGTGCCCTCCATTCGTCTGCCCTTGGCCTCATTGTACTTTTTAGAGGCCTTGTGTACTAGTTTTCAATGTGTTTTTGGGTGGTCGACGGCCAATTGTGCCAAGTACTGTCCAAAGCACTTGTCTACCTGCCTCCTCTCTGTCTTGGGAACCCAAATATGGCAAGGATTATGAAGCCGTTGTGCTCTTCGCCCCTGAGGGCGCCACCATCCTCAGGTTCTGGGCCCTCCCAGGGGGCTACTGGGTCGGGTAGGCGGGCTCAATTTGCTTCAATCATACCCAGCATGGCTCACATGATTTGACCCCGCTGTAAGCAATCCTCTGAATGAACCTGTCTCAACAACCTTCTCAGGATTCCACTTGTCTCTGCAGCAACAATCTGATCACCACCGTCATCAAACCACAAGCGCAGATGGAGCCAACTGCAACTGCAAAGCAAACCAAAAGGAAGGTTTGAAGCAGTGTCAGTGCACACAGCACACCGGTCTGGGAGCTTGTGGTTGGTGTCGTGGCCGGAAAAGGCATGCGCCCAACTCTTCAGATGCTCATAAACGGTGAGCTGGATTGCAGGATTCAGGACGAGCCACAGCTGTGGGACTAGGCCCCGAAACAGGCCCGTAACACCCTGGGTTGACAGAATGGCTTGCAATTCCCGGCTCATAGACGCGGTACCTGTGCAGGAGTGGCACCAGGATGGGATGGGGAAGCCATTTTCATTCCTGTCTGTGGAATCTGTCAGTATCACCTCCCAAAAGTGAGAACACAGGGCTGAATCATTCACATGTGAAATGGTCCGCTTTCAAAGACCCATCGCATATGATACATCTCTCTGGGACATCCGGTTCCTGCCAACACGGAGCGTTTTCACATTTTTTCAGACTTTTCTCAACTTTTGGTCTAATGCACCAAAATGTCGTCACCTTGGGGGGGGGTATGTGTATGCTTTTCGAAATCTGTAAGAAAACGCCGTTTCAGAAATGTATGGGTTGGGGGGGGATAGGTGGCCATATTTTTGAGTACCGAGGCCGAACTTTTCGGCGTTTCAGGGTTTTCGGGCCTCAGGCTGCTGCCGAGGGGAACAATGACAGCTACAGTGACAGTGGCAGTGCAAGGCCTGAGAATTCATATTTTCTAGTGTTCAATCACATCTCCATCTTTTGTCAAGCCTCTCCTTCAGCACACGCAGGCATGTCAGATTTCAGGGTTACGGGTTCGGATTGAAACTGTCCTTGATGTATTTTGAATGTCTTTCTGGGACGGTACTGATCCTGCCAACACGGAGCGTTTTCAGGGGTCGGATCCATTGTTGCCTCATTTGTGTCCACTGAGTTTCCCAAAGGTAGGGGTATGTGGGGTATATTCGCAAAGCCCTTGAAAAGGGCTTTTCGGAGATGTATGGGTTAGGGGGGGGGGGTCCGGAACCATATTTTTTCGAAAATTGGCCGTTACCGTTGACAGGTTGGGTTTTTTTTGCCTGTTCTAGTCTGGTTTCAGACAGACTGCACCGCACCCCTACCCCCATTGCTCCAACATATGGGCATATGAGGGTCAAGTCATTTGGGTGGATTTGTTGCATTTGATGTGTAGAAGACATGTGCAACATGGGTCCCCTCAGGACCCCAACATGTTGAAGACTTTGACCAATAACTACCTTGGACACCCAGGTGATGCCTGGTGCAACTTGCAGCATCAAGCTCACCAGAGTGCAAGAAATCAAAGATGGCAGAATTTCTCAAACAGGCTGTCAAGTTGGGACATGAGACCACAATATTTGGATTCAGCACGTCAAAACGCATCCATTTACCTCCTTTCACTTTGCTCCAACTCCACAATATGTCGGAGCACCCAGGGGAAAAACTGTGAGTTACAGCACCATGACTGGGACTGCTGCTGCCACTTCCCTGTCACCAACCGTTCACACTGCAATTTCAAAGATAATACCAGTTATCTTCCTCTTGTCATCAAAGTGTCTAATCTGTTGTGAGGCGTGTTGCCTTAAGGGTTCGGCAACCCTACACGTGACCTGAGGTTCCTAACACCTATAGGACTCCAAAATGGTCACCACTGCAGCAAGGGTCTTATGTGCCCAAACAGGATCCCTTGATGAACCAGTTGCATGGGCCCACCAAACAAAAAAAAGGACCCAACCAGATTTCCTGGCACATCTATCCCACTTAATTTCCCTGGAAATTGTCAAAAAGAATCTTAATGATCAGGTTTCAACTCATTTCAAGTTTGAGCCACCAGGTGATCAAATCAGCTAAATAACATCTGTTGGTACAACGCATGGTCGACAAAGATCAAGGTGCTTGCTCATCCAAGAGACTTGTTTGGTGCATTGAACATCACGTTTTGGAGTCATAGCCTTCAGTGATAAAGAACTTTGCTGCTCTCTGCAGATACCTGAGGACTGGTGAGAGAAGTGCATCAAGATTATGTATACTTACAACAAAGCTCAGCTCTAAACGTGGCAGAATCTGGACAATAACGCGTTGCACTAGTTGATGGCACTGGGCGATCACACACAACCACAATCCATACCCAACCTTTTTGTGTACTGCTTTGCAGGTGATTTTCGTGAGGTATCAAGAACGGCTGGGCGGACCACTTGCACTGCAATTGTATATGTGGCACTGTTTGCCCAGGGTGCAAATTGTACCGTTTGCTCTGGTTTTTTGCATGTACTGAAGTGGCCATTGATGTCAATTTATACAGTTTGGTCAGAGCGTCCAAAGTGGCATCTTGGCAACCTTTTGGCTTCCAGTAATGAATTTTTCAATGCAACTTTGCTTGTTCGAGAGTGTCCAACTGATGCAAGCCTGGGCACCAACATTCAAGAGTCCTACTACAGAGGGTGGGTTACAAGGTCAAATGAGGACGCACAGTGTGGTGTTGGCTAGGTTTGGGGGAGGCGTATGTGCGTCGGTGGGTACTGGACTGTGGTGCCCTGTACAGCACTGGGGCCGGAGTTGGTGGCGTGTTGGTGGGGGCATGGTTTTGCGGGCACTGAAGTCCCCGTTTCTCCTTTTCGTGGTCCAACGGTTTGGTGGCGGAGTGGTGGTGGCGGGCTGTGGCAGAGGGGGTCAGTTGGGACACGCCTTGGTGTTGGGTTGGGCTGGCGCCTTGGATGCGTTGGCTGCCTGTGATATGGTGTATTGCTGCGTGTGGCGCTCGGTGGTCATGGTGGTACGGGTTCTGTTTGTGCCAGCGTATGCCTGCATTCGGCTTGAGTGGTGTGGGCCCAGGTTGGAGCTTACCTGGGTTGGCATTGGTACTCATGTGAAAGCCCATTTGAGAAATGAACAGAATCAGAAACACACATACACACTTTGTCACAACCAAGACAGAAATGCGAGGAGAAAAAATCTCACTCCAGAACAGATGCTCTAGAGTAGAGGGGATGGAGTCAGCAGCTGGAGGTGCACACGAGAATGGGGCCTGGCGAAAACATACATACAGCTGCCGTGAAGCAAAATCCACACATTTCACAGTCAGCGATTGGTGCTCTGGGTCCACTGCAACTTGCGTTCACCCAAGTCATGCCTTTCCATCAGCGAACACCTTGGTGTGACGGCTCA
Organism: Eutreptiella sp. 'Long Island Sound 2002'; assembly: GCA_964036045.1. Classification (NCBI taxonomy): domain Eukaryota; phylum Euglenozoa; class Euglenophyceae; order Eutreptiales; family Eutreptiaceae; genus Eutreptiella; species Eutreptiella sp. 'Long Island Sound 2002'. The sequence continues at coordinate 28,540,693 of OZ038398.1, read as the reverse complement.
CTGACATTGCCAACTTCTTGGAGGGGTGGGCTGCTGCACCAAGGATCCAATCGCTCAGATAACATATTCCCCCAAAAACACACCGTAACCAGTATGGTACTCCCCACACACACCTGCACACCTCCACACACTGCAGCAATCAGTAGCAGCACAGCACGTCAGCACATCCCTGTTAGCTTAGGCTTAGGCTCAGCTTGGGCTTTCTCAGGGTGGAGCAAATGGTTGGATCCACACTGTGCGATGGTTACTAGTTAAGTAGTAAGCACTGCCCTCCATGGACTTCTCGGAAATGGCAACTCAGTCCCCCACTCGGTATGAGGGTTGAGTCCTTCACATACCGAGGACATTGTCTGCGGGTTGGACCACCACGCAGGTTCTGCCGTGATCATTGGTGTGGTGCCAGAACACCACATAAAAGAATACAAAGAGCCGCATGTCTGTTATTGTGGATGGCAGGTCAAACAGGCGGGGATTACACCAATCAGTGTTTGTAGGACATACGGATCCATGGCTATGGGGTGTTATTGTTTTGATTGAGCCATGTGGCAGCACACAACATCAACTGTAGAAAACATTCCCTCAAAAACATGTGTTGGGAGTGTGGGCTGGCGTCAATGATCTGTCTCAGGCATACACACACACACACACACACACACACACACACACACACACACACACACACACACACACACACACACACACACACACACACACACTGTGGGGATCCACTCAATTGGACAATAAAACCATTGACACATCAAAAACTGCTGCCTGCCTTTGTATTCGTCCATACCTTGTGGCTATTACCTACACTCTGTCTTACCATGGTGTTCCTTTCCTGATGTTGCAAAATACAAACCAAACCTGTGTTGGTTCGTTCCAACAGCTGCATTCGGGTCTTGATCAGCCAAATTGGACAAGTCAATATCGAGCTGAAACACCCTGTACATCAATGCACCAGCATTGTATGCAGAACCATGGCTGTGTGTGTTTGTGTGTGCGATTGCTCACAGGCCCTCAAAAGCACAGTGCATATCAAAACTTAATAAAGCGCATGTATTGTTCACACAATACATACGCTGTCTTACTCCTACATGACGCCTTTCCACCCACACAAAAGTCCAAAGGTGCAACATTCACCAAGGGGGCAGCACAAGCCCAATCTCCCAGTTTACAAGCCCAAGAGACTCCAACCATATACACTGTCTGGACCCTGTTGTCCTGCTGTGCTGTTGGCTGTCAGCACAGTATCATGGTCTGGAAAAGAGATATGGATGGCACATTACAGTGTGCATGAGTCAATAGACCCCCAAGAGCCTATGGTCCAAATTGCATCACGTGTGCAAATATGAGACATAGCCCTGAGCCCTCATGCAGTGTTCAGCAGGAACAAATAAGAAGCTTGAATTTCATGGAATGGAGTGCACCAATTCATTTTCTCCTGGATGAGAAATATTGTGGACTATAGCCTTTTCTGATGCAGCGACCCAGATTGGGCAATATGCACTGCAGTTGGTGCACACTCTGTGTTTCCGAATCCGTGCTACTTTCGTTGGTTGGTCATAGTTTGTGGTATCCGAGGTAGAAATCCTACATGTGATCTTTCATTCAAAACATGATCTGGTTTGGGGCGCCAGTGATTGCAGCAGATAAGATGAAATCATCTTGTAAATGTGTATGAGTAATAGCAAATGTTGCGGTGTACCATAGATTCAGTCATTTGATGAAAAAATGCAGCAATGCACCCATGATGTGGGGCCTCTCCACAGGTTCCACAAATTTCGGCATTTCTGTTGAGACAAAAGCCTCATATACAGCAGTTGGAGGTACTTTCCTCTTCTTCTTGCATTCTCTGAACAGCTGGATTTCCCTGCAAACTTTCCCCTCTGCAAACTTTCCCCTTGTGGGGAATTTTCTTCCCTCCCTGTTCCCACCCTCCAGTATGTTGAGGACAGCAAGCCACATCGAGCTCCCGAATCACTCTCCAAGAAATTGCATGCATAAATCACCAAGCAGAATCCGTCACACATCACCACCTCCTCTTTTTGTCAGCCGCCATGAAGATTTACGTTGTGATATTGCAGCCTTAATTTCTGCAACTCGAATTGCAGGCCCTGGTCCCATAACATTTAGTGTTGCTCGGCAATGGTGGCCCTGATGTAGTGCACACAGTTGAGGGACAGCCCAAAGATGTGTCATGACAAGGTCTGCAGCACCTGCTCGCCTCACAACACGGGGGGTTTGTGGAGGTGGCAGTGTCGGTGGGAAGCTCTGCATGCACTGTGACCCAACACCCAGTGTCCATGTGACACCCAGTGTCCATGGGCCACGGCTGATTGAATGGGCTGCCGCTGGCCCACACAGTGTGTACATCAACCTTTATTTTGGTCATCATCAGAGATCCAAGATGTCCCCCAAATGGATGCGACAGCGTGGTCAAGGGCAGAGGGCACACTGCTCACCATTTGGCGCCCCAGGGGTCCAGTGAGACATCCATCCGGCAACTTCTCAGGTACAAGGAGGATGCACCTGGTGGGAAAGAATCTGCATTTCCACAAATTGTGGTAATTCTCATTAACTGAAAGTGCTAGAGGCAAAAATGCAGGAATTTCCCCAATGCAAAGCAAACTGCAAGTGTGAGATGCAACGCAGACCTGCACTGGTTGCAGCAATGAAGTTCCGCATCACCAGGTCCTCGGGTAGCATCGCTTTCAGATACTTGTAGCAACCAAAATATAGCCCCCAACCAGACGTGCCTCCGAGTAGCGCTGGAGTCATGCCCTGCAGACAACATGGTGGATGCAAGGACCCACATTGCATATGGATACAGCAGGGGTGCTCAAGAAAGCGACGGCAACTTCCGGCGGCCACATCATTGCCCCTCGCGCCCTTCCCCATTGGGGGGTTGCAGCAATGTGTGGGCATCCACCGTGTGCCCTATGACCCAGTCCATATATTCCCATAGTTGCAAGCGTTGCACTCATCCACAACAAGGCGTACATCCAGTTGACTGGCAGCAAATGGGAACCTTGCCAACTATCCAGTGCTTGAAACTGTTTTACAGCCTCCGCAGCATACCGCCCATCAAACAACGGCAATCCGACTGCTTTTGGTTCCTCCGGTGTTGTGTGAATGCACTGCTGATTCCATTTTTCAATTTCTCTGCGCAACCACAATGGATGCAAAAGCCAATTCTCCTCTGAGAGCAGCCTCAGCAAAGTCCAAACCAGAGGGCATCGTTCAACTGTTTCAACAGCCAGGCACGTTGCAGGATAGAGTCGCAGGTTAGAGTCGCAGGATAGAGTCGCAGCTTAGAGTCGCAGGATAGAGTCGCAGGTTAGAGTCGCAGGTTCGAGTCGCAGCTTAGAGTCGCAGGTTAGAGTCGCAGGTTAGAGTCGCAGGTTCGAGTCGAAGGTTAGAGTCGCAGGTTAGAGTTGCAGGTTCGAGTCGCGGGATAGAGTCGCAGGTTAGAGTCGCCAGCCAGGCACGATGGTCTTCAGTAGACGTTGAGCAAATTGTGCCTATTCCTCTTGCTTAGTGTTGGACTACTCTCTTGCGAGCACTGACTTCACTTGGGTGGCATGACAAAAAGCTACGACCAACGGGGCCCAAAAAGGGAAGGTGTACATACGTGGCGGAAGATTGGGAGAAAAGTGTATCTGCAACCGCCAGCAACCGCTGATTGAGCACCCCCATGAGCACAGAACCTCAAGATTGATGTTAGACTCTTTGATTTCTTGCTTAAATTTGGCAAATTGTTTGTTCAAAAGCTTCTGTCAAGATCAACGTTCAAATGTCCGCAACAAATCATGCCATGTCAATCATGTCAACCATGTCAATCTGCTACGCACCGCTACACTCGTGCCACAACGCATCCGTCAACCATTGTTTGTCTCAAGCTCCACAAACAACGGTAACCTGACCATACCTGGTACAAGGCAGGGATTCCTTCACTTTTCAGGATGCAGCGGAAGGCCTGAAAGACGTGTGCAACAGGATCTCACAAGCTTGGAGGAAGGCGCTTCCCGGGGTGCGATGGCAAGGGTCGAATTGTAGAGAGAAAAATGACACTGATCGACGGACACGACACAATGCAGCAAATGTTTTGAGTAAGAATCAATACTGCCCGTATGGTTCTGCAAATCTTGCACCACCTGCCGAACTAAATAATCTTGAAGCGGGGGGAGCATATCCGCACGTTAAAAATTCTCACTGGCATACAAAACCATTCAGTTGTTTCGAAAACCGAAATCAATACCAAGTAGCGGTGCCAGTTGTGCAAGGGGGGCGGTCGCCATTGTTTTACCCAGTAAAAGGGGATCACCTCAAGGAGGTGCATCGCTTAGAAATGCACGCAAATGGTGAGCCACCACCACCTCCAATGGCATCCTTCATAACCCTAACCCTGCTCTAGAAAGAAAAATGTCATGCGGACGAAAGCTTGGGTCATTGACTAGAGCAAAATGTGACAGTTGGGGGACCAACTGTTTGGCCACCGGTTCCAAAGTAGAAGCAAGCACTGTGGTGTCATGGAATGGCACCCGTCAAGCAATCCTTTGGGGTGCCCACATACCCATGGCTTTAAAGGGGATGCATGGATGCAGCTTGTGAACAACACCCTTTGTTGGGGTGCAATCCACCCACCATATCACATTCATAAAACTTGTCACGGCAAGGAAGATTGGGGAATGTTAGCATAGGAGTTGCACGAGCTGGAGGCGGCTCCATGGGGACACATTTTTCTGACATTGGAATGAAGTTTCCATCTTAGGGTCCCCAGAGAACACATATTCCTGCATAAGCGCCCACGAACACATCCATTGGGCACTTAGGTACCCTCCGATAGGCCACCGCACACCACACACCACACCGCACCGCACGCGCACACGCACACACCCTGACGTGCGTGGCACTACACCACTCCCCATCAAAAACATGGTGCTGTGGTGCAAATTCTGTCACCTGCACGGCCAATGCAGTCTAATACTCGCAAATTGCCCTTGGCTATTGAAAAACCTAAAGGACCTGGGTGTACCTCTACGTTTTCGCACCACTTTGGCCGCCATGCATGTGTGGTGCCGAGGCGACAGTGTGCACCGACCACAATTCGTCATCACTGCACCAAATGTTGCGGGGCACGGGAGCTTACCCAATCCGCGGCACGTACCCCCCCCCCCCTCCCCTCCGTGGTTGGGTAAGCTCCACGGTGTCGGACCATGAAAGCCGATCGCAACTATGTAGGAGGCTGCAACATGCGCATGCGTCCCATTTGTAAAATCAAGCTGCGTTGCAGGAAAGTGTTTTGGAGTGCCACGGCGTCTCCATGTGCATTCTCATGTGTAAAGGCGGATCACACCTGCAACGTGGACGTGTAAGTGACGTTGTTGATTCGACGTGCAACCGTGCCGTCTTGGGCTTGGAAGCGTGTCTTCACTGCACACACAAGAAACATGCATCACAACAAATTCATTCCATACAACAAAATGGCGTAAAACCTCGAACCAAAGGGGCACTAGGCGAACTTAGCATTGAGCGAAGCGCACACGAGGACACCGCCATAGCGAAAAAAAAACCAACGAGAATGTATATTGTGTACTACTTGCCCCAATGTGTTCCTAGTGCCTCTCTGCCTTTCCCAAGGTCAAGCGGAAGCGGGATGTGAAGGCAATGTTGTGGGTTGGTGTCGTTAGGCCGCTTGGGGGTTTCAAAAAGAAGGATCGACCAACTTGAAGAAATTCCCTGCCATGCATTTTGGAACTCAACTTGCAAATTTGCTCGCAATGGTTTTTCTCAAGTGCGCTCACATGGCGACTTCTTTCCCCCATTATTATGGTCTCCCCATGAGCTTTCTAGTCACGGCTTCGAAGGGTGGTGGGTGCTTGTTGAAGTAGTGATAGCTTTTCTTTCTTCGGGAGTACGCTTTCCTTGGGATCGTGCACTTGATGGGCACTTGAGCACCATCGAAAGGAGACCACAACCCGACAAACATCCAGTGGGGGGCCACGGGTTGAATGGCGTGGGTTGGTGGGTGACGTTAGTTGCCCCACGAACTTGAAAGTCGATTCATTCGTGAGTTGCGCTATGGCAACTTGTCCAATAGGGTATCGTGAAGTAACCATGTAGACAAGCGGCTTCCAATGAAGGGCAAACAAGTGCATCATGGAATCGTTCGTTGAACCCATTAAACGAAAACTTTTCATCATCAACCACGGCTATGACAAAATCCATGAGTTTGCGGTTGATGCAACAATAACGGAAGTAATGAACATCCTAGATCGAGATGCCATCTTGTAACCGCGGTGCTTTTCTTTTGCTTTGCCCGCGTCTTGTGGGGACGGCGAGAAAGAGTGCTTGCACCTAACGACGATGCCGTGAAAGTGCACATCGTGCCATAGACTAAATAAAGTTTGCCCCGATCCTGTGGAAATTTCAAACCAAATCACGTGAAGTGGCAACATCATTAGCACCAATGCACGTAAGTTCGTGTCGTGTTGAGCTTGTGCTCGCTTTTTGCTTTTGCATTGTGTACGCATACATCATGATTGGCCACGACTGTTGTGTACATTTTAAACACACCGTTTTCAATCAAAGATGTCATGCACGCAACTACACCCACCAAGCATTGTTGGCAGAAAGCAAAAATAGCCGCTTCTTCCTTGTACTGTCAGTGTCAAAATTGCATACTTTGATTCTCAAGTGGCCATTTTTGACGCATTTTTTAGGCATGGAGAGGCCCCAACGGCTCCGTCTTTGGAGCCAACCGGGGAAAACACAATGACACCCCTCCAAAACAACCCAACATGAAGGTAAAAAACGTGATCGTAATGTGATTTCACATACTTGGTGGAACGAAAACCACAAAAAGATGCACAAACATTCCATCACAAAGATAGCACTCACAAGCAACGCCTCGCGCACCTAGGTCGACGGGATGAAGAGTAAGTGTTGCGATCGCCCCGGCCGATACACCGGAGAAGGTGTGTATCAACACATCTAAATTGATAGCGCTGGGAGCGAAGCCATAAAAAACCATGCCCATGGCCTCAAATAAGCTAGTAGTAGATAAATGACGGTCGTGATCAAAATTCAAGCCAACTTGAACATATTGCATGCGCAGAAGTACGCCCCTTTGTGTTCAGAATCATGCACCAACCCAATCTTGTGTCGACCATGTGGCTCCTCAAACAAGGAGATCAAGTACGAGCAAGCAATTACTTCAGCCTTTCCAATGCTTGTTGTGTTGTGTGATGCCAAGTGGTGTTTTGGCGGATATGGTGGCGTCAAGAAACTGCAATCGGAGCAATGACACACATTTGAGTTGATTGCTTGTGGTTATCCTAGAGGACCGACTTTAAGTTACCGGGCGGACGCGGTTCAGGCGCCCCGATTGAACGCACATTCTACCAGGCGTTACCCGCACGATGGAATGCAACTTCCCTTGGCCTCCACCTTGCACCTTGCACCTTGCACCACGAATTGGCCACCGACCTTGTGCAGGACATGTCATTGTTGAACTGTTCAGATTGGACAAATTGGTTAAAGACAAGTAGTCGCATCGAAATCGTATGCTTGTCAAAATCCGGCCGGGTTTCCACAATCCATCTTGTGCTACTGTCTACTTTTAGTGTCTACTTTCGTGCGCAGCACCGCAATTATGAAGGGCTCATTTGGGCATTTGGCATTTGGCACAACCACAAGTAGTCTCAATGTGGGGCGCTGACGGCTTTCGTTCGGTTGGTCCCAATCATTTCGCACGCGCCTGCTGCGACTAGGGTTGGGTTGACTCAGTCAAGTCAGTCACGAGTCACGATTTTTTGACTCAGTCAAGTCAAGTCACCAGTCACGCCGCCCCAGTCGACTCAGTCAAGTCACTATGTCGAGTGGTGATTGTGACTGAGTAGGCACTACGAGTCACTGATCGCCGGTTCGAATCCCACTGTGGTTTGTACCGTGGCGCGAATGCTCAGCTTATGGGCGATGGGCGAGCGATTGGTCCATTGCTGGGATCGGCGGGGATCGAACCTACGAACCTACTTTTAATGCCAATGTCACCGTACATTACTGCAGAACAATCTTGCGCTTCGAAGCTCATCTTGTGCTTTTGCATGCTTTGTGGGGTGCCGGCTTCGGAGGGCACCATGCTTTTTACAAAATTTTCGAAAAAAATTTAGTATGCTCTCATGAGTCAAGCTTTTGGGGCGACTGAGTCATGGCTGAGTCACCAGTCACGATCGCCGATGACTGACTCGAGTCAGTCATCAGTCATCAATTTTTTGACTTAGTCAAGTCTCAGTCACCACCTGTCGATTTTGACTCTGTACTGTCGCACGCGCGAGACGGTTAAGTACCGCTTCTGTAAACCACCAGTTACAAGTATGAGATGACAACTGGCGGCATACGCAAAATTTGCCGACTGGGCGGTAAGGTCTCCGTTGTTCGGGTTTCTCTCCCGCAAGAGGCTCCAGTGGTGTCGCAAGACCTGCTGTTTTTGCAGTTTATGCAGACCGAACAGTTTATGCAGTTCGCGCAGTTCGTTTTAGTTTACCTGAAGACCGGGCAGGTCCGATCATTTCGAGCAGTTTATGCAGTTTATACAGTTCACATCAAAAACGGGTATAAACAGGTCGAACCGGTCGGACCGCCCAGTTTGGCGCGTTTTATGCAGTTTGTTTAAGCACCGGTCCGGACCGGTCCGGTCCGGCCTTTACACAAAGTGAAATGAACGGTTCGGTCCGGTCGGTTCGATCAGTTCGTCTCGTTTTATGCAGTTGGCGCAGAAGAAGTACGATCACGATCACGTTTTTTACCTTCATGTTGGGTTGTTTTGGAGGGGTGTCATTGTGTTTTCCCCGGTTGGCTCCAAAGACGGAGCCGTTGGGGCCTCTCCATGCCTAAAAAATGCGTCAAAAATGGCCACTTGAGAATCAAAGTATGCAATTTTGACACTGACAGTACAAGGAAGAAGCGGCTATTTTTGCTTTCTGCCAACAATGCTTGGTGGGTGTAGTTGCGTGCATGACATCTTTGATTGAAAACGGTGTGTTTAAAATGTACACAACAGTCGTGGCCAATCATGATGTATGCGTACACAATGCAAAAGCAAAAAGCGAGCACAAGCTCAACACGACACGAACTTACGTGCATTGGTGCTAATGATGTTGCCACTTCACGTGATTTGGTTTGAAATTTCCACAGGATCGGGGCAAACTTTATTTAGTCTATGGCACGATGTGCACTTTCACGGCATCGTCGTTAGGTGCAAGCACTCTTTCTCGCCGTCCCCACAAGACGCGGGCAAAGCAAAAGAAAAGCACCGCGGTTACAAGATGGCATCTCGATCTAGGATGTTCATTACTTCCGTTATTGTTGCATCAACCGCAAACTCATGGATTTTGTCATAGCCGTGGTTGATGATGAAAAGTTTTCGTTTAATGGGTTCAACGAACGATTCCATGATGCACTTGTTTGCCCTTCATTGGAAGCCGCTTGTCTACATGGTTACTTCACGATACCCTATTGGACAAGTTGCCATAGCGCAACTCACGAATGAATCGACTTTCAAGTTCGTGGGGCAACTAACGTCACCCACCAACCCACGCCATTCAACCCGTGGCCCCCCACTGGATGTTTGTCGGGTTGTGGTCTCCTTTCGATGGTGCTCAAGTGCCCATCAAGTGCACGATCCCAAGGAAAGCGTACTCCCGAAGAAAGAAAAGCTATCACTACTTCAACAAGCACCCACCACCCTTCGAAGCCGTGACTAGAAAGCTCATGGGGAGACCATAATAATGGGGGAAAGAAGTCGCCATGTGAGCGCACTTGAGAAAAACCATTGCGAGCAAATTTGCAAGTTGAGTTCCAAAATGCATGGCAGGGAATTTCTTCAAGTTGGTCGATCCTTCTTTTTGAAACCCCCAAGCGGCCTAACGACACCAACCCACAACATTGCCTTCACATCCCGCTTCCGCTTGACCTTGGGAAAGGCAGAGAGGCACTAGGAACACATTGGGGCAAGTAGTACACAACATACATTCTCGTTGGTTTTTTTTTCGCTATGGCGGTGTCCTCGTGTGCGCTTCGCTCAATGCTAAGTTCGCCTAGTGCCCCTTTGGTTCGAGGTTTTACGCCATTTTGTTGTATGGAATGAATTTGTTGTGATGCATGTTTCTTGTGTGTGCAGTGAAGACACGCTTCCAAGCCCAAGACGGCACGGTTGCACGTCGAATCAACAACGTCACTTACACGTCCACGTTGCAGGTGTGATCCGCCTTTACACATGAGAATGCACATGGAGACGCCGTGGCACTCCAAAACACTTTCCTGCAACGCAGCTTGATTTTACAAATGGGACGCATGCGCATGTTGCAGCCTCCTACATAGTTGCGATCGGCTTTCATGGTCCGACACCGTGGAGCTTACCCAACCACGGAGGGGAGGGGGGGGGGGTACGTGCCGCGGATTGGGTAAGCTCCCGTGCCCCGCAACATTTGGTGCAGTGATGACGAATTGTGGTCGGTGCACACTGTCGCCTCGGCACCACACATGCATGGCGGCCAAAGTGGTGCGAAAACGTAGAGGTACACCCAGGTCCTTTAGGTTTTTCAATAGCCAAGGGCAATTTGCGAGTATTAGACTGCATTGGCCGTGCAGGTGACAGAATTTGCACCACAGCACCATGTTTTTGATGGGGAGTGGTGTAGTGCCACGCACGTCAGGGTGTGTGCGTGTGCGCGTGCGGTGCGGTGTGGTGTGTGGTGTGCGGTGGCCTATCGGAGGGTACCTAAGTGCCCAATGGATGTGTTCGTGGGCGCTTATGCAGGAATATGTGTTCTCTGGGGACCCTAAGATGGAAACTTCATTCCAATGTCAGAAAAATGTGTCCCCATGGAGCCGCCTCCAGCTCGTGCAACTCCTATGCTAACATTCCCCAATCTTCCTTGCCGTGACAAGTTTTATGAATGTGATATGGTGGGTGGATTGCACCCCAACAAAGGGTGTTGTTCACAAGATGCATCCATGCATCCCCTTTAAAGCCATGGGTATGTGGGCACCCCAAAGGATTGCTTGACGGGTGCCATTCCATGACACCACAGTGCTTGCTTCTACTTTGGAACCGGTGGCCAAACAGTTGGTCCCCCAACTGTCACATTTTGCTCTAGTCAATGACCCAAGCTTTCGTCCGCATGACATTTTTCTTTCTAGAGCAGGGTTAGGGTTATGAAGGATGCCATTGGAGGTGGTGGTGGCTCACCATTTGCGTGCATTTCTAAGCGATGCACCTCCTTGAGGTGATCCCCTTTTACTGGGTAAAACAATGGCGACCGCCCCCCTTGCACAACTGGCACCGCTACTTGGTATTGATTTCGGTTTTCGAAACAACTGAATGGTTTTGTATGCCAGTGAGAATTTTTAACGTGCGGATATGCTCCCCCCGCTTCAAGATTATTTAGTTCGGCAGGTGGTGCAAGATTTGCAGAACCATACGGGCAGTATTGATTCTTACTCAAAACATTTGCTGCATTGTGTCGTGTCCGTCGATCAGTGCCATTTTTCTCTCTACAATTCGACCCTTGCCATCGCACCCCGGGAAGCGCCTTCCTCCAAGCTTGTGAGATCCTGTTGCACACGTCTTTCAGGCCTTCCGCTGCATCCTGAAAAGTGAAGGAATCCCTGCCTTGTACCAGGTATGGTCAGGTTACCGTTGTTTGTGGAGCTTGAGACAAACAATGGTTGACGGATGCGTTGTGGCACGAGTGTAGCGGTGCGTAGCAGATTGACATGGTTGACATGATTGACATGGCATGATTTGTTGCGGACATTTGAACGTTGATCTTGACAGAAGCTTTTGAACAAACAATTTGCCAAATTTAAGCAAGAAATCAAAGAGTCTAACATCAATCTTGAGGTTCTGTGCTCATGGGGGTGCTCAATCAGCGGTTGCTGGCGGTTGCAGATACACTTTTCTCCCAATCTTCCGCCACGTATGTACACCTTCCCTTTTTGGGCCCCGTTGGTCGTAGCTTTTTGTCATGCCACCCAAGTGAAGTCAGTGCTCGCAAGAGAGTAGTCCAACACTAAGCAAGAGGAATAGGCACAATTTGCTCAACGTCTACTGAAGACCATCGTGCCTGGCTGGCGACTCTAACCTGCGACTCTATCCCGCGACTCGAACCTGCAACTCTAACCTGCGACTCTAACCTTCGACTCGAACCTGCGACTCTAACCTGCGACTCTAACCTGCGACTCTAAGCTGCGACTCGAACCTGCGACTCTAACCTGCGACTCTATCCTGCGACTCTAAGCTGCGACTCTATCCTGCGACTCTAACCTGCGACTCTATCCTGCAACGTGCCTGGCTGTTGAAACAGTTGAACGATGCCCTCTGGTTTGGACTTTGCTGAGGCTGCTCTCAGAGGAGAATTGGCTTTTGCATCCATTGTGGTTGCGCAGAGAAATTGAAAAATGGAATCAGCAGTGCATTCACACAACACCGGAGGAACCAAAAGCAGTCGGATTGCCGTTGTTTGATGGGCGGTATGCTGCGGAGGCTGTAAAACAGTTTCAAGCACTGGATAGTTGGCAAGGTTCCCATTTGCTGCCAGTCAACTGGATGTACGCCTTGTTGTGGATGAGTGCAACGCTTGCAACTATGGGAATATATGGACTGGGTCATAGGGCACACGGTGGATGCCCACACATTGCTGCAACCCCCCAATGGGGAAGGGCGCGAGGGGCAATGATGTGGCCGCCGGAAGTTGCCGTCGCTTTCTTGAGCACCCCTGCTGTATCCATATGCAATGTGGGTCCTTGCATCCACCATGTTGTCTGCAGGGCATGACTCCAGCGCTACTCGGAGGCACGTCTGGTTGGGGGCTATATTTTGGTTGCTACAAGTATCTGAAAGCGATGCTACCCGAGGACCTGGTGATGCGGAACTTCATTGCTGCAACCAGTGCAGGTCTGCGTTGCATCTCACACTTGCAGTTTGCTTTGCATTGGGGAAATTCCTGCATTTTTGCCTCTAGCACTTTCAGTTAATGAGAATTACCACAATTTGTGGAAATGCAGATTCTTTCCCACCAGGTGCATCCTCCTTGTACCTGAGAAGTTGCCGGATGGATGTCTCACTGGACCCCTGGGGCGCCAAATGGTGAGCAGTGTGCCCTCTGCCCTTGACCACGCTGTCGCATCCATTTGGGGGACATCTTGGATCTCTGATGATGACCAAAATAAAGGTTGATGTACACACTGTGTGGGCCAGCGGCAGCCCATTCAATCAGCCGTGGCCCATGGACACTGGGTGTCACATGGACACTGGGTGTTGGGTCACAGTGCATGCAGAGCTTCCCACCGACACTGCCACCTCCACAAACCCCCCGTGTTGTGAGGCGAGCAGGTGCTGCAGACCTTGTCATGACACATCTTTGGGCTGTCCCTCAACTGTGTGCACTACATCAGGGCCACCATTGCCGAGCAACACTAAATGTTATGGGACCAGGGCCTGCAATTCGAGTTGCAGAAATTAAGGCTGCAATATCACAACGTAAATCTTCATGGCGGCTGACAAAAAGAGGAGGTGGTGGTGTGTGACGGATTCTGCTTGGTGATTTATGCATGCAATTTCTTGGAGAGTGATTCGGGAGCTCGATGTGGCTTGCTGTCCTCAACATACTGGAGGGTGGGAACAGGGAGGGAAGAAAATTCCCCACAAGGGGAAAGTTTGCAGAGGGGAAAGTTTGCAGGGAAATCCAGCTGTTCAGAGAATGCAAGAAGAAGAGGAAAGTACCTCCAACTGCTGTATATGAGGCTTTTGTCTCAACAGAAATGCCGAAATTTGTGGAACCTGTGGAGAGGCCCCACATCATGGGTGCATTGCTGCATTTTTTCATCAAATGACTGAATCTATGGTACACCGCAACATTTGCTATTACTCATACACATTTACAAGATGATTTCATCTTATCTGCTGCAATCACTGGCGCCCCAAACCAGATCATGTTTTGAATGAAAGATCACATGTAGGATTTCTACCTCGGATACCACAAACTATGACCAACCAACGAAAGTAGCACGGATTCGGAAACACAGAGTGTGCACCAACTGCAGTGCATATTGCCCAATCTGGGTCGCTGCATCAGAAAAGGCTATAGTCCACAATATTTCTCATCCAGGAGAAAATGAAGTGGTGCACTCCATTCCATGAAATTCAAGCTTCTTATTTGTTCCTGCTGAACACTGCATGAGGGCTCAGGGCTATGTCTCATATTTGCACACGTGATGCAATTTGGACCATAGGCTCTTGGGGGTCTATTGACTCATGCACACTGTAATGTGCCATCCATATCTCTTTTCCAGACCATGATACTGTGCTGACAGCCAACAGCACAGCAGGACAACAGGGTCCAGACAGTGTATATGGTTGGAGTCTCTTGGGCTTGTAAACTGGGAGATTGGGCTTGTGCTGCCCCCTTGGTGAATGTTGCACCTTTGGACTTTTGTGTGGGTGGAAAGGCGTCATGTAGGAGTAAGACAGCGTATGTATTGTGTGAACAATACATGCGCTTTATTAAGTTTTGATATGCACTGTGCTTTTGAGGGCCTGTGAGCAATCGCACACACAAACACACACAGCCATGGTTCTGCATACAATGCTGGTGCATTGATGTACAGGGTGTTTCAGCTCGATATTGACTTGTCCAATTTGGCTGATCAAGACCCGAATGCAGCTGTTGGAACGAACCAACACAGGTTTGGTTTGTATTTTGCAACATCAGGAAAGGAACACCATGGTAAGACAGAGTGTAGGTAATAGCCACAAGGTATGGACGAATACAAAGGCAGGCAGCAGTTTTTGATGTGTCAATGGTTTTATTGTCCAATTGAGTGGATCCCCACAGTGTGTGTGTGTGTGTGTGTGTGTGTGTGTGTGTGTGTGTGTGTGTGTGTGTGTGTGTGTGTGTGTGTGTGTGTGTGTATGCCTGAGACAGATCATTGACGCCAGCCCACACTCCCAACACATGTTTTTGAGGGAATGTTTTCTACAGTTGATGTTGTGTGCTGCCACATGGCTCAATCAAAACAATAACACCCCATAGCCATGGATCCGTATGTCCTACAAACACTGATTGGTGTAATCCCCGCCTGTTTGACCTGCCATCCACAATAACAGACATGCGGCTCTTTGTATTCTTTTATGTGGTGTTCTGGCACCACACCAATGATCACGGCAGAACCTGCGTGGTGGTCCAACCCGCAGACAATGTCCTCGGTATGTGAAGGACTCGACCCTCATACCGAGTGGGGGACTGAGTTGCCATTTCCGAGAAGTCCATGGAGGGCAGTGCTTACTACTTAACTAGTAACCATCGCACAGTGTGGATCCAACCATTTGCTCCACCCTGAGAAAGCCCAAGCTAAGCCTAAGCCTAAGCTAACAGGGATGTGCTGACGTGCTGTGCTGCTACTGATTGCTGCAGTGTGTGGAGGTGTGCAGGTGTGTGTGGGGAGTACCATACTGGTTACGGTGTGTTTTTGGGGGAATATGTTATCTGAGCGATTGGATCCTTGGTGCAGCAGCCCACCCCTCCAAGAAGTTGGCAATGTCAGTGAGCCGTCGCACCAAGGTGTTCGCTGATGGAAAGGCATGACTTGGGTGAACGCAAGTTGCAGTGGACCCAGAGCACCAATCGCTGACTGTGAAATGTGTGGATTTTGCTTCACGGCAGCTGTATGTATGTTTTCGCCAGGCCCCATTCTCGTGTGCACCTCCAGCTGCTGACTCCATCCCCTCTACTCTAGAGCATCTGTTCTGGAGTGAGATTTTTTCTCCTCGCATTTCTGTCTTGGTTGTGACAAAGTGTGTATGTGTGTTTCTGATTCTGTTCATTTCTCAAATGGGCTTTCACATGAGTACCAATGCCAACCCAGGTAAGCTCCAACCTGGGCCCACACCACTCAAGCCGAATGCAGGCATACGCTGGCACAAACAGCACCCGTACCACCATGACCACCGAGCGCCACACGCAGCAATACACCATATCACAGGCAGCCAACGCATCCAAGGCGCCAGCCCAACCCAACACCAAGGCGTGTCCCAACTGACCCCCTCTGCCACAGCCCGCCACCACCACTCCGCCACCAAACCGTTGGACCACGAAAAGGAGAAACGGGGACTTCAGTGCCCGCAAAACCATGCCCCCACCAACACGCCACCAACTCCGGCCCCAGTGCTGTACAGGGCACCACAGTCCAGTACCCACCGACGCACATACGCCTCCCCCAAACCTAGCCAACACCACACTGTGCGTCCTCATTTGACCTTGTAACCCACCCTCTGTAGTAGGACTCTTGAATGTTGGTGCCCAGGCTTGCATCAGTTGGACACTCTCGAACAAGCAAAGTTGCATTGAAAAATTCATTACTGGAAGCCAAAAGGTTGCCAAGATGCCACTTTGGACGCCCTGACCAAACTGTATAAATTGACATCAATGGCCACTTCAGTACATGCAAAAAACCAGAGCAAACGGTACAATTTGCACCCTGGGCAAACAGTGCCACATATACAATTGCAGTGCAAGTGGTCCGCCCAGCCGTTCTTGATACCTCACGAAAATCACCTGCAAAGCAGTACACAAAAAGGTTGGGTATGGATTGTGGTTGTGTGTGATCGCCCAGTGCCATCAACTAGTGCAACGCGTTATTGTCCAGATTCTGCCACGTTTAGAGCTGAGCTTTGTTGTAAGTATACATAATCTTGATGCACTTCTCTCACCAGTCCTCAGGTATCTGCAGAGAGCAGCAAAGTTCTTTATCACTGAAGGCTATGACTCCAAAACGTGATGTTCAATGCACCAAACAAGTCTCTTGGATGAGCAAGCACCTTGATCTTTGTCGACCATGCGTTGTACCAACAGATGTTATTTAGCTGATTTGATCACCTGGTGGCTCAAACTTGAAATGAGTTGAAACCTGATCATTAAGATTCTTTTTGACAATTTCCAGGGAAATTAAGTGGGATAGATGTGCCAGGAAATCT
Source organism: Eutreptiella sp. 'Long Island Sound 2002' (assembly GCA_964036045.1). NCBI lineage: Eukaryota > Euglenozoa > Euglenophyceae > Eutreptiales > Eutreptiaceae > Eutreptiella > Eutreptiella sp. 'Long Island Sound 2002'. The sequence goes on along the minus strand of OZ038398.1, from coordinate 28,523,658 downwards.
GGTTGGGTCCTTTTTTTTGTTTGGTGGGCCCATGCAACTGGTTCATCAAGGGATCCTGTTTGGGCACATAAGACCCTTGCTGCAGTGGTGACCATTTTGGAGTCCTATAGGTGTTAGGAACCTCAGGTCACGTGTAGGGTTGCCGAACCCTTAAGGCAACACGCCTCACAACAGATTAGACACTTTGATGACAAGAGGAAGATAACTAGTATTATCTTTGAAATTGCAGTGTGAACGGTTGGTGACAGGGAAGTGGCAGCAGCAGTCCCAGTCATGGTGCTGTAACTCACAGTTTTTCCCCTGGGTGCTCCGACATATTGTGGAGTTGGAGCAAAGTGAAAGGAGGTAAATGGATGCGTTTTGACGTGCTGAATCCAAATATTGTGGTCTCATGTCCCAACTTGACAGCCTGTTTGAGAAATTCTGCCATCTTTGATTTCTTGCACTCTGGTGAGCTTGATGCTGCAAGTTGCACCAGGCATCACCTGGGTGTCCAAGGTAGTTATTGGTCAAAGTCTTCAACATGTTGGGGTCCTGAGGGGACCCATGTTGCACATGTCTTCTACACATCAAATGCAACAAATCCACCCAAATGACTTGACCCTCATATGCCCATATGTTGGAGCAATGGGGGTAGGGGTGCGGTGCAGTCTGTCTGAAACCAGACTAGAACAGGCAAAAAAAACCCAACCTGTCAACGGTAACGGCCAATTTTCGAAAAAATATGGTTCCGGACCCCCCCCCCCTAACCCATACATCTCCGAAAAGCCCTTTTCAAGGGCTTTGCGAATATACCCCACATACCCCTACCTTTGGGAAACTCAGTGGACACAAATGAGGCAACAATGGATCCGACCCCTGAAAACGCTCCGTGTTGGCAGGATCAGTACCGTCCCAGAAAGACATTCAAAATACATCAAGGACAGTTTCAATCCGAACCCGTAACCCTGAAATCTGACATGCCTGCGTGTGCTGAAGGAGAGGCTTGACAAAAGATGGAGATGTGATTGAACACTAGAAAATATGAATTCTCAGGCCTTGCACTGCCACTGTCACTTGTCACTGTAGCTGTCATTGTTCCCCTCGGCAGCAGCCTGAGGCCCGAAAACCCTGAAACGCCGAAAAGTTCGGCCTCGGTACTCAAAAATATGGCCACCTATCCCCCCCCAACCCATACATTTCTGAAACGGCGTTTTCTTACAGATGTCGAAAAGCATACACATACCCCCCCCCAAGCAAATTGAGCCCGCCTACCCGACCCAGTAGCCCCCTGGGAGGGCCCAGAACCTGAGGATGGTGGCGCCCTCAGGGGCGAAGAGCACAACGGCTTCATAATCCTTGCCATATTTGGGTTCCCAAGACAGAGAGGAGGCAGGTAGACAAGTGCTTTGGACAGTACTTGGCACAATTGGCCGTCGACCACCCAAAAACACGTTGAAAACTAGTACACAAGGCCTCTAAAAAGTACAATGAGGCCAAGGGCAGACGAATGGAGGGCACAAAAAACTGTGCGCTGGTGAACTGCCTGTGGAATCTTAGGTGTGGCCTGTCGACGACTATTGCAAGCAGAGAGCCAAAGGACACCCCTGGAGAGAGCTTCCAGAGAGGGAGATGAGAGCAACGGAGCGTGTTCGAGAGAAGGAGAGGAGAGCCACGGAGCGTGCCGAGAAAATCCTGGTGCTCCAAGAGCACGCACAACAGAAGAAAAGTGAAAGGGAACAAAGAGAAGCTGCGTCCAAAAGGCCTTGACAGCAATCAAGCACCCATCTGAGTTTGAGAAGCGCAAGGGTGGCATCAGTGGTCCCTACAGACTGTGAGCTTGAGTCTCTGCTGCCGACAGTAGAGAGTTGGTGGTCTTGCCGAGCGAGGAGGGTCTCTGTCAGGGGGAGTATCCGCACCGCACGCGCACCGCTCCAGGAGATGGTCTACCGGGAGAGAAGTTGTCGATGGTACCTGGTGGGCTCTGAGGCAGTACCATTCCCCCTGATTGGCTCTGGATGAAAGGGTTTGCGGAATAACCCCAGTACCCGCATCGCGCACACACCGCGCGATCACCGCCTCCCCCGCTCAATGAAGCTCAATGAATTCGTCCATTGACCCTGCTGTACACTGTTCCATTGATGTGTTTTTCGTCCTCTCCTCTCCGGGAACTATTTTGTTTTAAGGACCACCCTTAAGGACCTCCCCAAGGGACGACCAACCGCCAACCACCAACCGCCACCAACTGCCAACCGCCAACCGCCAGCGGCGACCAACTGCCAACCGCCAACCACTGCCAACTGCCACCAACCACTGATCACCAACCACCAACCACCACCAACCTCCACCAACAGCCAGTCGCCAACCGCCAACCACCAATGGCCACCAACCATGGTTGAACATATGAGCCACACGCGGTCTTTTTACAAAACTGCCGTTCAGGAACACTTTTTTTTTCCCCTCTTGAGGACCCCCCTGGCTCTCTCTCTCAGCGTGAAGCCACCTTCTAGCAACAAGGTCACACCTGAATCCTCAAATGGAACCATGTCCCTGATCAACCTTCTTGGCCAACCTCAGAACACGTGGTGCATCGTCATCCAGAGGGCAACGTTCACAGGGTTATTCACGTGATATAGCTGTTGCACGCACCTTCCAAGGGGCCGCAGTGACACCCATCAAGCGCATGCAATGTTTTGACTCCAAAGTAAGACTCTTCAAAGGAACTGGCACAGGGAGTGTTTGACAAGATATGCTGACTTTCAAGGCATTGGGCAGGGTCCAACTTCCCTCCAGGTAGGTAGTCGGCCACATATGCCTTCTAGTATTTGGCCATCTGCTCGAACACAACGTCAAGTCGTTGGCACAGCAAAGCAGAGCGGGGGGCAAAATCAGAAGTGGCCCACAAGTGGGCAAATTGGCTACCTCACCCCTGCCGTATCGGGGAGCCCCACCGCTGCAGAGCGGGGGGCAGAATCAGAAGTGGCCCACAAGTGGGCAAATTGGCTACCTCACCCCTGCCGTATCGGGGAGCCCCACCGCTGCAGAGCGGGGGGCAGAATCAGAAGTGGCCCACAAGTGGGCAAGTTGGCTACCTCACCCCTGCAATATCGGGGAGCCCCACCGCTGCACAGCGGGGGGCAGAATCAGAAGTGGCCCACAAGTGGGCAAATTGGCTACCTCACCCCTGCCGTATCGGGGAGCCCCACCGCTGCAGAGCGGGGGGCAAAATCAGAAGTGGCCCACAAGTGGGCAAATTGGCTACCTCACCCCTGCCGTATCGGGGAGCCCCACCGCTGCAGAGCGGGGGGCAAAATCAGAAGTGGCCCACAAGTGGGCAAATTGGCTACCTCACCCCTGCCGTATCGGGGAGCCCCACCGCTGCAGTGCGGGGGGCAAAATCAGAAGTGGCCCACAAATGGGCAAATTGGCTACCTCACCCCTGCCGTATCGGGGAGCCCCACCGCTGCAGAGCGGGGGGCAGAATCAGAAGTGGCCCACAAGTGGGCAAATTGGCTACCTCACCCCTGCTGTATCGGGGAGCCCCACCGCTGCAGAGCGGGGGGCAAAATCAGAAGTGGCCCACAAATGGGCAAATTGGCTACCTCACCCCTGCCGTATCGGGGAGCCCCACCGCTGCAGAGCGGGGGGCAGAATCAGAAGTGGCCCACAAGTGGGCAAATTGGCTACCTCACCCCTGCCGTATCGGGGAGCCCCGGCGCTGCACAGCGGGGGGCAAAATCAGAAGTGGCCCACAAATGGGCAAATTGGCTACCTCACCCCTGCCGTATCGGGGAGCCCCACCGCTGCAGAGCGGGGGGCAAAATCAGAAGTGGCCCACAAGTGGGCAAATTGGCTACCTCACCCCTGCCGTATCGGGGAGCCCAACCGCTGCAGAGCGGGGGGCAAAATCAGAAGTGGCCCACAAGTGGGCAAATTGGCTACCTCACCCCTGCCGTATCGGGGAGCCCCACCGCTGCAGTGCGGGGGGCAAAATCAGAAATGGCCCACAAATGGGCAAATTGGCTACGTCACCCCTGCCGTATCGGGGAGCCCCACCGCTGCAGAGCGGGGGGCAAAATCAGAAGTGGCCCACAAGTGGGCAAATTGGCTACCTCACCCCTGCCGTATCGGGGAGCCCCACCGCTGCAGAGCGGGGGGCAGAATCAGAAGTGGCCCACAAGTGGGCAAGTTGGCTACCTCACCCCTGCAATATCGGGGAGCCCCACCGCTGCAGAGCGGGGGGCAGAATCAGAAGTGGCCCACAAGTGGGCAAATTGGCTACCTCACCCCTGCCGTATCGGGGAGCCCCACCGCTGCAGAGCGGGGGGCAAAATCAGAAGTGGCCCACAAGTGGGCAAATTGGCTACCTCACCCCTGCCGTATCGGGGAGCCCCACCGCTGCAGAGCGGGGGGCAAAATCAGAAGTGGCCCACAAGTGGGCAAATTGGCTACCTCACCCCTGCCGTATCGGGGAGCCCCACCGCTGCAGTGCGGGGGGCAAAATCAGAAATGGCCCACAAATGGGCAAATTGGCTACCTCACCCCTGCCGTATCGGGGAGCCCCACCGCTGCAGAGCGGGGGGCAGAATCAGAAGTGGCCCACAAGTGGGCAAATTGGCTACCTCACCCCTGCCGTATCGGGGAGCCCCACCGCTGCAGAGCGGGGGGCAAAATCAGAAGTGGCCCACAAATGGGCAAATTGGCTACCTCACCCCTGCCGTATCGGGGAGCCCCACCGCTGCAGAGCGGGGGGCAGAATCAGAAGTGGCCCACAAGTGGGCAAATTGGCTACCTCACCCCTGCCGTATCGGGGAGCCCCGGCGCTGCATAGCGGGGGGCAAAATCAGAAGTGGCCCACAAATGGGCAAATTGGCTACCTCACCCCTGCCGTATCGGGGAGCCCCACCGCTGCAGAGCGGGGGGCAAAATCAGAAGTGGCCCACAAATGGGCAAATTGGCTACCTCACCCCTGCCGTATCGGGGAGCCCCACCGCTGCAGAGCGGGGGGCAAAATCAGAAGTGGCCCACAAGTGGGCAAATTGGCTACCTCACCCCTGCCGTATCGGGGAGCCCCACCGCTGCAGTGCGGGGGGCAAAATCAGAAATGGCCCACAAATGGGCAAATTGGCTACGTCACCCCTGCCGTATCGGGGAGCCCCACCGCTGCAGAGCGGGGGACAAAATCAGAAGTGGCCCACAAATGGGCAAATTGGCTACCTCACCCCTGCCGTATCGGGGAGCCCCACCGCTGCAGAGCGGGGGGCAAAATCAGAAGTGGCCCACAAATGGGCAAATTGGCTACCTCACCTCTGCCGTATCGGGGAGCCCCACCGCTGCAGAGCGGGGGGCAGAATCAGAAGTGGCCCACAAGTGGGCAAATTGGCTACCTCACCCCTGCCGTATCGGGGAGCCCCACCGCTGCAAAGCGGGGGGCAGAATCAGAAGTGGCCCACAAGTGGGCAAATTGGCTACCTCACCCCTGCCGTATCGGGGAGCCCCACCGCTGCAGAGCGGGGGGCAAAATCAGGAGTGGCCCACAAGTGGGCAAATTGGCTACCTCACCCCTGCCGTATCGGGGAGCCCCACCGCTGCAGAGCGGGGGGCAGAATCAGAAGTGGCCCACAAATGGGCAAATTGGCTACCTCACCTCTGCCGTATCGGGGAGCCCCACCGCTGCAGAGCGGGGGGCAAAATCAGAAGTGGCCCACAAATGGGCAAATTGGCTACCTCACCCCTGCCGTATCGGGGAGCCCCACCGCTGCAGAGCGGGGGGCAAAATCAGAAGTGGCCCACAAGTGGGCAAATTGGCTACCTCACCCCTGCCGTATCGGGGAGCCCCACCGCTGCAGAGCGGGGGGCAAAATCAGGAGTGGCCCACAAGTGGGCAAATTGGCTACCTCACCCCTGCCGTATCGGGGAGCCCCACCGCTGCACAGCGGGGGGCAGAATCAGAAGTGGCCCACAAGTGGGCAAATTGGCTACCTCACCCCTGCCGTATCGGGGAGCCCCACCGCTGCAGAGCGGGGGGCAGAATCAGAAGTGGCCCACAAGTGGGCAAGTTGGCTACCTCACCCCTGCCGTATCGGGGAGCCCCACCGCTGCAGAGCGGGGGGCAAAATCATAAGTGGCCCAAAAATAGGCAAATTGGCTACCTCACCCCTGCCGTATCGGGGAGCCCCACCGCTGCAGAGCGGGGGGCAAAATCAGAAGTGGCCCACAAGTGGGCAAGTTGTCTACCTCACCCCTGCCGTATCGGGGAGCCCCACCGCTGCAGAGCGGGGGGCAAAATCAGAAGTGGCCCACCAATGGGCAAATTGGCTACCTCACCCCTGCCGTATCGGGGCGCCCCACCGCTGCAGAGCGGGGGGCAAAATCAGAAGTGACCCACAAGTGGGCAAATTGGCTACCTCACCCCTGCCGTATCGGGGAGCCCCACCGCTGCAGAGCGGGGGGCAAAATCAGAAGTGGCCCACAAATGGGCAAATTGGCTACCTCACCCCTGCCGTATCGGGGAGCCCCACCGCTGCAGAGCGGGGGGCAGAATCAGAAGTGGCCCACAAAAGGGCAAATTGGCTACCTCACCCTTGCCAGAAAAGTTTATAGTGTTTTCAGCACTGTGTTTTTGCTTCTCCTGCTGCTTGTTGTTGCTGTAGGGTGTCCTGCTGCTGGTTTTGGATGATGAAAAGCTTTTGTTTGTTGAAATACAGTAAAGCCAACTCAATCCAGGATAGCCCAAGCCAACAGTATGCAAAGAGAAGGTAATTCAGGATCAAAGCATGAAGGGCTGCAGTGTAAACAGTGAAAGATGATTAGATATTCACAGAAACTGCAACTCAGGATACAAATGAATGCATATTCACAGAGATAGCTGAAATGTTTTGGGAAAAGAGTTAGAAAACTGCCTCAGGATCACTCTCTCTCCATAGTGCCATCTTAGGAGATGTGCACTCTTTGTTTTGGGTCCCATATGTGCTGAGGTGGCATGGTATGTGGCGATGAGGTCACTGCCATGTCACATGGGATCTTCCTACTCAGTTGGGATCTTCCTACTTAGTTAGGCTGACCAGGAATTGAACCCAGGACCTCTCAAAAAGAGGTGCCTAACCCCCTATGGTGCATACCACTAGGGCAGATAAGTATTCATGGAAAAACATAGATAAATTCATAGGCTCTACCTTAGGTATGTCAGTGCTCAGTCAACTCAGGAAAAGATGTTTTACTTCTGATTGAAAGGGGATTAAGGGGTCCACTCCATGTCCTGATTGGGTGTTTGGTTCCATAGGTCAAAATGTGTTCTCACCACTTTTGGCTGGACCAATACTAAGATAAAAATGCATGGATGCTCAGTGCATCTCTAATACAACTAGAGTATGTCCCAAAGCAATGGAAAAGCACTTTTTCTTACTCCCCCCTTGTGCTGTGGTGGCCACCACTGTCGCATTTTAGGAAAAAGGGAATTTTCCTTGGCCTTTCCTTGGTTTCCACATCTACTTTAAAATACCTACAGTCTCCCTCACACTGAAAAATGGGCGCTCACCATGGCTGGCGTCCTTTTGCTGCTCTGATTGTACAGTTTCCTACAGAAGACTCAGCGCTCTTGGCGCTGCCGGGGCTCCTGTGGCTTGGTTGGGTTAGATTGGGAGCATGCCAAACATGTGCATATGCATCCCTTCCTCCAAGACGCAGCGTCGACACAACCCAAACGCTAGACACATTATACACACTCGCATGGGTTCTCGTAAACCTGCTGGCGACCTGTGACCTGTCTTAGGGCGTAGGGAGTCGAAAAGAAATTAATTTGCCCCTTGGTGGGGTCTTGGTTCTGCTCAGTCTCTCCAGGCACCTGCGTTTCGGCCCGAACACGGCCTACTCAGCGAGGCTGCGCGTGGGTATCTGCAGAGGCAGGAATGGGAGAATTATGGACGAATCCACGCAAAAACGAAGCGACGACACCAAAATCCGTCAAATGACGGCGTAGAATTTTTCTGCAACGACACACCTGAGTAGAATCCAATTGTGCATCAAAGGCACATTTTTATAGAAATTATAGTCATCTCTGGATTTTTTTTGTCCAGAAATTCATACGCATAAAATGGCGGCGCGCAGGAGCGGCTCCTAGCGAAGCGCCGGAAAATGGAAAAATAATGGAATTATAAACGTATGTATCACGTAGTCTTGAAAATGACGAGACACATATTAATAAACAAACATACAAATTCCACCCACACTAATAGAAGCTTCAAAAATTCAAGAATTCGAAAATCAATTGAAAAGACTTCAATGAATCAGGTATAAACTACAGGTATGCTCGTCTTGCATGCCGCATACACATTGCTCGTCTCGAGTCTCCGTGACCGAGTCGTGTAGCAGCGTTAACAACGATAACCACGATAGGACGCGGTAGAGGGATTGATTAGAAAGATTGCAGATGATTAGCGGTCAGATCAGGGTGATTAGTCATACACACAAGTGCATAGCAACGTTCTTCGCGTGCGCCCCTTTTGTTTTCTCTCCTTGCTTCACTTCCCAGCGGTAGGTAAGGTAGGTACGCCCAGGCGGGGCCACCCCCTGGTGGAGTCAAGATTGTTGTGGAGATGGGCAGGTTTGCCCACGTGATTGTGCATAGTCGTGCATGCACACACGCATTAAAGGGTAGGCCACGCGAAGTGCGCACGGTAAACCTTGTTTAGGCTACCCAGGGGCTCCTCGGTACGTTCTTTAAGAGAACCTGAGGAGTCCCTTAACGCTTGCTTGCTTGATAAGGGTAGCTGCTTCATGCAGCGTGTTTGCGGACAGCGTATTATAGGGCACACTGAGAAGGGTATAATACCTGGAGTGTGCCTTGGTTCCTCCGCCGCAAACGCCCTTTCATTTGCCTTTGTTTTACAGGTGGGCAGGTAGGGTGGGTGGTGCAGCAGCATTTTTTTTTATGCCCTGCTAAACAGGGGCGCAGCTCACACAAACAAGTAACTCCGCTCCGCCTGTGGCAGAGCAGGGAGTCCGACTTCATCGACATCTGCGCTTTGCACACGAGAGCACTCCTTCCCTCCAAGCCCTTGCAGGGGAAACGCGTTGTGGCGTCCCCTGTGAGGCCACAGTTGCTTAGTAGCGCTGTGTTCTCTTGTCATTTCACAGGTGGGTCGCTAGGACCCTCGAGAACTTTCTCTTCGCAACGCCAAGTAGAGTGTGCGTGTAGGAGTGGTAGTCCTGCGTGGGGGCTAGAGCCAGTTGCCCAGCGCTCGCCCACCAGGATGGTGCCACTGTAGGGTGTGTAGGACCTGTAGGGGGCGTGTCACTGTCCCACCCTTTTCCTGCAATTTTAGCTGGGTTGGTGGGCTGTGACAGTGGGTTAGGTTAGTGTTTTTGGCCACATAGCAAACAGGCGTTTTGCATGCCTTCATAGCTTTTGGCCACCCCTCCCTGTAGTAGACAGGTAGGTAGGGAAAAACAATACCTGGATTAACACTCTGGGTATTCCCCCAAGGTTTTGCGCCAGCACAGAAATTGGGCGCATAGGGGAGGGGAGACCCGGGGCGTACCCCGTGGCATCAATAAGCCAACCCTCCAGGTTCAGCAAGGGCGCAGACTTGGGTATAATTAGGACACCACTTCTGCGGCTTGCTCTCAGGACCTTAGGACTAGCACACTCAAACATACGCTTTGGCAGGTAAGGGTAAGGTTCAGTCCCTAGCTTTATTCTTGGAGGCAAGCGTCTCGGCGAGCCTCAACAACTCACCAAGGTTGTTCTGGGACAAGTAGTCAACCAGAACTGAGTTTAGGCGTCCCTCAGGTAGAACAAATGCAGAGAAGGGCTCCCAGGTGGCCTCTTCGACTCCAAACCCTTCCCAGAGGGTGAGGAAGCGCCAACCCTGGCGATAGCGGTGGCGTAGGACAGACCTCACCAGGTAGAAGCCCTCCTTAGCCATCTCCTCGGCGTTCATGTCGGGGAGTTCACCTTCAACTTCCATAGGGCTGGCAGCCCCTTGTAGGTCCAGAGCGGCGATTTCCTCGTCGTTCAGCTCCCACTCCTCCCCACAGAGGTCTTCAGGATCATGGTAGCGCTTCAGGTGTTGAGCGGCGCACACCAGGGTCCCCCCTAGACGGGGAGAACACCGCACGGTGATACGGTGTCCATCCACAGATAGGATCTTGTACGGCCCGAAGTATGGGTCATCGCTGGTAGAGCGTGGCCAGGCGGGTAGTCGACTGTGGTGCACCAGCACCCAGTCCCCTTCTTGGTAGGTGGCTGGTACACGGTGCTTGTTCTTCTTGTTCCACTGACGCTCCCTCACTCTCTGGAGCATAGCCTTGGCCTTGTCCACCTTCGCTTGTTGCTCTTGGACCCATTCACCCACAGAAGAATGGGTGTCCTCTGGATAGGGGGCATGTAGGAACCATGCCGGGCGCCCCATGAATAGCTCATGTGGCGAGTAGCCAGTAGCTGAACTCTCTTGGGAGTTCATCATCAAGGATATGACGGGGAGTAGTCTCACCCAGTCTCTGGTGCGTTCAGTTTTGCACCATATCCTGACGTTCTCCTTCAGGACACGAATCTGTCGCTCACATAGGGGGTTGCTCGTGTGAGAGTAGGGAATCCCCGTAGATACCTGGACATTGAGGGACCTCAGGACCCTCTTGTACCAGCCAGTATCTGAGCGTACTCGTACGTCCTCATCGGAGTTGATCTCCTTGGGCGCCCCATAGACACAAAACCACTCCTCCAGGAGTATCTTGATAGTCTCCTCTCCGGTAATGTGCTTGGTACATGGGAACACCCTGGTAAACCTGGTCAACCCACAGGTTACCACGAGGGCGAAGTCATAGCCCCCGAACTTCGGCATCTCCGTGTAGTCCACGTATAGAACACTGTTAGCACAGTGAGGGATGGGCAGGGTCGAGTAGAGACCTCTGTCCCTGATATCCCCTGGTTTACAGGACCTGCACGGGCACTTGTCCACGATAGGCAGGAGCGTCTTCCGCAGCTGGTCGTCAGTCCACGTAGTGTGGAACCACTGCTTGAACAGCCTCAGGGTACGGTCAGCACCCACATGACCACTGGACTCATGGGTCCACTTCAGCAGCGCTGGGACTCGGTCACTAGGCACCACGATGCGGTCCTCGTGCCAGAGGTAGCTCTTGTCCCGCTTCCACTGGTCTTGGTTGACCAGGAGGGGTTCAAGGCGTTTCTCCAGGCGCCGGTAGATATCCCCAAACTCCTGTAGGTACTCCGATTGTTGGAGTCCATCCAGCGGGCGTATCATGGTCATGTTCAGGTCCAGGTGTACGTCCATACGGCTGAACGCTTCCTTAGCTAGCGCTTCAGACCGGGCACCAATCAGGGCGTCGAAGTTGTTGCGGCTGATGTAGTCGGCACACTCGTTCTTCACTCCCTGGATATGGTGTACCGTCAGCCGTAGTTGACTGAGGTAGGTCCACCAGCGACGTAGCTTGGCCTTCTCAGGTGGGGGGCCCTTCTGGAAACTGCGGACCGGTTCTTGGTCGCATAGCCAGACCACAGGGTTACTCCCCAACAGTCGTGCTTGTGAGGATAGCACCAGCATACCCGCGAGCAGTTCCTGCTCATAGGTGGAGTAGTTCCCCCTGGCCTGGTTCCACTTCCAGTTCCAGTGGCCCAGAGGTACTAGGACCCACTTGTCGTCAGGGTAGCTGTGCTTGAGGGTTCCATCTCGGTTGAGACCTTCCGTCCCCCATTGGGAAATGGCCGAGTCGAACTCCTCCTTCTCTAGTGCTTGCCATTGGAACAACATTCCACCACCGCCCACATTGCTGGCGTCGGTCACCAGGATAATCTCCCCTTGTGCCCTAGGCACGCCCAAGCACTTAGCGTTGGCTACCTTGTCTTTGAGCTCGTCAAACGCTTGTTGCTCTTGTGGGCCCCAGCGCCAAGTAGTACTCTTCTTGATCAAGTCAGTCAGTACCGCGCTGGTGTAGGTGAAGTTTTTGATGTGGCGGCGATAGAAGTTGCACGCCCCAATGAAACTGCGTACATCATGAAGTCCTTTCTTGGGGTCTTCGTGTCGTACCTTGGCATCCATCAGGGGTTTGGCCTTAGAGGCCGCTGGGGTCCACCACCCATAGCCAACGTCAAACCCCAGGTACTGCATGGTCTCCTGCATGAACTCACACTTCTCCAGCTTGAGTCGTGTGTGGTTCTCCTGGCAGACCGCAAAGAACTCACCCAAGAGGATTAGGTGATCCTCCTGGGTATTGGTCCCGAGGCATACATCGTCGATGTGAGCCTCCATCTGGGCCCCACGGGATATGAGCTCTTGCACCTTAGGTCTCCTTCGTAGGATGGACAAGATCTTGTTCATCAGCTCTTGGAACAGAGCGGGTGCGTTAGCCACGCCGAATGGCATGACCTTCCACTTGAATACCCTCCCCTGAGGGGTGATGAAGGCCAGTAGTTCCTGCGCGTTGGGCGTCAGGTCCACTTGCCAGAATCCACTTCGCTTGTCCATCTTGGTCTTGTAGCGACAGGAGGCTATCTTCTCCAGGGTAGACTCCATATTGGGAATGGACCCTGAGTGGTTCAACGTCTTCTTGTTCAGCTCTCCATAGTCCACTACCAGCCGTTTGGCTGTAGACCCAGGTTTAGCCACCAGGAAACAGGGGCTGCAGTGTAGGGGGTAGTCCCCATCCTTGTACTCCAGGACTAGGCCAGCGTCGATACATTCTTGTATCTGTCGCTCAATCTCGTCGGCCTGCTCTTTAGGAGCTGGATAGGGTCTCCTCCGGATCTTGTGACCCACGAACTCGGGTTTCAGCTTGAGGTCCATCTGTACCAGCTTGTCGCATGAGGCTGGAGGGGGTAGTTCTCCGAACACCTCCAGATAGGTCCTTATCAGCTTTTGTACCCGCGGGTCCAGTACCTTGATCTTGTCCTCCATGTCCTCGTCGGAGTGTAAGTTGCTTGCCCCTTGAATAGACGCCGGGAGGTGGTTCTCCACCGACTCTTCGCCCGCGGTAGCATCCTTCAGGCCTTGGTAGGCATACAGAAGGTCTTGCTCAACCATCTCCGGTGGACGATGGCAACATAGGCACGCTTTAGGGGGTTCACATACACATTCCTCCGAGAGGTCGTCCTCCTCTGGGGTCCTCACATGGGCACCCCATACGCTCTTCATGAGCTTGAGATCTACCTCCCTTTGCCAGGTGGTGATCTTCTGTTCGAGGTCCTCCTTCAGTTGGGATAGGTCTCCCATCCGTCCTTGCTTCAGTGGCCATGAGCTGCGGGTAGGTTTCGCGTAGCATAGCTTTTTCGCCACCAACTTCCTCTTGGAATCCACATACTCCCTGAGCCTGGATCGAGGGTCCAGCTCTTCATCCACGGGGTCTTCCACCCTCATGGAGAGTAGGGGTTTTAGTGGGGCGACGTACTCGGCGTTCTCCACTTCTTCCACCGCAGTCTGCACGAAGAAGGCGTCGTGCTCAGTTTCGTCGTCTGAGTGGATAGAGCTAGGTAGCTCAGATAGTCCACACTCAGAGACTCCATCAGGGACAGGTACATGACAGGGAGAGTTGGGGGCGTTGGTGTCAGTCACGACGTACTCATCTCCTCCGGGTGTAGTTTCAACAGCATCTTGAGGTCGTAGGCGATCCTTCAAGTCACCCAAGGCGAGTCCATCGCTTTCTCGTTGTATAGCCTGGACCAGAGTAGGGTCCAGGTCTTCCCAGGGGATGGTGGTAAGACTTCCGTCCACCACGCTGAGCATACTCCCCCATCCGGGCTTCCCAATGGGCGTCTTGCGTCCCAGAGGCACGTAGATGGCCTCATCAGGTAACCGCACAGAGCTGATAGTCAGCTTGTCAAGGAGGGTTCGCCAGTACTCGTTGCCCCCATGGGCTCCCCAATCGGGGGAACACAGGACCATACGGGAACGTTCCAAGGCCACCTTGGTCAGCACCTTCCCCAGTTCACTGAATCTGGGGTTCCCGTAGGCCATCCCGAAAGAGGGCCAGTAAAATTTGTAGCTGCAGTTCTTCCCCTTGCTGCAGTATAGGTCCAGTACATGCTGCTTGTCGCTGGCGAACAGTTCCACACTTAGGTCTTCTCGAGAGTAACCCAACTCCTTCAGACCTTGGTCTAGGACTTCCCCCAGTAGTTGATAGTCCTCAGTTTTGGAGGCCGCCATCATGTTCGAGGGCTCCTCCTTCGATAGTCTCAGGTAACTCGAGGTATGTTCCGACTGCTCCAGTGGCACAGACTCTCTGCCACTGCCGTGGTCCACGTACAGGAGGTAGGGCGCTTGCAGCGTCAGGGATTGTATCTGGGAGTGCTGCACGAAGAAGTCAGTACCCAGTACAAAGTCGAAGGCATCAGTGTCCATCACATAGAACCGATGGGCGATAGTCCTGGAGCCCATAGGTACCTCCACTTCGCAGTCCCCGCAGCTGTGCACCACATGTCCATCCCCCATCCGTATAGCGGCGGTGGTCATGGTGTTCTTCAGGCTCCCACAAGGTAAAATTTTCTTGGCCACTATCGATATTGTGGCTCCAGTATCCAGTACCCCCAGGTATTCACGTCCCCCTAGTCGGATACGTACCCAAAACACCAGGTCTTGGGTGCCACCAGAGCGTCCCCGTCAGAACTCCGCGGGACAGGTCACCTCGAACCCCTTGTTCCGCAATTTGCGGGCCATCCTCATGAAACGGCTTCTCTTCTTGGCGTTGCCGTCGTCACCACCTTCATGCTCACGCTTGGCTCCTTGTTCTTGCTGGGCCTGCGTCTGTGAGCGTGTGGTAGGTCCAGACTGCCCTCCAGAGGGCTCAGAGTTCCCCCCTGGATTAGGGTTGGGGTTACCTCCGTTCTTGTCCTTGTTCTTGTTGTCGTTCTGGCGATTAGCGCCTCCTCCTCGTCCGCCTTGACCCTTGTCTTGACCACCTTGACCACGTCCTTTCGACTTGCCCTTGCCGGAGTCGTTGCCTTTGGCCTTGCCTCCACCTTTGCCTGAGCTTTTGCCAGGATCTTCCCCCTTAAGCTTCGCCGATAGGCGTTGCTTATGGTAGCACTTGTCCTCATAGTGCTTCCGCTTACCGCAGAATGCACACGTGATGGTGCAGCGGTAATGATCCGGCATCTTCACCTTGGCGCCGGTGATCTTTTCCTGCTGCTTCCCCTGGACAACAAAGCAGTCTCGCTGCTCGCAGTCGGAGGCATGCTGCAGGTGGCCCTGTTCATCTCTGGCATCACACCAGAATAGCTCCTTCACGTTCTCCATTAGGCGGGCGTGGGCGTGTTTGGGGGTAGTCCCCTGCCCAGGTCGGGACCCTTGGTACCCTTTGCCTCCAGAACCTCCACCACCAGGACGGTAGTGGTTCAGGTGTTGGTCGCTCTCCTTCTCCAGCGCCATCTCCAGAAGCAGCACGCATAGATCCTCGTAGCGGAGGGATCTAGCCTTGCGCTCAGCCGTCAGACGGCACTCGTCCCATAGCTCACGGGGGAGCTTGGAGCACAACCAAAACAGCAGGTCGTCGCTGCTGTAGGAACCGGGCGTCAGTCGCCCAGCCCAGTGGTCCAGGTCCGCCAACAGCTCGGAGACCCTGCCGGGTTTGGGGTTGTTCGGCAGCACGGGCAGGTTCTGGATCTCGGCCCTGATGGAGAGGTCGGTCTCGTAGGTTGGGTACTGCCTCTCCAGGGCAACCAACACGTCGGCAAAGGTGGCGGAGTTGGTGACGATCTGCCTGACCTGCTTCTCCAGGTACTTCGTCTTGCAGCACTGCAGGAGCAGGTCGCACTTCACTCGCCCACTCGCGTGGGTTTGGCCGGTCAGTCGTAGGAACCGGCCAAAGTTCTCAGCGAACTCGCTGAGGTCCTTGCCTGTGAATTCAGGCAGGTTCACCACTATCTTGGAGGTGGCAATAGCCTTCGCCTCCTGAGCTCGGCGTCCTTCAGGGCGTCGGGTCTTCTTCTTCTTCTTCTTCTTCTTCTTCTTACCCTTGGAGTCCTCGGGGTCCTCAGGGTCTTCGTCATCCGATGGCGAAGAAGAAGTCATCGAAGGCGGCCCATCATCGGAGGGGTCTCCGCCTAGATCACTGGAGCCATAAGGCTCCACGTCCACCATAGCCCTTAGGGCTGTCAGCCCCAGCTGGTCCAGCTCGGCCCTCGTCGAGTTCGTCACGTGACTGTAGGGCGGCTGGGCTGTCCTCGGGACGAATGGGCTTCTTGGTACTGCTGCAGGAGTCGGCATCGGTCGGCTCCTCAGGCTCCCCAGGGTATTCGTCAACCCTGCCGCCAGGTGGTTAGCCTGTACTCGGTGGGGTGACATCCCCACTGTCGTAGGTGACGCATGGGACGGGATCATCAGGGGCTGCAGCTTCTCCCTGATCTCTTGCGTGAGGTCGCTCACGATTTTCGAAGTGGCTCCTTGGAGCACCTCGTTGATCTCCGACCGCGTCAGGGACCTGTTGGAGGATCTTCCCGATCCTCTACTCCTGCCTCCCAGAGACTCTGGTCCTTTCCTCAACCCACTCAGGGGTGCATACCCAGGTGTACACCCAGGAGCATACCCAGGAACTTCCATGTAGGTTCCCGTGGCGTGGAGTGGATGGGGATGGTCAGCCGCATACCAACGCGGCGCAGAGCTGGAAGCCACCGGCTCACTGGCAGTAGTTGCCTCAAGGAGCGCAGTGGTAGGTGGGCCCATGCCATAGGCGGGGTAGTGAGGCATGCCAGTAAAGCCTGTGCCCTCTGCCATAGGCTGGTTGGTTGTGGAAGTGGATGTAGCGGCGGCTGGGTGTGTGGTGGTTATGGGAGAGGGTGATGCTTGGAGGCCAGAAGCGCTTGGTGCGCCTTCGAAGGTAGGGATATCCGTCGGGTCTTGCCCTTGCTCCTCTCCTTCGTCTGCTCCTTCTCCAGCATCCTTCTCGCTCTCGTTTCCTCTCTTCCTCTTCACAGGCTGAGGCTGAGAGACCATTTCCTTCACCGACAGGGCCCCAAAGGCCGTCTGGAGGCCATCCAAGGAGTCCTCCGCCGTATCCATTGGCCCATGTAAGGGCTCCACCGAAGGTACAGCGTCAGGCGCCGGCCTTGCCGGTGTCTCTGGCGCTGGCGCTGTGTTCACCTCGGCGTCCACTCTTCCTGGATCCATCTTAATCCACCCTTCTGCTTATGTTTGCCTGCTCGGAGCACTGGTTGTACGGCGCGGGGTCGCTGCCGGTGCACAGAGACAGGCTGCCTCTTGCTACCAGAAAAGTTTATAGTGTTTTCAGCACTGTGTTTTTGCTTCTCCTGCTGCTTGTTGTTGCTGTAGGGTGTCCTGCTGCTGGTTTTGGATGATGAAAAGCTTTTGTTTGTTGAAATACAGTAAAGCCAACTCAATCCAGGATAGCCCAAGCCAACAGTATGCAAAGAGAAGGTAATTCAGGATCAAAGCATGAAGGGCTGCAGTGTAAACAGTGAAAGATGATTAGATATTCACAGAAACTGCAACTCAGGATACAAATGAATGCATATTCACAGAGATAGCTGAAATGTTTTGGGAAAAGAGTTAGAAAACTGCCTCAGGATCACTCTCTCTCCATAGTGCCATCTTAGGAGATGTGCACTCTTTG
Organism: Eutreptiella sp. 'Long Island Sound 2002'; assembly: GCA_964036045.1. Taxonomy (NCBI): domain Eukaryota; phylum Euglenozoa; class Euglenophyceae; order Eutreptiales; family Eutreptiaceae; genus Eutreptiella; species Eutreptiella sp. 'Long Island Sound 2002'. The sequence goes on along the minus strand of OZ038398.1, from coordinate 28,506,102 downwards.
TTTTGGGTCCCATATGTGCTGAGGTGGCATGGTATGTGGCGATGAGGTCACTGCCATGTCACATGGGATCTTCCTACTCAGTTGGGATCTTCCTACTTAGTTAGGCTGACCAGGAATTGAACCCAGGACCTCTCAAAAAGAGGTGCCTAACCCCCTATGGTGCATACCACTAGGGCAGATAAGTATTCATGGAAAAACATAGATAAATTCATAGGCTCTACCTTAGGTATGTCAGTGCTCAGTCAACTCAGGAAAAGATGTTTTACTTCTGATTGAAAGGGGATTAAGGGGTCCACTCCATGTCCTGATTGGGTGTTTGGTTCCATAGGTCAAAATGTGTTCTCACCACTTTTGGCTGGACCAATACTAAGATAAAAATGCATGGATGCTCAGTGCATCTCTAATACAACTAGAGTATGTCCCAAAGCAATGGAAAAGCACTTTTTCTTACTTTGCCGTATCGGGGAGCCCCACCGCTGCAGAGCGGGGGGCAAAATCAGAAGTGGCCCACAAGTGGGCAAATTGGCTACCTCACCCCTGCCGTATCGGGGAGCCCCACCGCTGCAGAGCGGGCGGCAAAATCAGGAGTGGCCCACAAGTGGGCAAATTGGCTACCTCACCCCTGCCGTATCGGGGAGCCCCACCGCTGCAGAGCGGGGGGCAGAATCAGAAGTGGCCCACAAGTGGGCAAATTGGCTACCTCACCCCTGCCGTATCGGGGAGCCCCACCGCTGCACAGCGGGGGGCAAAATCAGAAGTGGCCCACAAGTGGGCAAGTTGGCTACCTCACCCCTGCCGTATCGGGGAGCCCCACCGCTGCAGAGCGCGGGGCAGAATCAGGAGTGGCCCACAAGTGGGCAAATTGGCTACCTCACCCCTGCCGTATCGGGGAGCCCAACCGCTGCAGAGCGGGGGGCAAAATCAGAAGTGGCCCACAAGTGGGCAAATTGGCTACCTCACCCCTGCCGTATCGGGGAGCCCCACCGCTGCAGAGCGGGGGGCAGGATCAGAAGTGGCCCACAAGTGGGCAAATTGGCTACCTCACCCCTGCCGTATCGGGGAGCCCCACCGCTGCAGAGCGGGGGGCAAAATCAGAAGTGGCCCACAAATGGGCAAATTGGCTACCTCACCCCTGCCGTATCGGGGAGCCCCACCGCTGCAGAGCGGGGGGCAAAATCAGAAGTGGCCCACAAGTGGGCAAATTGGCTACCTCACCCCTGCCGTATCGGGGAGCCCCGGCGCTGCACAGCGGGGGGCAAAATCAGAAGTGGCCCCAAGTGGGCAAATTGGCTACCTCACCCCTGCCGTATCGGGGAGCCCCACCGCTGCAGAGCGGGGGGCAAAATCAGAAGTGGCCCACAAGTGGGCAAATTGGCTACCTCACCCCTGCCGTATTGGGGAGCCCCACCGCTGCAGAGCGGGGGGCAAAATCAGAAGTGGCCCACAAGTGGGCAAATTGGCTACCTCACCCCTGCCGTATCGGGGAGCCCCACCGCTGCAGAGCGGGGGAGAGAATCAGAAGTGGCCCACAAGTGGGCAAATTGGCTACCTCACCCCTGCCGTATCGGGGAGCCCCACCGATGCACAGCGGGGGGCAAAATCAGAAGTGGCCCACAAGTGGGCAAATTGGCTACCTCACCCCTGCCGTATCGGGGAGCCCCACCGCTGCAGAGCGGGGGGCAAAATCAGAAGTGGCCCACAAGTGGGCAAATTGGCTACCTCACCCCTGCCGTATCGGGGAGCCCCACCGCTGCAGAGCGGGGGGCAAAATCAGAAGTGGCCCACAAGTGGCCAAATTGGCTACCTCACCCCTGCCGTATCGGGGAGCCCCACCGCTGCAGAGCGGGGGGCAGAATCAGAAGTGGCCCACAAGTGGGCAAATTGGCTACCTCACCCCTGCCGTATCGGGGAGCCCCACCGCTGCAGAGCGGGGGGCAGAATCAGAAGTGGCCCACAAGTGGGCAAATTGGCTACCTCACCCCTGCCGTATCGGGGAGCCCCACCGCTGCAGAGCGGGGGGCAAAATCAGAAGTGGCCCACAAGTGGGCAAATTGGCTACCTCACCCCTGCCGTATCGGGGAGCCCCACCGCTGCAGAGCGGGGGGCAAAATCAGAAGTGGCCCACAAAAGGGCAAATTGGCTACCTCACCCCTGCCGTATCGGGGATCCCCACCGCTGCAGAGCGGGGGGCAGAATCAGAAGTGGCCCACAAGTGGGCAAATTGGCTACCTCACCCCTGCCGTATCGGGGAGCCCCACCGCTGCAGAGCGGGGGGCAGAATCAGAAGTGGCCCCAAGTGGGCAAATTGGCTACCTCACCCCTGCCGTATCGGGGAGCCCAACCGCTGCAAAGCGGGGGGCAGAATCAGAAGTGGCCCACAAAAGGGCAAATTGGCTACCTCACCCCTGCCGTATCGGGGAGCCCCACCGCTGCAGAGCGGGGGGCAGAATCAGAAGTGGCCCACAAGTGGGCAAATTGGCTACCTCACCCCTGCCGTATCGGGGAGCCCCACCGCTGCACAGCGGGGGGCAGAATGAGAAGTGGCCCACAAGTGGGCAAATTGGCTACCTCACCCCTGCCGTATCGGGGAGCCCCACCGCTGCAGAGCGGGGGGCAGAATCAGAAGTGGCCCACAAGTGGGCAAATTGGCTACCTCACCCCTGCCGTATCGGGGAGCCCCACCGCTGCAGAGCGGGGGGCAAAATCAGAAGTGGCCCACAAGTGGGCAAATTGGCTACCTCACCCCTGCCGTATCGGGGAGCCCCACCGCTGCAGAGCGGGGGGCAAAATCAGAAGTGGCCCACAAGTGGGCAAATTGGCTACCTCACCCCTGCCGTATCGGGGAGCCCCACCGCTGCAGAGCGGGGGGCAGAATCAGAAGTGGCCCACAAGTAGGCAAATTGGCTACCTCACCCCTGCCGTATCGGGGAGCCCCACCGCTGCAGAGCGGGGGGCAGAATCAGAAGTGGCCCACAAGTGGGCAAATTGGCTACCTCACCCCTGCCGTATCGGGGAGCCCCACCGCTGCAGAGCGGGGGGCAGAATCAGAAATGGCCCACAAGTGGGCAAATTGGCTACCTCACCCCTGCCGTATCGGGGAGCCCCACCGCTGCAGAGCGGGGGGCAAAATCAGAAGTGGCCCACAAGTGGGCAAATTGGCTACCTCACCCCTGCCGTATCGGGGAGCCCCACCGCTGCAGAGCGGGGGGCAGAATCAGAAGTGGCCCACAAGTAGGCAAATTGGCTACCTCACCCCTGCCGTATCGGGGAGCCCCACCGCTGCAGAGCGGGGGGCAGAATCAGAAGTGGCCCACAAGTGGGCAAATTGGCTACCTCACCCCTGCCGTATCGGGGAGCCCCACCGCTGCACAGCGGGGGGCAGAATGAGAAGTGGCCCACAAGTGGGCAAATTGGCTACCTCACCCCTGCCGTATCGGGGAGCCCCACCGCTGCAGAGCGGGGGGCAGAATCAGAAGTGGCCCACAAGTGGGCAAATTGGCTACCTCACCCCTGCCGTATCGGGGAGCCCAACCGCTGCAGAGCGGGGGGCAAAATCAGAAGTGGCCCACAAGTGGGCAAATTGGCTACCTCACCCCTGCCGTATCGGGGAGCCCCACCGCTGCAGAGCGGGGGGCAAAATCAGAAGTGGCCCACAAGTGGGCAAATTGGCTACCTCACCCCTGCCGTATCGGGGAGCCCCACCGCTGCAGAGCGGGGGGCAAAATCAGAAGTGGCCCACAAGTGGGCAAATTGGCTACCTCACCCCTGCCGTATCGGGGAGCCCCACCGCTGCAGAGCGGGGGGCAAAATCAGAAGTGGCCCACAAGTGGGCAAATTGGCTACCTCACCCCTGCCGTATCAGGGAGCCCAACCGCTGCAGAGCGGGGGGCAGAATCAGAAGTGGCCCACAAGTGGGCAAATTGGCTACCTCACCCCTGCCGTATCGGGGAGCCCAACCGCTGCAGAGCGGGGGGCAGAATCAGAAGTGGCCCACAAGTGGGCAAATTGGCTACCTCACCCCTGCCGTATCGGCGAGCCCCACCGCTGCAGAGCGGGGGGCAGAATCAGAAGTGGCCCACAAGTGGGCAAATAGGCTACCTCACCCCTGCCGTATCGGGGAGCCCCACCGCTGCAGAGCGGGGGGCAAAATCAGAAGTGGCCCACAAGTGGGCAAATTGGCTACCTCACCCCTGCCGTATCGGGGAGCCCCACCGCTGCAGAGCGGGGGGCAAAATCAGAAGTGGCCCACAAGTGGGCAAATTGGCTACCTCACCCCTGCCGTATCGGGGAGCCCCACCGCTGCAGAGCGGGGGGCAAAATCAGAAGTGGCCCACAAGTGGGCAAATTGGCTACCTCACCCCTGCCGTATCGGGGAGCCCCACCGCTGCAGAGCGGGGGGGCAGAATCAGAAGTGGCCCACAAGTGGACAAATTGGCTACCTCACCCCTGCCGTATCGGGGAGCCCCACCGCTGCAGAGCGGGGGGCAGAATCAGAAGTGGCCCACAAGTGGGCAAATTGGCTACCTCACCCCTACCGTATCGGGGAGCCCCACCGCTGCAGAGCGGGGGGCAAAATCAGAAGTGGCCCACAAGTGGGCAAATTGGCTACCTCACCCCTGCCGTATCAGGGAGCCCAACCGCTGCAGAGCGGGGGGCAGAATCAGAAGTGGCCCACAAGTGGGCAAATTGGCTACCTCACCCCTGCCGTATCGGGGAGCCCAACCGCTGCAGAGCGGGGGGCAGAATCAGAAGTGGCCCACAAGTGGGCAAATTGGCTACCTCACCCCTGCCGTATCGGGGAGCCCCACCGCTGCAGAGCGGGGGGCAGAATCAGAAGTGGCCCACAAGTGGGCAAATAGGCTACCTCACCCCTGCCGTATCGGGGAGCCCCACCGCTGCACAGCGGGGGGCAGAATCAGGAGTGGCCCACAAGTTGTCAAATTGGCTACCTCACCCCTGCCGTATCGGGGAGCCCCACCGCTTCCGAGCGGGGGGCAGAATCAGAAGTGGCCCACAAGTGGGCAAATTGGCTACCTCACCCCTGCCGTATCGGGGAGCCCCACCGCTGCAGAGCGGGGGGCAGAATCAGGAGTGGCCCACAAGTGGGCAAATTGGCTACCTCACCCCTGCCGTATCGGGGAGCCCCACCGCTGCAGAGCGGATGGCAAAATGTAGAAGTGGCCCACAAGTGGGCAAATTGGCTACCTCACCCCTGCCGTATCGGGGAGCCCCACCGCTGCAGAGCGGGGGGCAAAATCAGAAGTGGCCCACAAGTGCGCAAATTGGCTACCTCACCCCTGCCGTATCGGGGAGCCCCACCGCTGCAGAGCGGGGGGCAAAATCAGAAGTGGCCCACAAGTGGGCAAATTGGCTACCTCACCCCTGCCGTATCGGGGGGCCCCACCGCTGCAGAGCGGGGGGCAAAATCAGAAGTGGCCCACAAAAGGGCAAATTGGCTACCTCACCCCTGCCGTATCGGGGAGCCCCACCGCTGCAGAGCGGGGGGCAGAATCAGAAGTGGCCCACAAGTGGGCAAATTGGCTACCTCACCCCTGCCGTATCGGGGAGCCCCACCGCTGCAGAGCGGGGGGCAGAATCAGAAGTGGCCCCAAGTGGGCAAATTGGCTACCTCACCCCTGCCGTATCGGGGAGCCCAACCGCTGCAGAGCGGGGGGCAGAAATCAGAAGTGGCCCACAAGTGGGCAAATTGGCTACCTCACCCCTGCCGTATCGGGGAGCCCCACCGCTGCAGAGCGGGGGGCAAAATCAGAAGTGGCCCCAAGTGGGCAAATTGGCTACCTCACCCCTGCCGTATCGGGGAGCCCAACCGCTGCAGAGCGGGGGGCAGAAATCAGAAGTGGCCCACAAGTGGGCAAATTGGCTACCTCACCCCTGCCGTATCGGGGAGCCCCACCGCTGCAGAGCGGGGGGCAGAATCAGAAGTGGCCCACAAAAGGGCACATTGGCTACCTCACCCCTGCCGTATCGGGGAGCCCCACCGCTGCACAGCGGGGGGCAAAATCAGAAGTGGCCCACAAAAGGGCACATTGGCTACCTCACCCCTGCCGTATCCGGGAGCCCCACCGCTGCAGAGCGGGGGGCAGAATCAGGAGTGGCCCACAAGTGGGCAAATTGGCTACCTCACCCCTGCCGTATCGGGGAGCCCCACCGCTGCAGAGCCGCGGGCAGAATCAGGAGTGGCCCACAAGTGGGCAAATTGGCTACCTCACCCCTGCCGTATCGGGGAGCCCCACCGCTTCCGAGCGGGGGGCAAAATCAGAAGTGGCCCACAAGTGGGCAAATTGGCTACCTCACCCCTGCCGTATCGGGGAGCCCCACCGCTGCAGAGCGGGGGGCAGAATCAGGAGTGGCCCACAAGTGGGCAAATTGGCTACCTCACCCCTGCCGTATCGGGGAGCCCCGGCGCTGCACAGCGGGGGGCAAAATCAGAAATGGCCCACAAGTGGGCAAATTGGCTACCTCACCCCTGCCGTATCGGGGAGCCCCACCGCTGCAGAGCGGGGGGCAGAATCAGGAGTGGCCCACAAGTGGGCAAATTGGCTACCTCACCCCTGCCGTATCGGGGAGCCCCACCGCTTCCGAGCGGGGGGCAAAATCAGAAGTGGCCCACAACCGCTGCAGAGCGGGGGGCAAAATCAGAAGTGGCCCACAAGTGGGCAAATTGGCTACCTCACCCCTGCCGTATCGGGGAGCCCCACCGCTGCAGAGCGGGGGGCAGAATCAGAAGTGGCCCACAAGTGGGCAAATTGGCTACCTCACCCCTGCCGTATCGGGGAGCCCCACCGCTGCAGAGCGGGGGGCAGAATCAGAAGTGGCCCACAAAAGGGCAAATTGGCTACCTCACCCCTGCCGTATCGGGGAGCCCCACCGCTGCAGAGCGGGGGGCAGAATCAGAAGTGGCCCCAAGTGGGCAAATTGGCTACCTCACCCCTGCCGTATCGGGGAGCCCAACCGCTGCAGAGCGGGGGGCAGAATCAGAAGTGGCCCACAAGTGGGCAAATTGGCTACCTCACCCCTGCCGTATCCGGGAGCCCCACCGCTGCAGAGCGAGGGGCAGAATCAGAAGTGGCCCACAAGTGGGCAAATTGGCTACCTCACCCCTGCCGTATCGGGGAGCCCCACCGCTGCAGAGCGGGGGGCAAAATCAGAAGTGGCCCACAAAAGGGCACATTGGCTACCTCACCCCTGCCGTATCGGGGAGCCCCACCGCTGCAGAGCGGGGGGCAAAATCAGAAGTGGCCCAAAAGTGGGCAAATTGGCTACCTCACCCCTGCCGTATCGGGGAGCCCCACCGCTGCAGAGCGGGGGGCAGAATCAGAAGTGGCCCACAAGTGGGCAAATTGGCTACCTCACCCCTGCCGTATCGGGGAGCCCCACCGCTGCAGAGCGGGGGGCAAAATCAGAAGTGGCCCACAAGTGGGCAAATTGGCTACCTCACCCCTGCCGTATCGGGGAGCCCCACCGCTGCAGAGCGGGGGGCAAAATCAGAAGTGGCCCACAAGTGGGCAAATTGGCTACCTCACCCCTGCCGTATCGGGGAGCCCCACCGCTGCAGAGCGGGGGGCAAAATCAGAAGTGGCCCACAAGTGGGCAAATTGGCTACCTCACCCCTGCCGTATCGGGGAGCCCCACCGCTGCAGAGCGGGGGGCAGAATCAGAAGTGGCCCACAAATGGGCACATTGGCTACCTCACCCCTGCCGTATCGGGGAGCCCCACCGCTGCACAGCGGGGGGCAAAATCAGAAGTGGCCCAAAAGTGGGCAAATTGGCTACCTCACCCCTGCCGTATCGGGGAGCCCCACCGCTGCAGAGCGGGGGGCAAAATCAGAAGTGGCCCACAAGTGGGCAAATTGGCTACCTCACCCCTGCCGTATCGGGGAGCCCCACCGCTGCAGAGCGGGGGGCAAAATCAGAAGTGGCCCACAAGTGGGCAAATTGGCTACCTCACCCCTGCCGTATCGGGGAGCCCCACCGCTGCAGAGCGGGGGGCAAAATCAGAAGTGGCCCACAAGTGGGCAAATTGGCTACCTCACCCCTGCCGTATCGGGGAGCCCCACCGCTGCAGAGCGGGGGGCAAAATCAGAAGTGGCCCACAAGTGGGCAAATTGGCTACCTCACCCCTGCCGTATCGGGGAGCCCCACCGCTGCAGAGCGGGGGGCAGAATCAGGAGTGGCCCACAAGTGGGCAAATTGGCTACCTCACCTCTGCCGTATCGGGGAGCCCCACCGCTGCAAAGCGGGGGGCAAAATCAGAAGTGGCCCACAAGTGGGCAAATTGGCTACCTCACCCCTGCCGTATCGGGGAGCCCCACCGCTGCAGAGCGGGGGGCAAAATCAGAAGTGGCCCACAAGTGGGCAAATTGGCTACCTCACCCCTGCCGTATCGGGGAGCCCCACCGCTGCAGAGCGGGGGGCAAAATCAGAAGTGGCCCACAAGTGGGCAAATTGGCTACCTCACCCCTGCCGTATCGGGGAGCCCCACCGCTGCAGAGCGGGGGGCAGAATCAGAAGATGAACAGCGAGTCGACACAAGTAAGAACACCATCGTCGTCACTTGGTTTATATAAGCCCTTTGACAGTGGTCGATTGGAAAACAAACCAACTGTCTCAATGTAAGAGCTGATGGAAATCACATTTTCAGCAGATCCGTCAAACACATGAAATGAATCAGACTCAGTCATGTGCCAGAATCTCTGTAATGAGCACGAACTCGAACGAGTCCTTCCCAAGGCGAGAAGAGGGGTCCAGTCGACAGCAAAACACGAGAGTGTAGTCGTGGTTGAGGATAAAGGCCTTTCGGATCTTCGCATTGGAATCATCTACAATGAAGCACATGATTCACATGATGACCATGATGAGAATGATGGATGGAATGACCAGGATGACCCCAGAATGTCCCATCATCTGTTCATCGAACCACATAGACGATGCGTCAGGACTGTATTGTCCCCATGCCAAGGGTATATGTCGACCGTAAACCTTTTCGAAAGTTTCGGCGAGTCAAATTCTGATCAGATCTTGTCTCGAATAGATTCTGCCACAATTGGAGCTTCTTCTTGTGCTTGTAAGTCTTCCTTGGTGACACAATCTTTGATCAGCGAGAGCTCACGGTCAATCTCAGGGTGTTTCTTCAGGAACTTGATGAAAGTGTCCGTATACCCATGGATAAAACTTGAAGCTGGCTCCCATTTGTCTTCTTCTGGACCGAATCCTTTCCATCTGCACAGAAAGTACCACTTGTTCCGAGCATTTTTCTTGTAATCAAGGATCTTCTCCAACTCGAAACTGCTGGTGACCATCTTCCTGTCGCTCAGGTACTTCGAAGTCCAATAGAGAGGCTTGAACCTTCCTTTGGGGCAGGGTACTTCGGCCTTCAAACGGTCTCGATGTACTTCTTGATGCCTGCCTGGCTCAATTTCAATGTTGAATGTCGTCTCACTTAGTTGACCACTGACTTAGAATGGGCCATCCCACAAAGCTAACAATTTGTTGTCGTCCTTCAGGGTCTCGTCTGACTTACGAAGCCAAACTTGCTGGCCTTTCTCGAAGGGTTTTCCTTACGTTCTCGATTTATTTTTGAAATTCAACCAATCTGCTTGACTCTCCACTTTGGCTTGGATCCACTTCGACTCTAAATCCTTGATCCTCTCAAACCATTGCGAGGCGTCGTAGCACTGCCTTGGATGATACAGTACTGGTCCTGGACCCATCTTCTCACGACCAAAAACAAGCTCATTCGGACTTAATCCAGTGTAATTCTTGGTACGATGGTATCTCCTCAAGACACAGTAAATTGTCTCCAACCAATTGTAGTCTTTTTCAGTCGCCAGGAATTTTCTCAGAATGTTGATAAGAATTCTTCCAGCGCGTTCAGCAGGGAGAGCTCGATGGTCGTAGACTCGGGCACGAAGATGATGAACTCCCAATAGAGCACACATGTTCTCCCACCAAGTCCCAATGAACTCCTTCCCACTGTCCGTCAGAATTTCACTGGGAACATCCCAGTTACTCATCCACTGACTTGCAGTCCACTTGGCAGCCATTTCAGAGGTGAGATGCTTCGTGTTGCAAGGGAGGACCTGGATGTAGCCACTGTGGCGGTGTTGAATTAACAAAACCCCATCGATAGGCTTCCTCGTGTAGAGACATTCCTCTTGGATTTGTCCCAACTCGAAGACATCCGCCGTCACCTTGTCGAACAGCCTCTCAAGAATTGGTAATCCCTTCAGTAGTCTTTCTGCCTTTTTATTCTTGGGGATGGTCGCCTGACATTGCTTGCATCCTTTGGCAACTCGTTCACAGGCACTCTTGAGGTCCCGTGTGTACACTGTGTGTCGTAGCTCCTGCTCCAGAACACGAGAATGTGTGTGGGCTGTCTCATTCCGATGCCAATGTTTGACATATTGGTCAATCAGACAATCAGGAACACAAATCCGTCCTTGCCAAAATAACTTGTCGCCTTGGATTTTGAAATCAGACGTCTCTTCAGAGTCGTAAGGCTTGTCCCCTTTTAACTTGTGGTATACAGACCCAAAGAACCTGTCCTCTTTGTACATCTTCGTCCAATCCACATAGAGGAAGGAAGTTTCCTTGTCCTTTTGTTGTGGAGGGAGCGTGGATTTCGCCTTGGATCTCGTCAGAGGAAACACATTCAGGAGTGGCAGCGACGACTCAGAGTCAGACTTAACTCCTGCAGTCTGATCTGCCTTGGTAATCTCTTTGCATCTGACCAAATCCACCTTCATCCGATTTTTAATCGAACATTGAAGACAATGTTTCTTGATCAGTGCTTGTTCCTCCTTATCAAACTCGATCACTTCAGCTTTATCCGTCGCTGTCCCATGAAAACTCACTTCCGAGTAAGCCTCTGAGGCTGGGTAGGCCCAGCGACTCAGGGCGTCCGCCACTGTATTGTAGCGACCCGGAATGTAAGTCACATGGAGGTCAAATCTGCTGAGAGTTTCATGCCAACGGCCTCTCCTCCCAGCTGGTCCACCAGGGGTATCCACTTGTTCTGTCCTCCAGCTCTCCAGTGACTTGTGGTCAGTCAGTACCTCAACGCGATGGCCCAAGATCCACCCTTCATAACGCCGTAAGGCACAAAGAATTGCGTAGGCTTCTTGTTCCCTTGGACTCCAATTTCGCTGTCTTGTTGTAAGCTTGCGAGACCAGAAAGCCAGAGGATGATGGTGACCTTCGTCATCGACTTGTTCGATCGTAGCACCAATGGCGTAACGACTGGCGTCTGTACGAATATAAAAAGGTCTTCCATCCAACCACGGAGTCTTTAATGTAACCACATTTGCCAGTGCTTCCTTGAGACCAGTAAAGGCTTCTTCACATTCTGGCGTCCACTTGAGCTTGACTTGAGATCCCTTCTTTCCTTCTGTTTTGCCAACCTTGAGTAACTCTGTCAATGGACCAGAGAACTTGGCGTAGAGAGGAAGGAACTCGTGGTAGTAATTGCAGCAGCCTAAAAAGGCACGAAGCTGCGTGATGGTTTTAGGCCTTTCCCAGAGCTGCAGGGCAGCCATTTTTCCTGGGGCCGGTCTTCTTGTCCCATCTTCCAAGACAGAGCCACAAAATTCCATACTCTGGAGGAACATTTTGCCCTTCTTGGGTCCACACACAAGCTTCTCTTGTCGAAGGACTTCGAGAACTTTTCGGACTTGTTCTTCGTGCAACTTAGGGCACTCATCAAAGTTTATGCCCAAAGGCGTGGCAATCAGAAGGTCGTCAATGTAGATGCTGCAGAATTCTTGTAAATCAAAAGACTTGTGCTTCTGAAATAAAATAGTCTCCATCATCTTCTGGAACATCGACGGCGCATTCTTCAGACCCATCGGCAGTACAGTCCACTGGACAGTGCCACAGGGCGTGCACATTGCCGTCAAATGCCTATCCTCCTTTCGAAGGGGCATCTGATGAAAGCCATGGCGCAAATCCAACACAGTAAAGAGCTTGCCTTTGGCTCTCGCGGCAATCTCCTTCTCGATTAAAGGAAGAGGATGCGCGTCTGGTACCGTGGCGGCATTCGGGGCTCTGTAATCCACCACTAGACGCCAAGCATCTATGCTGGATTGGTCAGGAGGTGGGGGTTTTGGCACAGTAAATGGTGCTGAACACCACTCAGAACTCATGCAGCCCTCCAACCAACCGAACTCATAGAGATTGCGCTCAATAATCTTTCGCAGGGCATCTGCTTTGGTGCCGTGTAGATAGAATGGACGTTGTTTGTGCACCTTTGAGCCTTCGATTATGTCAATCTTGGCTTCCCCATTTTCACATCGAATTGGGGGGTTTTTCCACAACTTCCCACTCAGCACGTCATCTTGATAATCTTCGAACACTGCGTCCCTTCTTGCAGATATCTTGTCTCCGTCGACCTGATTCCCACATTTAATCACCGACATTATGTCAACCACTTTGCGAATTGTTGGTCGTGGTCTCATATTCTTGGCCACTTCATTCCAAACTTCTTCGTCGCATTGTTGGCGGATGAAGCTCACCTGAGCTCGCTCCTCCGTGGGATCCCACCAATGAAAGGGGTCCACGAATGTCTTGAAGGGATGGTCGGACGAATTCAGCTTCATTCCTGTCAATTCAGGCGAGATTCTTGGAGATTTGTCATCATTCTTGCTTGAAATCTTGACATTTTTGGCTTGGATCTTGTCTGATGGGGACGAATTGTAATGGATGGAGGCGTTCTCTTGAGGGACGCCGATTGTCCTTCCCTCCTTCCGCGACGATACGTCGGGATTCCGCTCTCGATCGTCTTCATCCACCTTAATTTCGTCGATTCTTGAGGAATTGGAGATGACCTCTTCTGTTCCCATTTCACTGTCATCTTGCCAATAATCTCCCAGACTCCCGTGAACTAAGCACGCCAACGTGCTCCACGAAAGCTGTGGCAAAGGCTTGCCATTGTCTTCGCAATACAGCTTCACTCCCTTGTGAGGTAGCTCGACAATGTCGATTGAAATGTCCATAATGTCCTTGAACCACTCTTGTCTTGGCCATTTGGGGACAATTAAAATCGCCTTTGCGCCGGATTGCTTCAGCTTCTGCACCACACGAGGAAAAACGTCGAAGGGCGGATTGATTCAAAGTGGTTCAGACCAGTCCTCACTCCAGGCATCGTCGTAGAACCTCGGAAATCTTTTATTCTTCTTGTTTGCAAAGGCATCAACTTGAGGACGAAAATTATGGTTCCTTTCGATATAATCCACCAGAATGTCCCGCCATTTGTCGACTACACGATAGCAAACTGACTTCCACTTCTTGCAGTTCAATGATTCCACCTTTCGTTCTTCGAATTCTTCTTGATTCCCTGTCCATTCCTGCCCATCTTGCTGAATATGCAGCTTGTTTCTCTCCTTGAATTGGTGGATACTCTTGGTATATGGGTGCAGATAATACAGGTCAGACGGGTCGCTGGTCGACGGATCCTGGAGGAAGCATGTCCTGTGTCCCATGGGCGACACACGATGAGCGTGAAGCCATGGTTGACCCAAGAATAAATCATACTTTTTGCTGGCTTCATAGGATTTTCCAGCAAACCACTCCTCCGTGACCGTCTCTTCCACGCTCCACACAGATTGTTTCACCAATCTGACCGTCAATTCTGCTTCTCTGTCGTCACCGTCAAGGCGATGTCCGCTGACTCCCTCCAGCTGGACAGGGGTCGAGGACATGTTCGCCTCATCCTCCTGCAGAAAGCCTTTCCTCACCAGATTGACTTTTGAACCATTGTGTAAGGCATTCGGCGGAGGTAACCCAAAACTCTTGCGATTTCTCCAAAACCCGTTCTCCTTGTTTTCTCAAACTCTTGTAACCTCTTTTTCAAACTCTCAAAACCTTTGACGTTTCTTCCCCTTAGTGGTTGCTGCTTTTCCTTGCTTGTTCTGCACTCCGTGGATCCTGCTTGTTCTGCACTCCTTGTATTTTGCGCTGTGCATGCACTGATCTACAAATCCCGCACGCAAACCTTGCACCTTCATAAGCACCAAGCAGTTTTGATATCCATTGTCGTTGTTCAGCACGGAGTCCCTTGCTTGCCTGAGCGGTCACTGCCGGCGCCACGAGCGTGGGCAGTTTGGGGACTTTGGCACCCCTCCATGCAACATATCTACAACAACCAAAAGAATGCCAAGCACAGAATTAATAATAAATAAAGAACCACAAAATAACGTAACACAGAGCTTCTCTCTTTATTTCTCTGTTCTGATTCCACGCAGGCATTTGCGCGATGCGCGATGCGCGATGCGCAACGCGCGATCGCGGTAGGGCTCCCGCAGCCCTGTCCTAGTTGCCCCTGCTGCCCATTACACTCCCCTCCTAAGACCTGACAGGGCAATGAGGGTCTGATACAAAGGCAAATACCAATATATGGGCAGCAGGGGCAACACAACGTATTGCCATACTGCATCTCCGGGGAGGGGGCCTGCAGCGGTGGGGGACGCAGTACAACAGGATCACCCCACATACAGCTTCCTTGACAGAAAATGGCCCCCTTCCCTGACGGGAGCATAACTGGGGGGTGAGGGATCCGCCAACGCTGCACGGCTGCCCAACAGTCGCAGCCCATGCCAAGCATGGTGGCCCCTCCTGTGCAAAGGGGGAGGCGCGGCACTCCTGCGGGCTGTCCTCAGCCCTTGCCTTACCCCCAAGGATAAATATACAGGCGTTCTGCCTGAACTTGCAGAGGCATGCCACACCCCAACTACACCCGACGCTGACCAACACTGCCTGACATGGACACATGCAAGGTCAGTGGATAGCTGCTCTCAGCTGCCGAACAGCGACACACAACCCCAACAGACACCCACCCAGCTCGTACAATACCCGCCCCCGCCAGACCTTGTGGCATACACGATGAACCACCCACAATGTGACCCACCACGCACTTTCACAGAAACAAATATAAAATAATAAGATCCGAAACTTAAAATTTACTCGGCGACTGAGATCGCCTTAGTCGCCGTTCGTCATTGCCGACTTCCAGATCGCCAACGGGCAGCAGCTCTTAGGACCCCAGAGTTCACTTCTCCTCCTCCCACTTAGCCCACGCAAACTGCACCCCCTTTTTTCACCTAAGCACCTAGATTTTGTCACCGAAAAAAATAGTTTTTTTTGCCATCTTGAAAATACTGTTTTTCAAACCCTCCTAAAAAATGCATTTTTTATCAGGTTTGCCCATTTTTTGCTGTTTTTAGGGGGGTCAAATAACCATTCTTTAGTCCAAAATCAGAGGGATTACCGGTCATTTTCCCCGAAAAAACATTTTGTTGGCTAATTTGAAGAATACCAATTTTTGGATCGTCTGGAAAACTATTAAAGATGGGCGCTGTTCACACATCCTGTACATGTCCACATTAAAAAATACTTATTATGGGAGGCTGAGTGCTCGAGGCCTCGCGCACTCAGCCAGCTGGAGTGAGATTTTCAGGCTTTTTTGAGATCACTTTTTTACATCGGAGGTGGCATGAAGCAAGGATGGAGCAAAAGCAAAACTGCAAGATTCAATATGGGTTAAAGACTTGCACAGCGGAACACTCAGTGCGCGAGGGCTCGCGCACTCAACATGCTAGAAGCATGGGTTTTTGAATACCCCTGACTACTTGCATTCTGCCGATAGCCTCCAAAAGGCTTTTTGAGATTCCTCCCTTTTGGAATCCTGTGAAAACAGTGAGCTCAAGAGTAGCGATTAGACTATCCTCCTCCAGAGCACTTGCTTCATACGTCCTGTGACCTAGCGCTTCTGACAAACTGTTGTACAGCCCCAAAAGATGGGAGGCTGGGCACCTCATTTGTGGGTAAACTAACTGAAAATCGTGTGTTTAGCAAGGACTGAGGGCAACCCGCGATTTAGATCTATTACACCTTACATGGTGCATGGCGTGTACAGAACGTCCATTGATTGACCACTCTTGCTGCTGACATGACCGGAACGGTACACCATGAGGCACCCATTAAGACATCAGAGCCTCATTTGGTGTGGAATACTGTTTATTCAGGACCATTGGGAAATACACATTCTGCATAATTGAGTGCGCGAGGCCTCGCGCACTCAACATGCCAAAAAAAACGTTTTTTTCATACCTCTGATTACTTGCATTCCGCTGATAGCCTAAAAAAATATATTTGAGATTCCTCCGTTTTTTAATTCTCAGTTTTCAGGTGGAAACACGCGGAAACTGTGCGTATTTTTTTTGCACACAAATGCCGCCCTTGAGGTGAAAAACAGGGTGCAGTTTGCGTGGGCTAAGTCCCATGCTGGATGAGGCTCCTTCGTTCCTTCGAACTTCACTTCTCCACTCAACCTTGGTCGTGGCTCCATCCTCGGCTGCCCGCGAAGATCTGCTCCTTGGCTGAGCGCTCCTTCGTTGAACGCTCCTTCGCTCTGCGCTGAGCGCTCCTCCGCTCCTGCGCTGAGCGCTCCTTCGTCGCGCTCCTTCGCTTCTGCGCTGAGCGCTCCTTCGTTGCGCTCCTTCGCTCCTGCGCTGAGCGCTCCTTCGTTGCGCTGCTTCGCTCCTGCGCTGAGCGCTCCTTCGTTGCGCTGCTTCGCTGCTGCGCTGAGCGCTCCTTCGTGGCGCTGCTTCGCTGCGGCGCCGAGCGCTCCTTCGTTGCGCTCCGTCGCTCCTGCGCTGAGCGCTCGTTCGCTCCTTCGGGGCTCTCGTACTTAGCTGAGAGTTTTGTAAGGCATTCGGCGGAGGTAACCCAAAACTCTTGCGATTTCTCCAAAACCCGTTCTCCTTGTTTTCTCAAACTCTTGTAACCTCTTTTTCAAACTCTCAAAACCTTTGACGTTTCTTCCCCTTAGTGGTTGCTGCTTTTCCTTGCTTGTTCTGCACTCCGTGGATCCTGCTTGTTCTGCACTCCTTGTATTTTGCGCTGTGCATGCACTGATCTACAAATCCCGCACGCAAACCTTGCACCTTCATAAGCACCAAGCAGTTTTGATATCCATTGTCGTTGTTCAGCACGGAGTCCCTTGCTTGCCTGAGCGGTCACTGCCGGCGCCACGAGCGTGGGCAGTTTGGGGACTTTGGCACCCCTCCATGCAACATATCTACAACAACCAAAAGAATGCCAAGCACAGAATTAATAATAAATAAAGAACCACAAAATAACGTAACACAGAGCTTCTCTCTTTATTTCTCTGTTCTGATTCCACGCAGGCATTTGCGCGATGCGCGATGCGCGATGCGCAACGCGCGATCGCGGTAGGGCTCCCGCAGCCCTGTCCTAGTTGCCCCTGCTGCCCATTACACTCCCCTCCTAAGACCTGACAGGGCAATGAGGGTCTGATACAAAGGCAAATACCAATATATGGGCAGCAGGGGCAACACAACGTATTGCCATACTGCATCTCCGGGGAGGGGGCCTGCAGCGGTGGGGGACGCAGTACAACAGGATCACCCCACATACAGCTTCCTTGACAGAAAATGGCCCCCTTCCCTGACGGGAGCATAACTGGGGGGTGAGGGATCCGCCAACGCTGCACGGCTGCCCAACAGTCGCAGCCCATGCCAAGCATGGTGGCCCCTCCTGTGCAAAGGGGGAGGCGCGGCACTCCTGCGGGCTGTCCTCAGCCCTTGCCTTACCCCCAAGGATAAATATACAGGCGTTCTGCCTGAACTTGCAGAGGCATGCCACACCCCAACTACACCCGACGCTGACCAACACTGCCTGACATGGACACATGCAAGGTCAGTGGATAGCTGCTCTCAGCTGCCGAACAGCGACACACAACCCCAACAGACACCCACCCAGCTCGTACAATACCCGCCCCCGCCAGACCTTGTGGCATACACGATGAACCACCCACAATGTGACCCACCACGCACTTTCACAGAAACAAATATAAAATAATAAGATCCGAAACTTAAAATTTACTCGGCGACTGAGATCGCCTTAGTCGCCGTTCGTCATTGCCGACTTCCAGATCGCCAACGGGCAGCAGCTCTTAGGACCCCAGAGTTCACTTCTCCTCCTCCCACTCCTCCCATGCTGGATGAGGCTCCTTCGTTCCTTCGAACTTCACTTCTCCACTCAACCTTGGTCGTGGCTCCATCCTCGGCTGCCCGCGAAGATCTGCTCCTTGGCTGAGCGCTCCTTCGTTGAACGCTCCTTCGCTCTGCGCTGAGCGCTCCTCCGCTCCTGCGCTGAGCGCTCCTTCGTCGCGCTCCTTCGCTTCTGCGCTGAGCGCTCCTTCGTTGCGCTCCTTCGCTCCTGCGCTGAGCGCTCCTTCGTTGCGCTGCTTCGCTCCTGCGCTGAGCGCTCCTTCGTTGCGCTGCTTCGCTGCTGCGCTGAGCGCTCCTTCGTGGCGCTGCTTCGCTGCGGCGCCGAGCGCTCCTTCGTTGCGCTCCGTCGCTCCTGCGCTGAGCGCTCGTTCGCTCCTTCGGGGCTCTCGTACTTAGCTGAGAGTTTTGTAAGGCATTCGGCGGAGGTAACCCAAAACTCTTGCGATTTCTCCAAAACCCGTTCTCCTTGTTTTCTCAAACTCTTGTAACCTCTTTTTCAAACTCTCAAAACCTTTGACGTTTCTTCCCCTTAGTGGTTGCTGCTTTTCCTTGCTTGTTCTGCACTCCGTGGATCCTGCTTGTTCTGCACTCCTTGTATTTTGCGCTGTGCATGCACTGATCTACAAATCCCGCACGCAAACCTTGCACCTTCATAAGCACCAAGCAGTTTTGATCTCCATTGTCGTTGTTCAGCACGGAGTCCCTTGCTTGCCTGAGCGGTCACTGCCGGCGCCACGAGCGTGGGCAGTTTGGGGACTTTGGCACCCCTCCATGCAACATATCTACAACAACCAAAAGAATGCCAAGCACAGAATTAATAATAAATAAACAACCACAAAATAACGTAACACAGAGCTTCTCTCTTTATTTCTCTGTTCTGATTCCACGCTGGCATTTGCGCGATGCGCGATGCGCGATGCGCAACGCGCGATCGCGGTAGGGCTCCCGCAGCCCTGTCCTAGTTGCCCCTGCTGCCCATTACACATTGTCAATCAGACATCTGGCAAGTTTAACCTTACCATCCGTAGTTCTGACCTGGATCCAGCAGACAAACTGGCGCCCCTGCCTCGCCGGACAGCGCTGAGGACCCAGGCAGGGTACAGGAGGCCGGAGGACCGCGCCAGCCTATCCCAGCAGTGTCCATCCACCGCCCCGACTACCCTGATGGGTTTTGTCTCCTGCCACTCAACCCCAGTGTTGGGATTTGGGTCAAGTTGGCTTCCCTATTGCCATTCTTCCTCGTCGTTCGCCTGCACGTCCTGTACTTGTCCTTCATCAACCCATTCTTCTCCTGCTTCGACGGCATTCACTCCCTTTCCACGTCCACGACCACCAAATGATTTTCCACCACCACCTTTCTTACCTCCTTGGCCTTTGTTGTTGGAGGTGTTGGAATTGGGGTTGGATTCGTTGGAACTGCCTTTGCCTCGACCTCCAGTATCCTTGTTGTTGCCGAAGGTCTTGTTCGCTGGCGTCTCCATATACAGGGGGTTGCCATTCACCTTGGAATCATCTTGATTCCCGGACTTTCCTTGGCCTTTTCCACCTTTTTCACCAGATTTTCCACCAGATTTTCCACCAGCATCGGTCCATCTTGAGCCACTTGGATCTCCGCCTTGCTGCGAGTAATCTTTTGGTGTCCAGTCTCTGTTCTTTCCTTTGGACTGCCCTTTACCCTACCCCCGTCCATGCTGGTCAGCATCTCGTGCTCCATCCTGCTGGGGATTTTTGGGAGAATTTCCCTTTCCATCCATTTTGGACTGAATTGTCTTGAGATCTGAGGGCGTCCACCTGTGATCTGCGGTCGTGTGAGTCGCCGCTCGACCTTCTTTTCCAAGGGCAATGCACACGGAGCATCCCTTCTCGCCAACGGCGTTGACCTTGCCTCCGAAGCCTTGTGCATCCTGTGACTTCTGGCGCTCTAAGTTTGCATACTTTTCAAGTTGGTCCCAGATCTGCTCGACTCCATACGAGAAGATCCACGGTCGTACCTTCAAAACTGTTCCCTTATACTTCACTTTGCCATCCACCATGCTACAGAAAAACTCCGATTGTTCAGAATCATGGAAACCAACTCTCCATCTGCCCTCACGAATAGTGATGTCTTTCAATCCAGTAGCACTGATAGAGTGTAGCAACTCACGAACTGCCATTTTTCCCATAGTCTCTGGCAATCCTCGGACTTCAACCCAGTTGCCCAGGACTTTTTGGTCCGCCTAAGAGTCTGTGATCTTCTGCTTGGTCTCCGGCGTGAGCTTGCTCAGGAGGATCTTCTTCATCTCGCCCTCAGAAAGGCCTTCTCCAGAGTTCTCCGCCTCTTGCACCAAAAACTCCCAATCTTGCCTTGCAATTTGAATTTCTTCCAGAAACAATTTCTTGATCGCCCTGAAGTTCTCCAGACGGTTCCTGTAATGATCTTCAGGAAGTCGAGAGCCTTTCTTCTTGAGACTTCGATACAGCTCTTCATAAGTCAAGGGATCTCCTTGATTCTGCCTTTCCACATAAAGATTGTATGTACTTTCCCTGAGTTTGCCAGTCAAACAGTCCATCAACCCAAGGATCCAGAGTTCCTTGTCCAGTTTCTCCGTCTGCAGCCACACCATGAACTGCCTCTCGAAGGACGCCCAGTAATTTGGGTGTCCTGAGAACTTCGGCTGCTTCATTACTGATCCTCTCAGCCTCATGTGCAAAGGATTCAGCACGTGGTTCAGGTTGAAATTTGTGGCTGTGCCAACCGGATTGACGAACACGGGGTTGACAGCGGCGCCTCCCATTGCCTGTGCCTGCGCAATTGCGGCCGCCAGCAACGCGTGGTCCACAGTAGGCTGCACGAACGGCGTTGGTTGTGCTTGATGCAGCCTCATCTGGCCAGTAAAAGCACGGGGTGCCGGAGAATGTGGACCGCCGTAAGGCGTGGATGCAGGTGCTGTTGAGGAGGTAGGTGCTGGGTGGCTTGCCATTGTAGGCGCTGGTCCAGTGAGCCTAGTAGTGCTCAGATTTTGTACCAGATCTGTAAGCTTCTTCAGCTTCTGCTCCATCTCCTTCCACTTGCTGTCATCATCCCTCTTTTTCTCCTTGGCGGCCTTCTTCAGCTCCTTCACCCTGTCTTCCAGCGACGAAATCTGTCGTCGACAGGAGCAGTCCTTGGCACATTCACCACAGGACGGGCATCTTGTCCCTTTTCCCTTGCTTCTTACCTCGTCGACCCAAGTGTCGACACTGGAGGCGGAGCTGGGAAGCTTGGACAGTTGCTCCCTGGAGAGGTGAGAATGTGTCGAATCACACCTCATCTCGTCGACCTCTCCGTCGTTCGGACCCCAGGCGCCCGACGGACCAGCGTGCTGACGCACATTCTGGCGTCTCTCCTCGGCGATGATGGCCATCTGCACCATCACGGCGGCCTGGTGGTCGAACTGGTCCATCAGCTCCTCCCAGTCCTCTTGCTCCTGCAATTGGGCGTCGAATCGCAACCGGCCGCTGTCCCTGATGAACTGGCACGACGTCCTGAACCAGTCCCTTAGGCGGCCACGGTAGCTCGCCTCTGCCAGCAGCCAATTCTGGCGGTGCAGGAATTCCTCATTCCAGATCTGCTGGAAGTGGTTTTCCCAGTAATCACCACTAATTCGAGTATCAGACTGCTCTCCTTCGCTGCTGCTGTCTTCAAGATCAGGTAGAGCGTGAGAGGAGGAACCAGATTCACTCGAGGAGGGAGATTCTCGACCGGGTTTAAGGTTGGGTGGGGCGTTCACACAACAATCAGCACAAGTATGAACTCCAGGCCAATGTCTATGGCCACAGTAAGGGCACTCTGAAGGATGGTCCTCGGTTTGCTGGGGAGATGCCACGAAGGTAACCTCAGGGGGAACACGCAGTGACTCTCTACGAGTGATAGCCCCGCTAAAGTCCGATGATCTCAGAGTGTCCGTGGAGATTCCAGAAGCAGAGTCATGATTTCCTCTGCTACCATGTAACCGCTGCATAGTGGTTGATCTTTCTTGTAACTGCGAAGCCTGTAGCCTTGATGCCCCAGGGGTCGTAACGCCCGACACTGCCCCTGATATCTCCGAACCCAACTGACCCTCTTCAGACCCATATCCAGCCTGGGGGAGCGACATATGCGAAGCACTTGTAAGTCCTTTGAAATCCATGGTGGAATATGAAGAGTACGAAAACCCGGTCTACAAAAATGGAGCAAACATAGAATCTCAATGCGCATTCATCGCACATAATGACACAACGTGAAATCATTCGAAATAATTTAAATAAATCCGATTGGGAAATCACGAAAGACAAATGCGACTCGACGCGCGCTCACAGGCGACATCTGGCGGCGAACGGAAAACATGAAATGAAGCGGAAAATTTACTGCACTAATGTACATCTAAGAATCATTGAAATTCTGATCACATTGATGTATAATCTGAGTGCTGTCACTACTGCCGTTACAGACAAATGACCCAAAAATATGCACAAGTCTTTAGAGCATAAAATACATGAAAAAGATATGTTTATGTGGTTTCTGGGCCTTTTACTATCACCAAAGTTCAGTTCTGACCTTTATCTCTTGAACTGCCCACTCAGTAGGACTGGCCATCATGGAGCCATTCATGTGCCCCATCATGACCCATCATGTCATTTCTGCATCATGATCTGATTATGAACAATTAGACCTCTGAGAATCTGCCTGTCACCATCATCTTCAATCATTCTTCTGATTTACTGTTCATCTTCACTGTTCATGCAGGACAATCTTGGATTAGCAGCATCATGCTGTACATTCTGGGATCTGGATCTGGATCTGGATTAAAGTAGGCAATTCACTACCAAAGTTCAGCTTAATAACTGAATGCTCATATAAATAGGCATGTTCTCAAAAAGAAACAGCCTCAGTGGGTCCATCTAACTAGCAGGGGGTCTGTGATAACCCTCAGCGTATCGGAGTGGTGCAGGCTCATGGATACCGGTGTAGGTGGCGATGGAAGCCACTGGTTCGCTGATTGCTGTCGCCATAGGTGGCGCAGTTGCGACTGGTGACACACCATAGGTGGGGTAAGGCATACCAGTAAAGCCTAGACCCTCAGCCATGGGTGGAGTGGTTGTGGGTGAGGATGTTGCTGGATGTGTGGCTGGGAGTGTAGAAGTAGTTGGAGGGTGCTGCACGGTGGTCAGAGGCGATTGGCGCGCTCTCAGCAGGTTTGTCATCGAAGTGTACCTCATAGGATGGATCCTGTTCATCTCCAGCCTCTTCCTCTTCGACTCCCATGTCCACTGCTCCCTTCTCCTTCTTCTTCTCCCTGCCTTAGGTCTTGCAACGGATAGTCCACTAAAGGCAGCTCCCAAGCCCTCAAGCGAATCGTCCCCAGCCCCACTTAAGGGCACTGAAGGTGCTGGCTCCTCAGGTTCCCATTCACCAGGTCTGGTCTTCGGTGCCGGCTTTGCTTGTGCCGCTGAGGGTGCTGTCTTCTCGGCAGTGTCCTTGGTGTCCATATGGTTTTCTTCCGCCCTTCAGAAGTGTTGTGAGTCTCGACGTACTGGTTGTACTGCACGGGGGTGCAAGTACGCAAAGATTGAAAATCTCTGCTACCAGAAAGTTAAAACAGGCCTCTACTGTTGATGCTTTGATGATATTCTTTTGTTTGTGCCACCGCTTGCTTCTGCTGCTTCTTGCTGTAGCTGAGGTTTTCCAAATACCAATGTTAAAATGAAATAATAAACCAAAGCTCCCAAGTACCCACAGTGCAAGAAGAGGAAATTCAGAATCAAATCTACAACATGAAGGGCTGCAGTCAAAGGAGAAAAGATAGGCAATGTATCTACAAAGAAACTCACAATAACTACAGTTTAAGAAAAGATAGTTAGAAAATATCCTACAATCATGGGTAAACTGCCCACATGGGCACTCTCTCTTTTATAGTGCCATCTTGAGATGTGCACTCTTTGTTTTGGGTCCCATAGGTGCTGAGGTGGCATGGCTTGTGGCGCTGAGGTCACTGCCATGTCACATGGGATCTTCCTACTTAGCTAGGCTGACTGGGAATTGAACCCAGGATCTCTTAAAAAGAGGTCCGCCAGCCCCCTAAGGTGCAAACCACTAGGATAGATAAGCATTCATGAAAAAAAATACAAAAATGTATAGGCTCTGGATCAATGGATCAATGTCAGCGCCTAAGTCAGTCCAGGATTGATGATTATGTCCAATCAGTTCGGGGGTCAAGGGTGCACACAACATCCAAAGTTCAATGCTTGGTTTTCTAGGTCAAAATGCTTTGTCACCCCCTTTTGGATAAATCAATACTAAGATAAAAATGTAGTATGCCTCTAGGCATCTCTAAGACAACTAAAGCTTACCTTTTGGCATGGAAATACACTTCTTCTTACTGCATGGGCGACGTGACGGGCGCAACGGGTTTGTGCTCCGGCGGCAAAGGTGGCGAAGACAATAAAATTGTTCCAAAATGTGACGGCACCATTGAAAAATGCATGGACGCAATTGAAAAATATTGCAATGATCGTTCGTGGTATTATGGATTTGCCATTAATACCGTGTGGATGAAAAGCAACAAAAGAGCCAAATTCTTCCATAATGGGGGAATCGCTCCGAAAAATGATTGGAACTACTGGATGAAAACAAGATGGTGGACCAATATCCAAACTCATTGGCTGATCTGGAAGAAGCAATGTAGGACCCCAGTAGACGGCTCAGCTGCTGGCTGGTTCATACATTGTGTCCATTGTCCTGAAAAATGCACCAGCAAAACACGTTACTGATACCGAGGCTGGGTTGTACTGTACGCGGTCTCCACTATCTCGTGTGCATGGCAAGATCGTGGAAACACCAGGCAGATGCAGATAGGTCCCCTGACCCCATGACTTGCAGTTCTCACTGGTCCGAGTACATGGCGGTGGCCAAGGGTTGCAACATGTATGCGGGTCTATCGCGTCCATCGGGTCCTCAACAGAATGATCTGAGCTTCAACCCCATCGCGTTGACCTGGGCAGCTAGTGCTACGGGACAACGATGATGTTATGATATCGCTTGTATATTGCGGGCCTGCGTGTGCTTAGATATCGTGCGTGTTATCAAACATCAGTGTTCCCAAAAAGCTTCTGATGCCTGAAACGCTCCATGGTCTTGTGCGGTTTAGAGTGATCTTTGAAAAGGGTAGAACAACTAAGAACCGATAATGGTTGGTGATACAGAATGAGGGCACGACAGAGGCGGCCAAGAGGACCAGAGAGTTAACATAATTGAATGGCCATGGCACAGACATTCTGGGACAGCTTCAGGATTGTTTTTTACAGGATTTCTGTTGCATAGCACCCATCGAGGTCATGAATTTAAGACGCTCTCTCCAGTTCAAGAAGCTACTTGTGTGGACACTATCAAGAGGAAAAAATACTTGTACAGAATTGTTTGCAATAGTGCAACTTAGACTTGTTTTGACATTGGTTTGATGCCAAAGGTCATAAACTCAAGTTGGTGACCATCCACCACCTTCTTCTTGCATCATTCAATGCAGAACCAGGGTGATGATTTCAGATTCTGTACGCAAAACTCACCTTCAGACAATCACCCATGCCAGGCCATGCCCATTGATGTTCCGCTGATTGTGGTGGCAAGTGTATTCGACAGTGTAGGCTGAATTTCGGTAATCAAATAGCGAAAACAAACCCTGGTCCAACTTAGTGCCCATGTCAGACCCTGCAGCAACCGGTACTATCTGCTGCAGCCAAAGGTCATTTGCAGGTCTGGATTGCGGTCCATCCAAAGTGCACTGGTCCCTTTGCCGTTTGACACATCCATCACGGCCACTGTGTGGTTCCTCCATGTCTGTGAGGCTCATACTGTACACCTGATATTGTGCTTGCACGTACTCCTGCAACCTGTCCGCCACCTCTGTATTCGGCACGCCAGGCCCTTAACACAGTGCCTCGGAGGGATGCAACCAAAAGGGGTCATACGTGCCCCTCACATGCAGTTCACGAAATACAAATTGAAAACCAACAATGTGGTGCATTCACAGCCCACTCCAATACCCCTGAACTGAAACACACCTACATCAAATCGAGGAACCAAACGGTGCAATGCAGCATCCTGGGCATTTCAACGGTTGTGGGTTGGGCTCGCCTCAGCAGCAGTCAATTTTTGTTTTGCAAAAAGACCTGGATTGGCCAAATCCCCAAAAAGCAGTTTCAAGTTGAGTAAGACCAAATTAAAATAAACCGAAATGACTGGAGCACATGCTTCACATGGCTTACCAAGAACAATGGCAAATAACATCAATGAAAATCAACCAGGCTGAAATTAACCACACCAAACTCACTGTGACCCACTCTGAGGCCGGAATGATTCTAACAAGAAAGCCCATAGGTGCATGGTGGCCTCTGTTGGGCCAATGGAACCTCGTGCTGTTCCCTTCTGGTGGCCCTGCATCGGCGACCTTTACTGCAACTGCAGGTGTGCAAATCAGGGCATTGCCTTCTGCCTCTCCAGCCTGCCACCTCCCTGACACCCATACCAACCTTAGTACAATGGCTGAAGATGAAAGCTAGTCTCTAGACCCCTCGTCTGTATTTTCTCTTCCGTTCCTTTTCCTGTGCCCTTGCTTGGCTGCTGCTACTGCTGCCGCTGCTGCTGCTGCTGCTTGACTTATTGGTAGTTGCCCCGCCTGTGCAGCAATGGGGTGCTGCTCTTACGGCTACGCTCCTGAACCGCGAAATTGCTAGCTGCCATCAGAGCCTGAAGATGAGGACACCTGGACAAAGCGTGGCATATTGGGCCTGGGACTTCTGTGAGGGGCTGCCCAAAACAGGGCCAGAAGTTGACGGACGTCCAGAACAGGGATGTGCTGATACATGGGGGGGGCTGATCTCATTCAAACTGCTGCGAGGTCCACAACATGCAGCACACCATGCGTTCATGTTCAGTCGCCCTGGGCTCAACAACATGATTGTCACTGCCTCGTCTTACTCCCACCCAGAGATACACAGAGGGGGGGGAGACGATTTGCTGGACTTGTTGGCAATGCCGGCACCTTCGAGGGGAAGTCGGTGGGGGCACAGGCACGGTCACAATTGGTGGCACGCTTGTACATGAAACCATGTCGAAGACGGCCGAGGCAGGCACCACTGTGATAGGGGGCACACTGCAGCGGAGATGCACATGACGGCGAGTGGCAGGGGTCACCACCGAAGGATTGGGTGACATGACATCACCAGCACCAAATCACAGCCCTCAACAAATTCAATATTCTGCCCCCCACCCCACCCCGCTGCACACTGCCCGGGCCAAACCTTTGCTTAGCAACTGGGGGGGGAGGGGGGGGGTCATTTTGGGGCTGCCTCAGGACTGGCCAAGCCACCCACCCACCCAAGCTGACCCACCCACCCACCCACCCAGACCCCCCCCTACTCCCCCAGTAGGGGGGGGGTCCCCCAGTCGGGGGGGGGGGGGGGGGTTAGTTCAGCCTGCATCATATGTCCATTGCATACTGAAAATTTTGCGAAAGTGTCAGGGACCTAAAGTTCGAAATGGCAGGAATCTGGGTTTGAACCCACGCCTGCACATCTGCACTGCAGCATTGTACCACTGGACCACTAACTATTACAGCAGCGCTCTGCTCAAGTACTTTGTACAGGCTGCCATCTGATTTTTTTTATCATCCTGGCTACCCGGTTAGTTTGGGGGAGTCAGGCCCTACCCAGCCCCTACCCAGTTGCCCACCCACCCACCCAGACCCCATCCCCCCCCCTGGGGGGGAGTAGGCACGTTGGGCCAAATTGCCCAAAACCAAACTAACCCACCCACCCACAGGCCACGGACCCACCCCCCCCCCCCCCCCCAGTCCAGTCGGACCACCCTTAAGCAAAGGTTTAGGTTATGCAGGACCCAACCATCAGTGCAAAGAACACACTATGCAACACAGTCGGAGTCCTAAACTATAGTTTATATCCATAAACTAAGGTTTGGCCCGGGCTGTGTGCCCGCAGACTGCACACATGTTGCAGCCGTACAACACCTTCACACAGTACACACACATCCAACCCTCAACCCACGACCCGTGCCCTCACACATTGCCCACAAAACGAAGAGGAGGTCTGCGCCGCAGGATCAGTCCGCCTTCTGTGCGCTCAGCAGTTCCCAGACCCGCACCGTCTCGTCGCCCGAGCCCGAGACGATGCAATCCGCCACGAGGCCCACGGCCGACACCCAATTGGTGTGCCCCACGCACTTCTGCAGGGCCTTGCCCGTTGCCGCATCCCACACGCGGACAGTGCCGTCGTACGACCCGGACAAAATGTGCGCCTCCGTGACTGACACCGCCTTGACCACGTCCGTGTGGCCCTTGCACTTGAAGACACACTTGCCCGACGCCACGTCCCACACGTGCACCACGTCATCGGCGGGCACCGCGACGAGCCCGCGCCCCACCGCGATGGTCAGCGCGCCCCCCTCGTGTCCACTGCACGTGTGCAGCAACGCGCACGCCTTAACGTCCCACACGCGCACCGTCTCGTCAAACGACGCCGAGACGAGCACGCCGTCGGCGCACAGCGCCAGGGCCGTGACCGCGTCGGTGTGCCCTTTGCAGCGCCCGGCCTCCGCACCGCTTCGGGCGTCCCAGACCACAATCGCTGCGTCCTCTGCCCCGGAGATGGCGCGCGCGCCCCCGGGCACGGCGACCAGCGCGCGGACGGTCTGCTTGTGCGCCACCCCCACCGCCATCGACTCGCCCGACTCCACACTCCAAAAGCGCACATCCCGATCGTCACCGGCAGAGGCCACGTATGCCTCCGCCCCCGCCACTGTGCGGACCACCGCCGTGTGCCCTGCAAACGTGTGGATTGGAGCGCCGCTCAGCATGTCCCACAGCCGCACAGTCTTGTCCCGCGACGCCGAGACAATCCTGTCGCTGACCGCACAAAGCGCCGACACCTCGTCCTCATGGCCCTCGCACACGCACTGCAGCTGCGCAGCCTCGACGTCCCAAACGCGGATGCGGGTGTCGACGTGCCCCGAGATGGCTCTCCCTTGGGCGAAGGCCATGCAGAGCACCTCCCCAAAGTCGCCATCAAACGCGTGCAGTGCTGTCATGGCTGCAGAAGATGTTGGGGACGGTGGTACGGGCCCTTGCGTCGGCAAGTGCCCTTGCCCGTCGTGTTGCCCATACCCTCGTCTCATCCTCCCCTGCCCCTGCCCCCAGCGCTGCCCCTACATTCCAAGGCCAAGGGCAGAGAGCGGGAGCGACAGGAGTCGGAGCAGACGGAAAGATAACGTCAGGAACAAGAGCGGGCAAGGGCAGGCCAAGGGCAGAGGCCTTGGCACTGCAACAGGGGTAGGGGCAGGGCCAGGGGCGGGCAGGCGGACCATGGGCAGGTGCGTGGGCAATGGGCACTGCAAGGGTAGACAAAGAGAGAGGCAACTGCAAGCGCAGATGATCAAGTGCTGCGCACACTCATCGACAAAAGAATAGACACCACCAATGCCCCCGGTATTCCGCTGAACACGATGTCCAATCCTCTTCAAGCCCACATCAGCCAACACCTACCAAATTTTTTCTCGTGGGCAGCCGCTCCGAGGAGTTCCTCAAGCAACCTGCCTGCCGGAGTCAAAGCAAAAGTAGGCGAAAAAGGCAAGGGCGAGGGCACAGGCAAGGGCACGGGCAAGGGCAAGTCCATTGCAGGATCACACACAGGGGCGTGGAAGGGCGGCGGCAGGGACATGGGCAAGGGCATGGGCAGGAAGCGCAGAGGCATGAGCGTGGGAAAGGCCAGGGGCAGCAGCACTGGGAAGGGGACTGCAGGGGGCAGAGGTTAGGGGTGGGGGCAGGGGCACTGGAAGGGGCAGTCGGGCCCACTGCAAGGGCAGGGGCAGGGGCATGGGCAACAGGTGATGTCGGTGACTGCAAGGGGGAATCCTTGCACTGTGCGAGCACTGCGCGCTACTTTTAGACAAGATCCCCCCTAAAGAAACCCCAGGCATGCCCCTTCCAAACGCTCTTAAAACTAGGCAGCCCCTACTACCCTAACCTTGGGGTTGCAAAATAGTGTAATAATGGGAGTGTGCCCATAAGGCCAAAAGCTGTTGTATTTGACAGCAGAGCACTGCTTTGCAGCGCTGAGGCTATATTCGGCGGCCTTTTGGCGCCAGAAGGACAGATCGCGCGCACGCATGGATTGCGTGTGAGTTCATGATACAGACAATGAACAGAGCCGATAAATACCGTTTTATATTGCGTCTGTTATTGTTTTTATTATTGTCTGTGATGCTGCAGTGCCTTCTCATTTATTACAGGCACTTTCAGCATATTTAATGAACTCGTCAGCAACTCGATCAATATTCAACTAAGCAGTTCGTCTTCGTGTGCCGCCATGGTTCTGTGAGGTTTGCTGTGAGTACAGTGCGACTATTTCATTTTACGGTGAAGAGCAAAGTTTTGCAGCTTGGTCAAAAGAGCAAGGTTTTGCAGCTTGGTCAAGAGAGCAGGGTTTTGCGGTGAGATCAACTAAGAAGTTTTGTGTGTTCGGCACTTTGCAGCATATTTCAAGAATCAAAATAAAACCAGCTTTGGTCAAACTTTTATAATAAGAAAGAAGACAAGAAGCAAGGTTTTATTACAGTTCATTAAATTGCCTGATGGACGAAGACGAGTCTGCGCTCGAGTTTGGGACGAATTCAGGGTATGTTGAGACCATACGGCAGTTGGCGAAAGAGGGCAAACAAGAGGAGTTGAGCCGTGAGGTGCAGGCCTGGGTGCATGATAGCTGGAGTTGGCTGCACGGAGGACGTACGCCGCACGAGGCACGTGAAAAGATTGCAGAGCAAGAGTTCAGCGAGCGGATGGTGCTGCTGGAGCGTTTGGTCATCTTGCTGCAGCCCTTTTTGCGACAGTGTGCGACGGCAGCTTTCTGGCAGGTCCAGGATTCGTTGCGCAGCGTGCAGCGCGACGTGTCAGCGCTGCAGAGCGACTCCAACGCGGTGCACGATGCTGTGGAGCAGTTGCGGCGCGAACTGGTGTGTAAAAATTGCAATCCGACATGGAAAATCTTTCCTTCCTTTTTTTTCACTAAAAAATGTTACATCCAAATTTGATGGTTTTTACTCCACTGAAACTTGTGTGTGCTGGAATTCCTTGTACCTGAACATTGTGTACGGACACAATATTACACAATCGTGTCAGACATCTAACATCAACATCGCATGTAAAATGTCTAACATGCCACATACTCTTCATCTTCTCTTCAAAATTTCTAGTACGGCCACATGCCCAAATAGTTGCACTGCGCTTAGCGCCCCCCCCCCCCCCTCAAGGGCAGATGCAAGACATTGGGTGGGTGGGGGACCATTGCGGCTCGGCTAACTCCCTTGTGGACCTTGTGCGCCAATGTGTGGGTCGGCAGAATTGTACGCCTGTGGTGCTTTGTGGTAATCAAGCATGCCAACGTGTCTGCAAGGTTGTCCTGCGCTTGTTCATCGTAAAAGAGCGGTTGTGACCTGCCATGTTCCCACTGGCTACCTCCCGTCGGGGGATGGGGAGGACTCACAATAAAAAACTTTTTGAGAACAATGCAACCGCATCCGAATAGAAGCACAGAATTGTTTTTTTTGGTTCTGGCACCATGTTGTAGATTGCCACAACGGTTGGGCTAGTCAATGGAATGCCAATCTTGCCTAGCACACAAAGCATACACACTGTAGTAGAATAGTGGCAAAACCCTAATGGAATGCCAATCTTGCGTAGCATACGAAGCATACCCACTGTAGTAGAATAGTGGCAAAGCCCTAGCAGAACTCAGACTCAATGTTGGAGCAGTTGCACCTTGTGGGGTATCTACGGGGGGGACGTCTCCTTGCTTTTGTACGTTTGTACGCGACTCCCCCCCACCCAGTAGAAGTGGGCCGAAGGCCCCCAAGGGGGGGGGGGGGGGCTAGCTGCCGAGCGCATGGCAGGGTGGGGTGCCATGTGGGCAGGGGGGCGTTGCCTCCCATCCACGCTCTAGAGCATGGGCAGGGAGGGGTGCCACGTGGGAAAGGGGGGGGTGCCTCCCATCCAGGCTCCAGCGCCTGGACAGGGAGGGGTACCACGTGGGCAAGGGGAATGAAAAAAAAATTCGGGCGCCTTCGGCACCACCATATGTATGGCCGGTAGCTGTTGACCCTTGGCAACTAAGTGGGCCCGGAGGGCAGGGAGGGGTAAGGGTTGCGTACCAGAACTGAGGAGACGTCCCCCTCGTGGGGGTATCTCAATATTTCTTTGGCTCAACACGGTTGTCCACGTCGTAAACAACGTGTCGGGACGCCCTTTAGATTAGATTAGAGTTGAGGAAAACAACAGCCTCAACAGCCGCCGTTTTATTCACTTTGCTCAACTTAGCTCACTTTACTAGATGACTGGGAATGTCCAGCGACCAAGCGGCAGATGGCAAATCTTCCCCTGCAGTTCCAGGGCACATAGAAATTACACATCCACACCCTGTGGGCATTTGTTGTTGGTGGACTGGGGCCACCAACCATTGTGAGTGTTTCTTCAACTCAGCATAGCTGCCAATTTGGGGGGGGAGGGATGTGCATTGTACACAATCAAGGATAGATAGCAAGACACACGAAAACTTTGTGGAATGGTGGCAAATTGGCAAAGAAATCATACACAGCAAATTAAACGGGGGACCCGGTGAGCTGTCCTTCCCGGACAGGGCTTGCAATCATCCCAGTCAACACCAGGCGGGCAATGTCCAGTAGAGGGACCCCTAATGAGGGAGCAAGCTCCTATTAAGCTCAATACCATGTACAATCCATGAAGCCACCAGTCCCCGTGTCCTGTGAGATCAGCAAAATTTGTGCTATGGATGGGATGGAATGATGGACGGATAGATGCCCAAGAGAAAACCTTTGCTGCTCAAAGCTGGCCTGGTGTCCTACGAGCAATGCATCTTTCCATGCAACCTTAGGGGGTATCTTAGTCAGAGAGTCACCAACTGGCAGCATTCTGTTGTCCAGGCCCCCCGGGTTGCAGGTTGCTAGAGGCAGAGCCCCGGGTTTGCATGGTCATTCAAGTTGCTCAATCTCTCTCAATAAAGTTAAGTCTCATCCCGCTTTGGGTTACAGATTGCATGTCCCCAGAACTCCACTTTGCAGGATTTCGCCACCCCTCCCCTGTTCACAAACTTCCGTCCCCAAAGGTTGTGGGCAGCTATTCCAATAAAACTGAGGATGGCTCGGCTATAGATTGAGACTTCGCCTTGCAACTTCCTGAGCTGAGGCCGTAAAAAAAATCCACAATTTAGGACGCTACAGCGACTCAAGAATGGGTGTGTGGCCTTCCTCATTTGCAGAAGGATCCTCTCTCTTCTGCATGTATTGAACGACTTGGCACAAAATATTTGTTGCGTGTGGTGTGGGATCAAGGAGGTTTTGCCTTGTGGATCAGATGGAATGGTGTTGAATAGATGTGAATCAGAAATGCTGCTGCTCAAGGCTGACTGGCACGGTTTGAGCAGGGCCGCACTCCATGCATCCTTAGCACCCGAGCGTGAGAGATATGGCAAAATCCTTGGCTGAAGTCGGCTGCTCTGATGCTCTGGGTCCAAATGGGGATCTGTAGCCTTTCGATTCTTGGAGATGCAACCGACAATACTTTGGAGAATAAAGATGCATTCAATGCTTATTATGATGCTTCATATTTGTTTGTCATTCGCTTTGATCGGGGTTTTGAATTGAATTCGGGTCTCACCCCCCTAGCGACAGAATTGCAGTACACAAAGCCCACAATTTAAATGTCTCTGCCCCTTGCGTCCCATGTTGTTTGGTGGAATCCCAGATCCCCCTGTTCTGCAAATTTACAATCAACAGGGACCCTGTTTGCAAATATACAGCCCCAAAACACCAGAAGTGCAGAGGTTGCCAGAAATGCAGACCCCAGACCCCATGTTTGCTGCATTCCAGTCCCCAAACCCCTCTGTGTGCAGACTGACAGCCCTCAGACCCGCATGTCTGCAACATTTGAGACCCCGACCCCCCTGTTTGCCGAGGTACAGCCCCCAGTTTGCTGAAATCAACTACCAGACCCCCCTGTTTCGCTGTATTTCGGTCCCCGCACTTCCCTGTTTGCAGAACGTTAGTGCCCAGACCTCCCTGTCTGCGGATTTGACGTCCATGAAACAACGTCATTTGGCTTCGGGTGACACCTGCCTCCCCTGCCAGAGCAGGGACAGGAGGCAGCAAGCCAAGCCCCAGAGGGGCCAACTTGGGTGGTCGGCCTGAACTCAGCAGTGCGCCTCCTCTGTCCATCTGTCCATCTGCCGCTGCACTCCTCCATCCCCTACCGGGCCCTGTTACAATTTGCTCTATCCTCTGGGCCCTCAAAAATCGCAGGAGGGGTGTCCGGAATGCTCACCCACTACACCCGGATGGCCGGCAACAAGTCGCCACCCCCAATACCCCAATGGCAGCCCAGCCCCACCACCCCCACCGGCCCCTCCCCAAATACCCCCAAACTCCCGCCGTTGCCCCTTCCTACGCCTCTGGAAGTTGTATTGCAACATCACCAAGCGTTCTTGCGTACCATACCGTACCTTCGCAATGGCAATCAGGGGAGGCTGTGCCACAAATGGTGACGGACCGGGAAACTTGTTTTCCATTCCGTGGGTGCCTCCCACATTGTTATGTTTGGGAATGGACAGGCTGACCGGTTGGCCCAGGAGGGTAGAGTCAGGCATGGGGCCTACCCCATTGAGTGGGTGAGGGGGGCACAGCAACAAAAGTAGGATCAGCTACGCCGGGTGGGTCTGGAGGAGGTGTCCTCCAATGGGGTGGCGGAGAGCACCAGGGGGCCTCAAAAGCTCAGGTGTGGACCCGCCACTGTGCTCCAGCCGCGCCTGCCTTCACCCGGCCTTCACTGCATTCTCAGTTCATTCCAAGCTCCGCATCCCAATTGGTCCAGATCAAGGTGAGCCGGCGTACCCTGTTCATCATATGGTGCTCGAGACAACGTCTCGGAATCAAGGTTCAGAGCTGTCCAGTGCTACGATGATCCCACAAATGACTGTGGTAGCGGATCTGACACGTATTCCACCCCATCTGACACCATTCCAAGCTCCGCATTCCGTGTTTGTGTCGCCCTCCTCCCTGGCTAGCGTAAGGGCATTGCCTTGTTTTCCACTTCACCACCGGCCGTCCATCGGTCCAGCCCATCCCGAGCACCGGGTCAGGAGGGGCACAAAGGGGTCAGGTTTGCTCTCCACAATGGGCTCCACCCGCACCGGCAACACCACCGTCTCCTCTGCCCAATGTTCCGGTGCTCGACCGTGCTCAAACGCGTCGTGCGGCGGATGTTCAACGGTTGGGGTCAGAGGCTTGACTGCAGCGACAAGGAATGCAAAAGGACAATGCAAAGAAAAATGGCGAACCCGGAGATACAAAACGGTGCAGAATGGTGGATGGAGACCCACGGCTGGTCAGCCCGTTGGTTTCATGCAACGGCACGAAGTCCGTCCCCTCCCTATCCCCACATTGGTGGTGGTGAGCACCCTCCAAACTTCAATGACTGAATGCGAAGCATTGCCGGCGCCGGCGTGGGAGGGACACCAAGGGACAGAACTTGTGAGCAGAGGGACAACCGTCCAACTCTCCCGTTGCCGTGGAACAGGCAATGGAAACAGTTGATTTCTAAAGGCCCAAAGCGGTGCGTACACTTGGAAGCACCAACCGGCACACTTACTGAGCTTTTATGGCACCTGCTCCCCCCCCCGTCCCGCCCCAAGTGGTATTATCGTATGAACAGTCATCAACCCCTCGACAGATGCGGCAGGGCGGAGGAGGGCTATGAGTAGGACAAAGGCCACGACCCTTGACGGTGCCTCTCTCATGTATGATCCATCCCGCCTGATTTGCTCCGTGCTCATGCCGCCACCGCCGACCGGTATCAGTACCCCCCTGACCTTCGCCTCCCTGCACATGGGAGATGGTTTCTTGAGCTCAGAGGTGAAAGGTTCCCTTGGACGAACGCCTTGCTACCCCTTACCTAACAGTGGATAGTGAATTCAGCGAGCCGCATTTTTTTTACCCCCGACCCCCCTTGTAATAGCTACGGAAAAGCCCCAAATTAATACAGTCCCTACCTACTGTAGCTTAGACAAGGCCGTAGCTTGCAGGTACCACATACATGGTGAGATGGTGCAAGAAAGGGGAATATAATGCACAAATATCCCCAAAATTAGAGCTACGTGGGTTCAAGTGGGTAAACACGACCCTATGTAACTGGCAAATTTGTCACCAAACCCATGTCTTACATGGCCGCACTACATTTGTACCGAAACAAATTAGGTACCAAATTGATATGGTCCCTACGCCCGTTGTAGCTTGGCCATAAACAGTGGAAAGTTCAGCGATAGGTCCCCACCGACAGACCCATGCCCTCTCATTCAGTGCATCGTCACAGGCACGGCGGCGAAGCTGCCGCCACAGTTCATCCACGAATACGGCGCCGCAGGCGCCGCCACCCGTTGTAGCTTGGACAAGGGCGTAGCTATTACAGATTACAAGGGGGGGGGTTTAGTTTGGGGAACCCATTGACAAGGTTGCATTGAAGGGCCTCCACACATTGGAGCACAGTTCGACGGGTCCAAAGAGGTGCCAAAGTGGACAGGCCCCGTGCTTACGCGCAGTCCACGCATGGACACATTGAGCAACCGACTTCATGCACTTGAGTCCATGTCTTGAATACCACAGAGCATAGCCATGCAACGCCTACAAAACGCTTAATGTAACAAAAGAGCACACCAAAGGCATCAGTACAGCACCGCCAGAATGCGTCGCCCAGGTGCTTCCTTCAGCCCTGCAAGTGCTTGTGCACCGTTGTCACCCACATTGTTCCTGGACAGATTCAAATGCAGCGTGTGCAGCGCAGGTGCTTCCTTCAGCCTGGCAAGCGCTCGTGCACCGGTGTCACCCACATTGTTCCTTGACAGATTCAAATGCAGCGTGTGCAGCACAGGGGCTTGCTTCATCCCTGCAAGTGCTTGTGCACCGTTGTCTCCCACGTTATTAGAATGGAGATTCAAATGCAGCGTGTGCAGCATGGGTGCCTCCTTAAGCCCTGCAAGTGCCTGCACCCCCTTGTCTCCCACGTTGTTGTAAGAAAGAGCTAAACTCAGACTGTGCAGGGCAGGTGCTTCCTTCAGCCCTGCAAGTGCCTGCACCCCGTTGTCTGCCACGTTGTTGTTCCAAAGATCTAAACTCAGACTGTGCAGCACAGGTGCTTCCTTCAGCCTTGCAAGTGCTTGGGCACCGTTGTCCCCCAATCGGTTGCCACCGAAATTCAGAGATATGGTGCGCAACGCTTGCAGGCGTAGGCTGCTCATCATTCGGGGGAGATCACCTTCACGTGGAATGCAACCCCGCACATGTCGCTGGTGCAAGGCATACCACATTTGTGCACACACGTGACTCAATGCGGCCGTCCCTGAGAAGTCTGAGATGCAACGCCACACATCTACGGGCAGCTCATGTAACTTCATCTTTGCACAGAAATACATCACTGCATCATCATTGCACAGAAATAGACGGTCTGTAAAGCCCAAATGAGCGACACAAGCATTCGTGCTGTGCCCGTTTGGTGCTTGGGGCAAGTTTGTTTGCATGGTTTGTGAAATGCAACATCCTTTACCCCCCCCACCCCTTTTGCAAGCACGGCCGCGGTCCCAAAAATCCCAGCACGACAACGGTTCAATGTCCACCCCGTGCTTAGACAACGCTGTGCATGCATGTGACACACATAAGCGCAAAGCACGCGCAGGCCTCAAACCTTGCACAAAGCATGGTATAATGCACAAGCAACTTTCTAAAATTTCTGCTTGACCTTATTCTCTGTCGCGGGGCATCAGGTGGGGTATTTGGTAAAACTTAGTACCGGATGAGGTAACACTTAGTAAAATTTGGTAAGACTTAGTAAAAGAGAGGTAAAACTTAGTAAATTTCTTTTAAAATTTTTTTCACTAAGTTTGCAAAGGCGGAGCACAAGAACACTGCACAGAACTTGGGGGCACAGAACTTGGGGCAGCAGTACAATGTATCACCAAGACCGGCGATGCCGGCGATAGAATGCTGACCCTGCCCTCCAAGAGAGCCATGGCTGCCCGCATATAAAGCGGACGCAGTCCCAGCGCACAGCGGTCAACGGACGAGACTGACACTACACAAGTACCTGGGAACGAAAAAGTCACCCCCTCAACATGTCAGACTGCCGCCACCTGAGACGGTGATCATGCTGGACCCAACCACACGCAACCATGGTACCCAATAAAGGGCGGGGTGCAGCATGCAACCCCCCCAAACAAAACGAGACACGGTTGGGGTCCGGTGGGCGGACGGCCGAGCCCAGAAGCGGTGCGGCCGCCGTGGGTGGGTGGGCGGGAAAAGACAGAAAAACTGCCTAAGAAAGGAAGCGCAAACAAAAGTTGAAACGAGGTTCAACTAGTGTTTGCAAAGGCGGAGCACAAGAACACTGCACAGAACTTGGGTATTCATTCTCCGCCTCAACCCTCCCTGCCCCCCCCCCCCCCCAGCCCTAGCCACGCACTGGTGCCATCAGGAACCCGCTGGGCATAGCGCCGCTGGGGAACCTGAAGGGTTGAAACTGAGTCCTAAAACCCCTCTGATTCCTAAACCCCCCCCCCCAACCCATAAAACTCCCCATGGGCCTTAGGGCCGGCACCGCAAGTCAAGACAGCCAAAGCGACGGGCGATACGGGCTGTATGCTCCCGGACCCACACACGGTGATGGCGACACAGCGGCAACAACATCGGATCCGTCAGCGCCGAGTAGGGCTGCAGGTGGGCGCCCGGCTGCTCTGCAGCCAAACGGCCACGGCGCCGGGCGCAACTCGGCCAAGCCGAGGCTCACTCAGCAACTCAGCAACGAACCAAGATCCATAACACCGGCCTTAGGGCCAACACTGCAGGTAGCCAGATGGGGCTTTGGCTCAACAAAGTGCTTACGTTGGCGGTGCTGGTGCCGCGACCGTCATTGCTGTTGGTCCCGTTGCTATCAACGCCAGTGCTCGAAGCATCCACGACTTTAGAGGGCGTGTGGATCGCGTCGCGCATCGAGAGGGCGGCGGCGAGCAACATCTGCGCCAGTCCTTCAGCGCTGTCGCTGCCAGTGCCGCTGCTCATGTTCCCGCTGTTGCCAATGCCAGTGCTCGAAGTTCCACGCCTGCAGGTGATGTGGCGACATAAAGGCAACCACACCGCTGTTGCCACCGCCAGAACTGCTGGTGCCGCTGCTGCTGCCGCCAGCGTCACCGCTGCTGGTCCGACTGCCGCCAATGCCAGAGTCTGATGGCTCAATACCTGCATATTGTGATGGCGATACAGAGGGAAAACCACTGCTGCTGCCGCGGCTGCCAGAGCTGCTGGTGTTGCTGGTGCCAGTTTCACCGCTGCTGGTCCCGCTGCCGCCAACATCGGGTGTTGATGCTCCTACCACTGCACATGGTGACGGCGATAGAGAGGCAACACCACTGTTGCCGCCGCTGCTGCAGAGCTGCCACCGCGGGTGCTGGTGCTGCCAGTGTCACTGCCCCGGCGGCGGTGGTGAAGGACCCGACCGAGCGCAGCGTCAAACCGTCGTGCGCAAGCGCCTCCGGCGCAGGGGCCCTCTGCAGCGACGCAAGCAGGCCGCACTGCACGCACTGCACCGCAGCGTCGAGCCCGTTGTTGAGCTCCTGCAGGTCCGTTGTCGAGAAGGCCTGGGCGTGCGTGTCCACCTCCGTCTTGAAGGCCGCCACCGACTGCGCCACAACCTCCGTCGTGCCGTTGGACGTGAGCTGCAGGACTGCCTCAATGTCTGCGACCAGCGTGGTGACCTCGGAGGAGCGGCTTGAGCCGCAAAACCATGTCCACAGCGCACTCGACATTGTGCACGACCGCCGGCAGCAGCGCCGGGCCCCGCCCCGCGTCCGCCAGGGCCTTGACCTCGGCGATGGCGGGGGTCAGGCCCGCGAGCACCGCACTCTCGACGGTGGCCAGGCCGCGGTCAACCAGCCCCTTCTCAACCCCTGCGATCTGCTTCATGCGGTCCAAAAAGGAGCCGCAGCACCCGCTTGTCGCCTCAGCATGCTGACCCGCCGGCACCGGCCCTCGGGCCCATGGGGAGAGGGCAGAACACTACCCCCCCCCCTACAAATTAAAGACAGAAAAACTGCCTAAGAAAGGAAGCGCAAACAAAAGTTGAAACGAGGTTCAACTAGTGTTTTACCTCGGTCCACCAAGCCCCCCCCCCCCCGGCTGCCGTTTTAAACAAGGTAGTCAACACTTCGATGGTCGGTGGTACTTTTGTTTAAGGGCACTTCTGTTAGTGGCGCCTCACCCAGGCCAAACCATCATGCACACCAATTAGTTGGCACTCGGCCAACATAAGAAAATATAATTGGGGTTGGGCAGTTGAAACAAAATCAGGCTCAAGAAAAGAGTCCGGACAAGGCCATGGCCAACATCTGTGGGAACTACTTACAAGTAGTTACAAAAGACACGCTTGAAAATCAAGTCGGCCTTGGCATCTGCATGGCGCGGTTTGCGTCGCTCTGTGGGATTATTGGTGCGCATCCCAAACAGAGCTGTTTTCAACTCCCCTTGCAGCTCGGTGCAAAATGCTTGGTCATTTCTCAGTTGACCATCGGCATTTCGGGGATATTGAGGAGGCACTGCATACCACTTGCGACATATCCACACACCACGACGGGTGTTAACAGCAGAAGCAGCAACAACAGTAGGCACACCAGGACAGGTGTCAACGGCAGCAGCAGCAACAACAACAGAAGCAACAGCAGATGCAACAGCAACAGCAGCAAGGTTGGCCGTCCAGAATTGGCGCAACCCGACACAAATCTCCGATTGACACAAGATGGACGCATGCAAGGCACAATGAAGAACCTTACATTTGTGGCACGCCATGTGAGGTGTGCCATCACAAGAAAAGCATGTGTCAACGGGGTCCATAGATTTGGGTTCGGGGTACATCCGAGCCACCTCCCAATGTACCGCCGGGGTCCTTGGGGTGGAGGCCAACTTCGAACGACTGAAGTACAGAGTAGCCTCAACCATTTCACGCAATAACCACAATTGATCTTGTGGCACTTGCAATATGCCCTTGACAACACGCCGAGACAAGGCACAATGCAACGTCAAGAGACATGCCGGATGGCAACTGACACCATCAAGCTGCTGGAGGAAGGTGGAATGCAGGGGTGCAATTGCAAATGCAAGGGCACCGAAAGCATCCAAAATCTTTGACCACTTCTTCTGCTGCTATGGTTCAACGCCTTCTCGCTCGGCAATCAAATCCACAACAGCCAACTCCTCCTTGTTTGCCCCAACAATGTGTGGCCGGTCACACATTGGGTCAAACTTAAGGCAGAGGTATTCGCGAGTTGGGGCAATCAATGACAAGCAGAGCACCCAATGCCAATTGCTCATATTATACACCTGCGCCACAATCAGGGGTGGTGCGAAAGACATATCTATGGACGATGCTTGCAAAGTGCGCTCTGCCCACTATTTAACCAGCTGTTTGCGGCGTTGTGCACTGGCACATGAGGCATTCCACAAAGAGTCGCGGACAACCCACGCCACGCCCATTGTGACCCACGCCACGCCCATTGTGTCCCAATCTGCATTGAGAGCAGTTTGGGTAGCCCACCAGTAATACACCACAATCTGAGCACAAGGGCACCCAGTAGGAGATGTGGGGTGATCAGCAGATGGTGCAGCAACAACGATTCCGGACGGAATGGAACTGGGTTGGACAGGGTCTAGTGGGGTACTTGATGCCTCGGCCACAGAGGTGCTGCTTCCATCCGTATTCATAGAGGGGGTGGGGTACAAGATGCTTTCCACATGCACCTCCTTCTCCCACTTTTGCAGCACCCATTTCACCTCATCCCTATCCTTGAACCGTCGGGCTAGACACTCCACTCCAACCAAGCAGTGAATGCACCCATTGCAAAAGATACACCACAAATATACGGCCCTATTTCATTGACCACACGTAAAAGGTGGACGGTACAAGAGCATTGAATGTCACGATGCATTCCCACGGGCCAACTCACGCTTCGCATCACGGCTACCTTCACTGGAGGAGTCATCCTCAACAACTCTTTTGGCCTTTTTTTTGCCACCTTTTTTGGAGGGGTTTGCTTGCGACTTCAACTCACGCACATGCGGCGGCTCAACCCGAGAGACGGCTGGCCGCCTCACGCGGCCATACCTAACGGGTCGGACACCAACGTACTTCCATGAGTACCGCAAAGGCACCGTAAAACCGGGCTCCTTAACAAAGAGCCATAGCAGAATGCCGTCGTAAATTCCAAGGGTGGAGTACGTGGCACACGTGCAGAACTCCACCGTGACACGGTGAATGCGGAGGAAAGATAAAAAAATGCATCCATGTGACCCGGCGGCCTTCGTCGATGGCGGACAAGGTCTCCTTGCACTGGGTAACCTCACCAACCGCAATGGAGGGGGTGGTCACGGATGGGTCTGCGGGGTCCCCACTGCTTCAGAGCGGGGAGGCAGAATCACAGGTGGCCCACAAGTGGGCAAGGTGGCTACATAACCCCTGCCGCTTGGGGGGTCCCCACCGCTTCAGAGCGGGGGGCAGAATCAGAGGTGGCCCACAAGTGGGCAAGGTGGCTACACAAGGTCTGCCGCCTGGGGGGTCCCCACCGCTTCAGAGCGGGGGGCAGAATCAGAGGTGGCCCACAAGTGGGCAAGGTGGCTACACAAGGCCTGCCGCCTGGGGGGTCCCCACCGCTTCAGAGCGGGGGGCAGAATCAGAGGTGGCCCACAAGTGGGCAAGGTGGCTACACAAGGCCTGCCGCTTGGGGGAGCCCCACCGCTTCAGAGCGGGGGGCAGAATCAGAGGTGGCCCA
This sequence comes from Eutreptiella sp. 'Long Island Sound 2002', assembly GCA_964036045.1. Classification (NCBI taxonomy): domain Eukaryota; phylum Euglenozoa; class Euglenophyceae; order Eutreptiales; family Eutreptiaceae; genus Eutreptiella; species Eutreptiella sp. 'Long Island Sound 2002'. The sequence goes on along the minus strand of OZ038398.1, from coordinate 28,463,128 downwards.
CAAGTGGGCAAGGTGGCTACACAAGGCCTGCCGCCTGGGGGGTCCCCACCGCTTTAGAGCGGGGGGCAGAATCAGAGGTGGCCCACAGGTGGAAAAGGTGGCTACATAACCCCTGCCGCCTCGGGGGTCCCCACCGCTTAAGAGCGGGAGGCATAATTAGAGGTGGCCCACAAGTGGGCAAGGTGGCTACATAACCCCTATCATCCTTCACGAGGATCATCAATCCTCCTTTGATGTATGTCTTCGCATGCAGCCATAGGACTGAAAAACCATACCGCTCCGCCGCCTTCTCCACATCTTGAACATGCCAGTCCACTAGCCCATTCACACGCGTCTCTTGCACCAACAGCACTAGACGTCGTATGAGAACTCATACGCGGCAGTGCTGTTCGCGGCCCACTACTCAACAGTCATGATCGCAAAGTACGACGTCAACGTGTGCTTGGGGATATTCGTCGCCAGGAGGTCGGGTTGTACTATGAACGAGGGCAAAGGCCAATTAAAGTCCTGGACGTTGGGTGACGGGTTGAGCGAGGGGGTTATGGGACTGGCTGCCCCCCCCCCCCCCCCCACCCACCCCTGGTGTCGCGGCGCGGCGGAAGGACTGAGCGCCTCGGGTCAGGTGTCCGCCCCGTCTGCCCCCCCATGGCCCTGTCGCGCGCTCCCCGAGCGCCCTGTGGGTGCCGGCGCGGCGCCGGACCCCTGCGAGCCCCCCTCCCCCCCATTGTTGTCGTCGCCGCCCCTTTGCTTGGGCCATGAGGCAACGGATACTGGGCTCACATACGCCCCCGTGTCACAGGCACATGGTCATCACCACATAGTTCATTGTTTTTCCTCGCTGCACTGCTGCGCAGACCAGTTCTGTACCACTCCAGGTGGCTGCTGATTGTGCTTTGGCCTTGGCCATCTGTACATCGAGGTCAGCTCGCACCCACCACCCTCCCACAGTGCCGGTTAGTCTCTAACCCTTGCCCTGCAGGTCTTGCTCTTGCTGCCCCTATCTTGTTCTTGCTCTCTGGCACGTGAAGACGTGTCATATCTGAACTCTGGGGGCGCAAAGGCGTCTTTGGGGGCGCAACGGCGTCTCAGCGTTTCACCAAAATGTGTTTCTGCTTGATGCTTCAACAGGTGCTTTGCTGTACTGTGGCGCTTACCTGTTCAGTACCCTTGTTGTGCTCAGGCTTTCTGACACGTAACGACGTGTCACGCCCGTGCTCTGGGGGCGCAAAGGCGTCCCGATGTTTCACCAATAAGCTGTTCTGCACGATGCTTCATTGGCTGCCCACACACCCTGGTCAGCTCGAACCCACCACCCTCCCACAGTGCCGGTTAGCCCCCGACTCTTGCTCTGTGGGTCTCTCTCCCCCTCTCTCCCTCTCTCTCTCTCCTACCCTCTCTCTCTTTCTCTCTCCTTCTGTCTGGCCCTCCTCCCATTGCGCCCCACTCTCTCTCTCTCTCTCTCTCTCTCTCTCTCTCTCTCTCTCTCTCTCTCTCTCTCTCTCTCTCTCTCTCTCTCTCTCTCTCTCTCTCTCTCTCTCTCTCTCTCTCTCTCCCATAAAGGGGTTAGCTTGGGGGGGGCGGGGGGCACAGGCCCCCCATCCCAAAGAGCGTGCGCTGCCGCGTACCTCCCGCCGCTGGCACAAGTCGAGGGTGCCCCTCGTGGTGCCGGGAGCAGCAATGCCGGACCCCCCGGTGCCCCCTGCATGACTTGCACGCGGGGCCCTATGTGCGTCGCACAAGGTCTGCATGGGGGGCCGCTGCCCCGACCTCCTTGTCCCCGCCCGCTGCGCCGGCGGTGGGAGGGGCTGTTGGGAGTCATTGCTGACGAGCGCCTGTGGCGCGGCTCCGTCCGGCGCCGGTGCGTGGCTGCACCTCCACGGCCTCCTGGGAGGGCAAAGGAGGGGATGCGAGCAATTTCGGCAGGCGCGGCGGGGAGTGGCGCACTGCTGCGCGAGGGGTCACGAGGGAGCCCCATTAGAAGTGGAGGGGGCAGCGGCCTTGTCAAGAGTCCTACAGGCGTGGTTAGCGCCCGCGGAGCCACCACCGGAGCCGCCAGCCAAGCGCCCCTGCGTGGCGCCGGCACCGGCGGTGGTGGGCCACCGACAGTGGCTGGACTACTGCACGCCTAGCCCACCGGCTCGGTGCGGCCGGGTGCAGAGCACCCTGCCCTGAGTGGGGAACACCTCGCCCCCTCGCACTGCATCTAGTGGCGCAGAGAGCCTGCGTTGCTCGGGGCTGAGAGGGCAGCTGAACCGCCCCCCCTCCCTTGCCCCGGCGCCGTCGCCCCCGGTAGCAGCGCTGCCCTCGGTGGCGGAGCCCAAGGACGCCCGTCCCATGTGCGAAGTTTTTTCCGCAATATCGCGCGTGATGACAGCATCCCGGGCACCGCTCGGCTCCCCCTTGCCCCCACTGCACCGCGCGGGAGAAGGGGAGGGAGGTGGAACAGGCAGCGCGATGGAGGAGGCACCTACCTCCGTCGCCCTTTACGCCCTTTGCGGCTTTAGGTGGATGGGGCACAGGCGGCATGGTGCCGGCGTGACGTCTGCCGCAGGTGGCGGGTGCAGCCGTGCCACTCCCACTGACCTAGGGCGCCGCGCGCGCATGATCACGTGCCCCCCCCCCCCCCGGCGGCGCGGCAGGTACCCCGCTAGTCCTTGCACGAGTAGTCCTAGTTGCGCTCCTTGAAGTTGCGCCACCAACATGTCATACTTGTTACGGGTGCATGTGCGTCTACGCGGAAGACCTTGGTCTCATTCGAGGTTTCAAACGCTCCCCACAGCCCCTCAAAGCTGGGATCGTAGCCACTGTAGCGTTCAATAGGTTCTTGGAGTTTAGTATGTACAGTCAGAGGTGCATGAGTGCTGGCTCTGTGGTGGCCTGCTCTGCCTGTGATACGGGTGTCTGGCCCCTTGGCTCGGGCCCATACCACAAATTGAGCACAGAATGGGTGCAATCTGTGAAAAAATGGGTTGTAATATGTTTTTCAATGCCAAATCGGTCGCTCTCGCTGATGATGCTAATTTGAAGAATTCCTGGTTGGCGGGGTCCGGGTTCGCGACAGGGGTACGGGTGGGCGCAGCTGGAGGACGGCCAGCTGCGCCCCGCCCTAGCGCGGGACCCCCTGCAGCTGCCGCGGGGCCCATTGGCGGGGCGGCTGTGGGAGTGCGGCTTTGCGGAGGCCCTAGTGCGCTGGGCCTCGGCGCTGCAGTGGACACCGGGCCCAGGCCAAGTCACTTAAGCCGAGGTGACGCTGGACTTTGAGCCCCACAGCAACCGGGCGCTCCTGGCGAGGCCGGGCCCTCCCCACGCCCGGCAAGTGCTGTCGCTAAGGGACGGGCGCCCGTGCCGCGGGAGGCTGTCGACCTGCTGCAGGTCCTGCTCGCCGGTGAAACCTCAGCTGGAGGGCGACTTCCGGTGGATGCCAGCCTCTGTGGTACCCCTTGGGGGCTTTCACAGCATGGGGCGTACGAAGCGGCCGGTGTTTGTGTGCCAGCCCAACATGCGGCAGCACATGCAGCAGCTCCAACAGCATTGCCTGGAGCTCTGGACGCGCCGGCTGTCGACCCCTCCCGGGGATGCGTTCATCGAGGGAGCCATTGACGCGTAGACGGCGGCGTGGCAAGAGTCACGAGGCGCTACAGCATGTGCTCACGAAGAACCCCAAGCCTCCCCCCTTCCACGCCCTCAGGTGACTCGCGGGCAAGACGGGATGCCATGCCCATCCCCAAAATGCCCGGGACGTTTTCGGTGCCTCCTCGGAACCTGCATTCTTGCAGCATTGCTGGTGAATGAAAAGGCACTGCGTGCGTGGATGGACGATGAGGCGACGCGAGGGTACACTGCGACGAAGGAGGAGATACTGCGCAAGGCCAAGGTCTACTGATACAGGGACCATCCCGTATGATGGTTGAAATTGTCACAACACTCGGCGCACCACAACCAATGACACATCCGGAGCTGTTTTCGCGGATGGTCGCCATCTACTGGATGCTTAAACAGTGTGTCTGTGAAAACATGCGCATCGGTTGGACTCGTAAAAGAGAGGACCAACTGCACACGTTCAACTGGGAGGCCACACTGATGGTACCCACTGTGGCGGGGCGCCGGCCACTGCGCACGTCAGCCGGCAGATCAGGGGAATATTATCACGCCTGGTTTGCAGGGATGCCATAAGTGCTGAAGCACTTTCAGCAGGCATTATTCCATGCATTTGACCCCATCTCGGGAGATGCGGCACACTTTCTTTATATGTTGTTGCTAACACTCCCTTCAGTCAGGCAGTACTAATGAAGAGCCACGTGTCTTGTAACGGGCGTAGCCCAGGGTGTCCTGACGCCCAGGGCAGATTTTGTCAGGAAGACTAGAATATAACAAGGAAATAAACGGTCAGGGGCCTGCCTTCACGGGCCCCATCCTTTGGTTTTGCCTTGAGGTTTGGCAAGGGTACAGGGCTGCGTCCCCGCCCAACCTCGCCGCCTCCTCCGCCGCGCGGCGGGCCGACAGCCCGGCAAGGTACATGCCGTACATCCGGTACGGCAACCGCCCCGCCTGGGCGTCCTCGCCATCGCCCACCAGTGCGAGCGGCAGCAGTCCCGTGGCCCTTAGGCACACCGGCCAAGCCGCCCGCTGTGCCAGCGCCGGCAGCGCCCTGGCCTCCTGCAGCACCAACGGCAACCATGCCTGGCGCGCCGATTCCAAGCGCGGGCAGTCCCATAGGATGTGCGGTCCGTGGCAGACTGATCAGGGCTCGAACCCGCGTTCTGTGGCTTGTGTGCGTGGTGCACTTCCGGTATACTACATCGCCGTTGTTTGTGTAACCGTTTTCCGAACCACCAGCTCGCAAAGTCATTTCGCCATACAGGGGTTGAACCACTTACCAGCTTGTTTCATGTGCCGGATACCGAAGGCAAAGCTGTCCCCATTGCCTCTGCGGGAGGCGAGCCTGACCACCAACTCGGAGAGCACTGTGACGCGTGTCTTCGGTGCCTTCAGGTATGCCCACTCCCTTAACACAACACATTTCAGGCGTGGGGTACAACCCAATCTCCTTTTTTCACGTCCTAGCGAAACACGCATAGACAACCGCAGCCCGTCCCTTCAAAAATGCGGTATACCACATCAAAACTATAAGCCAAGGGTCGCCGGAAGGGAGCGAGATATTTATGGAGCATGACACTAAACCAACCCACTACGAGCCCCCAGGGTTCGAACCTACCCCTAGGAAACTTGAGGTGACGTGCTTGTCCACTATGGTACTACGACGATGTGTTGATCTGTGTCCATCCCATCCCCATCAGATCCAAAGGTGGTAAATATGGAATGTCCGGTGCATCCAAACATTGTCGGGGTTCGAACCCCCCGACGGAAGAGTCAACTTTTGGTGTGTTTCCACTATGCTATCCCACTCTATGCCTCCTAGGGCGGGGGCGGGGGGTTGACTGCTGCCCCACTCTATGCCTCCTGGGGGGGGGGGTCACCTGTACCTGGCCTCACTAACATCCGTACTGAACTTTGACCCCGAGCCCATGCTCTTAGGAGACTCAAGCCTCAATGGGGGATGGGGCATGCATCATGTCACCCTTGGAACTGGTGGAATGCGCCCAAAGTGAAGTGCAGGGGTTGGAAGTTTGGGTCAATTGGGCTGTTTGCATTTCTCTTGGGGGGGGGGGGGGGTTATTCGCCTCCTTTTGTTTGTCTCAACTTACATCTGTGCTGAACCTAGACTCTGTAGACCACTCTTGTGGTTTGTTGTCCCCTCAGTTCGGGTCTGGACGCTGCGCCCATGTGTCATGTAGGGGTAGGAGGCCTGTGGCCAGTTCCCTCTTGGGGTGTGCCCCTACCTCCTCTGAGTCCGTGTCACCCATCTCCACCAGACCCCGGGACAGCCAGATGGACCCCGGAGTGTCTATTGATGATGGCTCATCTGTGGGGGGTTCAAGATCCTTCGTTGTACCCATCATGTTGCTATCAAGTGGGGCAGGGGCGGGGGCTGCTCACTGACTCCCGAAATGGACATAAGGTCCAGTGTTTTAGCCCTTCTATCAGCGACAGTGCCATTGTCCTCGTTGTTGGGGTTGTTTTGTACTTGATCTGGTGGAGCTAGTGTGCCCACAAGTGTTGAATAGGCTATTCCCCATTGAATAGGTATTCAACAGCGAGCTGAGTGTGCGCCTTCTGCTTCATGTGGGGGTTTTGGTCCACCTTCACTTTGGTGGCAACAAGATGAATTCCCCGATGGTGGTTGTTTTAGGCACAACAAATTAGCAAAATGGCTCCCCATGGTGGCAAAGGAAATACTCAAAGCATACTATGGGGCACGGCCACTGACAGAACCCTAGTCTCACTATGGGTTCGCACTCTATTATACAAAATTGCGCCCAAAGAACAACATGTCCCGCTCATCATTCCCCAATGATTCAATAAAGAGGCAAAGAGACAGCGGGTGTACTGGGTGTGTCATTGTAGAGCGCATCTGCGGCGTTGCTAGCGCCAAGAGCTAAACGCCAATAACAATCACCTAAATGGCGGCGAGGGAGTCTTGCGGTGCAAATTGAAGCTGGATTGTACACAACAAAATTATAGATGCACAATATGTACATATCCAAATGCATTGGTTTGTAAGACGTTGAGGGTGATGGGGATGGGTTCCGAATGTGGAAATCGAGGCGGTGCAATGCAGCAACATCATGAATCACCACCTTCCTATTCACCTAATGTGGTATGCGTAGGTAATCGCCCGGGCGTTGTGAGGGACCCAGAATAGTAGCAGGAACATGCTCATTTGCACTGTTGCGGTTGTAGAAGACAGGGGTACCGCCTCGAACCCAAGACAAAGACATTGTGTTGCTCAGCCATAGACCAAGTGATAGCATGCACAATGTAGGGGGAATCTTTGCACTGCGCGCGCACTGCGTGCTACTTTTAGACTATGTTCCCCCCAAAGAGCCCCGAAGCACACCCCTTGGAAACGCCCTTAGAATTAGGTGACCCAAACCGCCCTAGCTCAAGTAGGTAGGTAGGTAGGTAGGTGCACTCGGTCGTGGAGAGGCGTCCCATGGTTCCCCGTGGCATCGCCCTTGTGACGGTACAGGAAGAGGCTCTGCGCTTGAAGAGGGGAGGCCCGATGATGCCCCTAGGGGCGCCTAGTATCTGAAAGTATAGGTCTCTAGTACGGCGAGATGCCCAAATAGTTGCACTGCGCGCGCACTGCGCTTAAGGCGCCCCCGTAGTCCTCAGGGCATGCAGGGTGAAATGGGGCACCGCCCCGGCAACACGCCACCTCACGGGGCAACGGCAAAGCAAAACAATGGCGTTTGGTAAATTATCCAAATAAACAGATGCACGGTGTGTGCCGCTCCCCCTTTGGATATCTGTTGTTCCGAATCCTCTGTCGGGACTAGATGTTGTTGTGATCCGCCAACGCGACCAAGAGCATAGGCGGCATATCTACCAAAATCTCCTCCACCTCTCCCCATTGCCGCCTCCCGTCCGAAGGGTTGCACGAAAAGTGCCCCGATAGGACTTGTACCTCGCCGCCTCCGCCCGTGGCCGTTAGTGCTGTGACTAAGATCCGCAGTGACAGGGACAATGACCTCTCAGAGCGCCAAATTGAACTCGGCATATTAGCGTTGACGAACCCTTGTCGGTCGTGGCAAGTTGCGGATTGAATAGCCTTTCATTGCCTTGCCTTTGGAGCCACCAACGCTGTGACTCCCTCAACTCCACCGACTGCCGCTGCAACTGCGCCCATCGAGACTCACATGGCCGCGCCAACCATCCCTTGACATTGAGCGTACCAAATGCCGTATTGATCGACGGCCACACACCAAGACGATTGATGACGCTTACGGCACCTCATCCTCGCGCTTCCTTTTCATAAATTTCAGCGCCTTGGCATCGGTGTCACTGAGATCCATCGGTTGTCTGCCTGCCTGCCTGCTTGCCCGACTAAGTGCTTGCCTGACTGAGTGACTGATTAGCTGCCTGTCAACCTCTCTTCCAGGTGCCTTGCCGAAGGCAATAGAATTTCATTTTTTTGCGTGAGAAAATTTTTTTATTTGGCTAGGTGAGTGGGTCAGCCGGGGCGGGCCACGCCCCCCCCCCCCTAGGTCACTAGGTAATGGCGTGCTCGTTACAGGTGGGTTTTGTGTGTGGTATTAATTGATCAGTGCCCCCACCGGCGTCCTGGGGATGATGGGGACATGCCTCCCACACATGAAGCGCGTGTCTCAGCTGTACATGTTGTCGTGTCTCAGTTGTATATGTTGTCCATAGCCTCTCGGCCATGAAGCCTATGTACACCACTGGATTTATTCTGGACTGCTTTGGTGTCAGAACAAAAAAAACGCCTGGGATCCTCACTGACACCGAATGCCTTTGTGTGCCGATTTGAGTGCATGCCTATGAGGTTAGAGAAAGGTACCACAACCATTAAACCATGATTTTCTGGAGATTAAGGTGTGTTGGGCGGTGCGTACACAAAAGGGGGGGGTTTGACAAATGCGTTCCTTTTGGTTGTTAATTTGCACCATTTGCAAGGACCACACAAGGAAGGAAATCATATTAAGGAGCAATAGTCCATGGGGCTTCTACCCATTCCAGCCCCCAGACTCACCCAAGGGGCAAGTCGCGCGGGTTTCTGGAGAGCTGCCGCCCTGTATGACAAGAGGCTCCCCCCTCCGTCCTTTAGGTTGCCTCACGTGAGGCCCGTCCATGCTTCATGAGCCCCTCCGCGCTGTTGGAAGACAGAGCACCTTCGTGCATGCTGTACAGCATGGTGGAGTGTCGTGCATGGGGGTCACGAACCCATCCCTGGCCCTGTCGGGCCATGCCAGGCAATTCCGTGCAGAGACGCTGTGCTCCGCGAAGAGAGGGAAAGGTAAAGGGGTTAGGGGGCCACTCCCCCACGGAGGGTGGGGTAGAGTACTGGACTTCATACTGACCCATGTCCTCATCGCACTCACGATGAGTGCTGCCCGCTCGCGAGGCAGACATCACGCTCTCAAAAAGTGGCGCCAGCAGGGTGGGGGGCAGATCGGGGGGGGTAGAACACCGGACGGCATACTGTTGCACGTCCTCATCAGACGCACTCTGAGTGCTTTCCCTTCGCGGGGTAGACATTGCGCTCTCAAATAGGGGCGCCAGCAGGACAGGGGGCAGGTGAGGTGAATCCTGCTGTCGGTTAGACCCCCCCCCTGGTGTGCATGCGGGCGACCAATGCTCCGGGGTCACGTGCCGCACGGAGTGCCAACTGGAAGTCACCGCCGGCGACCATGCCGGAGATGGCGAGAATTGCCCTGGCCTGCTCAGCACCCGCGGAGACGGGGTGCTTGTTACGTTGAACCCCATCGGAGGGCCGGTGGGCAGGACGGCGGTGCGTGAAGTCCGCTCTTGCAAGGACCACACAAATGTCTCCTCCAGTTTTGTTGTATGATCGCAAGGTTTTGATAGTTGCACATAGCAAATGTGACAAAAAATATGCCCCCCCCCCTTTGTCCAAGCAGGCATATCTGTTGGCTGGGTTTTGGGAGCTGGGCAATGTGTTCTCTAGTGGCGACGTGGCGGTTCACATCATGCATTCCAAAAGGATGAGACCGGGGCTGTCCAAGAAGCCCTAAGACTATGCCTGCGAGAGGCAAGACGAGTAGCGGAAGGATATGGGTCAAGCTAAAGGATGAGCAAACGGGGCAAAAGCTCTTAGGATCTCAAGGTACCACCATGCAGGCGTCGTCACTCCCGGAGGCGTGGGGGCTGTGTGAGTCGGTGGTTCTGACAAGCGTTCTGCCCTATTGGAAGGAGGGAGTGCCGCAGAGGGTACTGCTTACCGAGGGCATTGGCCAAAAGGATTTCGTTTTGGACTAGTGCCCATTTCACCTGGGCAACATGCGCACAAAACATGGATGGTGATAGGCCCAGCCACGGGGGGCCTGCTGGGCGAAGTGCTGCAGGCACCCAACACAAATACCATGGCAAGGGCTGTGGTAAGGGCAAGGGTAAAGGCGTTGGTGGACGTGGGCGTGAGCCCATGGCAGAGGAAGGCAAATACGCACAGTTTGGCGTTTGTCAGTGGCGGACTACAACGAGAAACAAGGGGCAAACTTAAGTCTACGGAACAGTCAGTGGTCAAGTGGTAGAACATCCGCCAGAAGCTGGCCCAGCGGCTTTTTGAATTTGCCGGCGATCGCCGCCCCGAGCCGATTGCCCACCAGCTCTTTTTTACCTGACCCTGGTTCAAATCCTTCTAAGCAAAAACTTTTCATCCCCACCCCCCCCGCCCCCACTCTTAAAATGTGGTATCCAGTTTCGGGGGGATAGAGGCCTCAAAACAAAAAAATCCATTGGGGGATCATTTTGTCGGGGAAAAGAATGATTTTACAAGGGGTTACACATGCAATATCATGCCTTGGGGTATGCTACGCGAACGACCCCCTAAAAGGGGGGCGTACAGTGTCTGCTCCTGCGCTTGATCTAACAACCTCTCGTGAAGGTGATTTTTAAAAGGGGCGAGAAATTTGAGGCCAATTTTAGGTGCACAAACTTTTTGTTGGCCTCTGCCCCCCTCCCCCCCGGGGAGTGGGGTATTTTGCCCACTAAGGGGGAGTGTTTGCCCTGCACGCCCCATGCGCACTACTTTTATTATGACTTTCCCATATTCAATCCCCAAGTTCACCATTACCCAATGAAGCCTCGGGCTAGGGAATGTGACGAAAGTCGTGTTGGGAAGTGACTGCGAACGGGGCTCCCATCAACAAGGGGGTCCAAAGGAACTTCCAGAGGGATGTCAATTGCGGGAATTGATGGGGATGGTGGTGGAGACTGAGGGATACCAAAGGAGATGGAGCTGCGATGATTGACAACCTGCACACCACCTTGATCATACTCCAATTCCACATGCCCATCGTGCAAAAGGCCAACCACCTTTGCGGGTACCCTAAGCCCAGTAGACCTGGTGTCGAACACTATGTCCCCATTGCTCAACTCCATAACAAAAAGCAAAAGAGGTCCGAGGACAAGAGGGGCAAAAACTGATGCTCTATAGAAAACACGCTGAATGTATCACCCTGTACCCAGCTCAGCGTGCCTATTTCACAATACACATAGATGCACCTTGTAGCCCTGAAACGCATCACACTAGGCAAACCGGGGGACAATGGGGGCGTTACTGCACAGCGCGCACAACGCGCAAACCGCCCCCAATAGGTGAGGGAAAGGGGCCGGTCCATATCCCCAACCGGAAAGGGGCAAGTCCATGAGGAGAAATCATCCCAAATCGCCCCATCCCACCCACTCATCCGAGGGGTAGAATCCACCCCAAAGACAGGGGTAGGAATCGGAAGTTGCCCAAAAAGTTGCCTTGCGCGCTCTCTGCGCACCAGCGCTCCCTCTAAGCAATGGCCTGGTAACGAGTTGCAACACAAAATGCAATGAACATACGAGAGCACCAAGAAGTAAATGATGTAGGTGCTGTGATCTGAAGGAAGATTCGATTGTGCCCACTGGGCCCTGGCCCCATCTCCCTTCTCCTATGACGAAACAGGGTGGCCACAACAACTTGACATGGTGCACCGGCATAAATCAATTGGACACGGCTGAGTTCAATGTACAGCATCATGTGGCTGGTGCATATGGGGCCTTAATTGTTTTGGCATTCTTTGCAGTAGCTATACCTTGGTCTGTAGGCCATGGAGGCCGTGGGGCTGAGCTCTCAACAAAAGAATGGAAAAAGCGAGGCGAAACAATAGATGTCTGCCCTGGAGGAAACCGGACATTCAGAGACCATGCAGAGGCAGAGTGACTGGTCATGCTTGTGTGTTCATCCAGAAAACAGTGCAGATAAGTGGACCATCTGCAATACAGTCCACCAGCACATGTTTCTGTGCAGCAGTGTGTTGTGCCACACCAGAAGGGGAAACCTGCGGTGAAAAGAACTGGTTGAAGGACATGCGACAACAAGCAAGCAGCAAGAAGCACAGCCTTCAATACCCTCGCAGTCATGATGGATGATGACAGGGAATTGTTTTTTTGTGTTCCGGCACTAGGCATGTGGGGCAGTCCCTCAGAGGGTCCGCAGTCACGAGCGCGCATGGACAGAGGGTCCAGAACCATGTACAGTCTCCACCTTGGGACCTGTAGTTTCACACGGGTGAGGTGTGTCCCCAAGGAGGACATCGCAGGGGGCAAGACTTGGGTGTAGACTGTCACACCTCTGTAGCTGCAGCTCCCCCCCCCACCCCGGCCCCTTGCAATCTCCCCCCCGCACCCGGGAGACCGTCACTTGGCCCAAAAAGCATAGGAAACACGAGGCGCTGAAGGCACCGAAAAATTTTTCTTTAGGATATACTAGAATTTGGGGAATGGGTCTCTTGTCCCCCGTCTTCCCTCTTTTCCCCATCTGTTCGTTTTCTGTCCAGCTTTTGGTGTATTGTTGTTATTGGGGTGTTATGGGTTCCAGGCCATCGGTCTGTCTTCGGGTGCCTGACAACGACTTTTGTCAGTGCGACTCCACCTTGCGAGACCCCTACAGCAATGGCCGTTGTAGCGATGACACACTGGCAGCCAGGTTTTGTCACAGCGGAATTTGTGCAGTTGCAGAACAGACACTCTCTGGCCACACTGAACTTGGAGACACACTTTCTGGGGCTGGGCGGTCCATGCCAACCCACTGCACGGTACGATCGGAAAAACTTGGCTTATTCTTCCAATCACAAGTCCTCCCTGTTGGCTGAGCAACTGAGAATAACTCTGTTGTGACCGGAAAGAAGGGCCTTGCCCCTGCCCAAGACGACGGCAAGGCCTTCCCCCACTGCTGAAGTCAAGTGCAGATCCAAAGCAGGACACATCAGTGATGATATTGCTCACAAGATGTATGTGCTGGCACTGCACGTGACATTTCACACGGGAACATGCGGTTACCGTGCTCCCATAGACATGCAAAAAAAAGGCAGAAAATGCAACCGAAAATGCAACCGCAAATGCGAGTTTCCTGTTGCAAGGCAAAGATCCAAAGACACGCAGTCAAACTGTGCAGGAAAAAGTGGCACATCAATGTCAGTTCACAATTGGCAAATTGGCACAACCGCTCTTTTGGTCCCCGGCCGAATCATAATCCCCCCACACCCCTTCATGCCCCCACGTGCATTACATGGCAGTGCAATGGCATACTTGCGGACAAGTCTGTGAGGCGCAGCGAATTATGTGTGCAGGGCCTAGGGAGTAGCTGTGGAAAGCCTGAGGGCACACCTGGGTGAGCTCCGGTGCTTTTCTCATGCACATGGAGCAACATCTCCAGGATCTTGTCTTCCGTTCGTTTGTTCATTTTTGCCACCTCCTCCTCGGTGAATGTTCGAGGTTCATCGGGTTGCTACATCACCCCTGCATTCTCGGGGGTCCCCAACAAAGGGGGACAAAATCAGAACTCAAAACCTCCGCTACGGGTCACCATGATGCCCCTAGGGGCCCCTAGTATCTCAAAGTATGGGTCTCTAGTACGGCCAGACGCCCAAATAGTTGCACTGCGCGCGCACTGCGCTTGAGGCGCCCCCTAGAAGCATGCATGAGCAATTCAAAACTCCGAAATTCAAACGTGTCGTGTTCTCAGAATTATCCAATGTCCGAAACAAGCCATTCAATAACTTCCTTCCAATCTTCCGAACTTACCGAACTCAGCCCACCCTTCAAGGTCTTCACGGTGGCAGCGAGCTGCTTGCCACCCTCCCGAGACCGTTGTGTAGTCTTGGGGGCACGCGGCTTTGCACGGGATGGTGGAGTGGCTGATTTTGATGGACTCCTTCCGCGATTGTCAGGCAGCGGCGAAGGGCTGCGTGAGCAGGGGGGAGGTGAGTCGGCACTCGGGATGGCAAAGGAGATGGACTCAACTTTGCACTGCCGATTCACCACCTTCACCACGTCTCGGAAATACTCCAAGTGGACTAATCCGTCGGGCGCAAACCCCACCATTGTGGCAGGAACTCGCACCCCATTGGAGCGGGTGTAGAACACCCTATCTCCAATATTAAAGTCCATGGTGAATGCAATAGAGGGTATGAGAAATGAGAGCAAAAGATGATGCCCCGCAGCAGACACCCTGAGAATGTATCACCATATACCGGCCTCAGGGTGTCCGTTTGCAAGGTCACATACACGCAAGAAGGGGAAAAACTGCCTACCGGTGGTGGAGAATGGCCTACTTTTCGCACAGCGCGCGCACAGCGCACGGTACGCCCCCTTTGACCTTACTACGCCTTCAGGAAAAAGGCTGCTGAGTTTGAAGCACTGGACAGCTGGCAAGGTAACCACTTGCTGCCAGCCAACTGGATGTCCCCGTTGTTGTGAATGAGTGCAACGCTTGCAACTATGGGAATATATGGACTGGGTCATAGGGCACACGGTGGATGCCAACACATTGCTGCAACCCCCAGTAAAGCAACGAACAAGCAATTTTTGAAGAATCAATGCCTCATTAGAGAATCCCATCTTTATCATGAGAGCCCAGTAGAAGATTAGCAGATGTATGCATCTTTTGGGCATTTGCACTGATGTGGTCCGTCTGGCAAGGCATTGAGGACATGCAAAGTTTATTCAGACATAGTACCGACATCTCAAAAGCTCCGCCTGTCCTTGTTGACGCTGTAGTTGATGATGGGGCTGGGGAGAAGGAAAAGCTTGCTTGAGGAATGTGAGTCAGATCAGTTGGGTCGAGGGTGCGGAGAGTTGCAGATGTGGTGGGTATTGGACTTTGGATGATTTCAGGTGTTGAACTCTCATCCAGTGCCCTCATTTCTGAGGTGGAGCGCTGTGGCCGTTGAGGTATGGCAGGAAAAGGTTGCCAAAACAACCTGCACATCCCTATTTGTACAGAGGAAGCACTCAAAAAAAGCAAAGAGGGGAAGTACAGATTCTGGAACGTTCTGGGTGCCTTCTGTCAGGAAGCTGCACCGACTGCAAAACCAAAAAAAAAAAATCAACCGGTCAGAATTAAGCGTTGATTCCCCCACCCAAACCTCCGACATAATCTGACCAAGTCTCAGACTGTTCTCACCACACTGCAGCGGTGAGTTGATGCTGACTTGAGCCTATCCGCAATCCAGACTAGGAACACTGGAGAGTGCAATTCACGAACTCCAGGCAACACAAATTACTGGTGCACAGTGGCTCAACAGATTAGAGAGGCACCGAATGACACATTCTGGTTGAGCTTGAGCGATTTGGTGACGGTCCCCTTGTTTGCATGTCACACTGTAGGACACTGTGGGACTGTTGGCCATTGACAGCTCCCTGCCAAAACGCTGCAAGGCTGACTGGGTCACTTGGTTGGGTCACATAGTGCCAAGAGAAAGTGTTTTTGTGCTGCGGCGCCCCTGTTTTGGTAGAGTTCGGGGAAACGTGTCACAACAAGCGACCTCATCACCTCTACCACCGCCCCTGACCCCAACCCCCCCCTCAGGGACCGCTTCAGTCCTCTGCCCCTGACCTGCTTCGCCTTCCACTGCTGCCATGGCTCTTGTCTCTCCTGCCCTGGTTCGCTTCCAGGGGATTGCTGGTCGGCACAGATTGACTGCATGCCCTCGCCACGAGCAGTTTCAGCGCCTAGTCCAGTATTTCAGAGAGACAGGGTAATGGACAATTCACACGGCCTTCCGTGTCCATGGTCGTGTATGTTATGGTTATATATTATGCCATATTGCCATATTGAGGGGAGTCTCAATGCAAGGTTGTGATCGACTGCCATGTTGAAACCGAGGCCTGAAGGCCACGGAGTGTATCACAGAAATAGTGGAGCGCCCCAACCAAAGATCGCGCAAGCCCCGCAGGGGACAAGTTCAGGGATGAGTGGTTCGTGCTGCCCGAGCAGCAAAGACGTTCTGTGGTGCTGCAGTCTCAGACACAGCAGGAAATTTCACCAGTTCTCGACTGGGCAGAAGGGGGAAAGGGGGGGCTCCGGGGGAGCTACCTCCGAGCGATGGCACAAATGAACACGGGCCATTGAAGACGGAACAAGAGTACCGCAAAGAAGGAAGGAAGTGCAAGGCCGCAAATCAAAACAATTGACCTCAAGACGGAGGGAGCAGCAAAGTGCCCTGCACGAGACTGCACCAGCTCAGGGCTGCAATTCAGGCACTCAATGCTGGCTTGTGGCTGCGGATCGAGGTCGGACGGGGTGGTTTATTGGCGTGGGGCGGTGCGGTGCGGTGTGCCGTGCTGTGGCGTGCTGTGCTCTGGTGTTAAGAAGCGGGTCTTGGGGAGCAGGGCCAACGGCAGCCCACGCGTTGATCGACCAACAGAAAATGCTTGTGAAAGTATCTCTGCCCTGACTCACGATCCATCGCCGCATCACAGCTCCCAAGACGCGTTGAGCCCCCGAATGCTTGGGGTCGGCAGTGCATCGGAATCTGACCACGAAGCTTCGGGGGGTAAGCCTGGGATGGTCCCGTTGGGCGGCGTCCCAGGCTCTACCACTGGGCCTCTGGTGAGGGACTCCATACTGGGGAAGGGGGTATACCCCACACCCCCAGCGAAGTCCTCACCCACACTTCCGGACCAGCACGACCCCAGGGGGCCCGCCCTCTTCTCGGACTTGTGCGTGTGCCCAATGCAGCTGCCCTCCGGCCCCTCCGCGTGCCCAACGGACCCTCCCTCGGACCCCTCGGCAGATCCTTCGCTGCACGCGTCGCCACACGGCGTCTCGCTGCCCCGCTTCTTCTCCGCCATGGAAGGCTCGGGTGGGGCGCCCCGGGGGTACAGAGGGCGGATGCTCGCCCTCCGGGTCGCCGGCTTCTTGCAGCAGTAGAGGCGTGCGAGGCCCCGCTTGCACGCCTGCTTGCCCCCGAGGACCCAGGCGTGCAGCGCCAGCAGCACGGACAGGGCGAAGAAGTGGTAGCAGATGGCCACGACCCACACGGCCCGGGCGTTGTCGACGAACCCCGACCCCCAGCGGGTGTCGGGCAGGACCGTCGCCTCGTCGAAGTAGAAGCCGCGCTGCGCGAACGGCCCCGAGGAGGCCTGCCGCAGGAACAGCGACTGCAGCCGCACGTCGGCGGTGACGAGGTACCCGAACGCCCAGTGCATCGGGTCGGCGACCACGATGATGCGGAGGGGCACGACGCGCCAGAGGGTGATGAACGGGGGGTCGCCGCCGGCGAAGAGGTAGCAGAGGAAGGCGATGATGATGGCGGTGAGCTGGGCCTTGGCGGGCTGCAGCAGGAAAGAGGGGGTGTACATGATGCCGTAGGCCGCCGTGACGAAGGGGAACACCGTGAGGAACAGGTCCCAGAAGCTGACCCTCGTGGACCCGAAGAGGGAGAACGCCGCCGCGTAGATCAGGGCCATCCCCAACTGCTCGACGATCGCTGCGATGGCCTTGCCGAAGAAGAACGGCACCAGCTTCATCCCGGCGGCCGCCTCCCGCGCCGTCACGTCGCGCTCCTGCCCGAACACGCGGAGGGCCGCGATCCCCGAGAGCAGGGACAGCAGCAGCAGCGTGATGGAGAAGGCGATGATGAAGTCCCCGGGCTCGCCCTGGTCGAAGGCCAGGCAAAGCAGCACGGTGCCCACCAGCGTCAGGAAGTACGTCAGCATCATGGCCCAGAGACGGCGCTGCAGCTGCACCGTCGCCCGCACAAAGAACACGACCATCGCGATGGGCCACAGCATCGTGCTCCGCTTCTTGAGCCGCACGGCGTCGTAGTCGTCGCTCTCCGGCAGAGGGACGCCATGCGTTGTCCAAAGGCGCTCCAGCCCCTGCGTGGTATCAAGGCCGCGCGGTGTGGGCAGGGCGCGGGGGCTCGCGGCCTGGGCCTCGGCCAGGGCCTCCGAGGTCTTGGCGGCGTGGGCGATCAAGTCCATGAGGACGTCGGCCGGGTTGCTGTTGGCGGGGACGGTGAAGCCCGCCCTCCGGAAGTGCCTCAGGACTTTGGCCGTGCGCCCCGCGTACACGAGATGCCCCCCCGGGGCCAACAGGATGAGCTGGTCGAACAGCAGCAGCGTCTCCCAGCGCGGCTGGTGGATGACCGCCATGGCCGTGCACTCCGTGGCCGTCGTGAGCGCGCGGAGCTCCGTGATCACGATGTGCGCGGTGGAGGAATCGAGGCCGGAGGTGGGCTCGTCGAGCATAATGCACGCCGGCCGCGTGACCAGCTCCATGGCGATGTTCACGCGCTTGCGCTGCCCCCCGCTGATCCCTCGCTTCTCCACGCTCCCCACCAGAGACGCCTGCACTTTGCGCAGACCCAGCGCCTCCAACACCGCGTCCACCAGCTCCTGCACCGGCTCTTCGAGGGTGCGCGGCAGCCGCAGCATCGCATTGAAGAGCACGTTCTCGCGCACCGTGAGCTCCGGGTGCATGACGTCGTCCTGGGGCACGAAGCCCACGAGGTTGCGCAGGCCCTGCAGGCCCTGGTTCATGTGCTGGCCGTTGATGGAGATGCTGCCCGTGTGGTACCCGTAGTGCGCGCGGCCGGACAGCACGTTCATCAGCGTGGACTTGCCGCAGCCGGAGGGCCCCATGATGGCGGCCATGGCCCGGCCGGGGATGTGCATCGTGATGCGGTGCAGGAACTGCTGCCGCCCGCCTTTGCACGGGACAAAGAAGTCCAGCTCCTTCGTCGCGAAGGCCAGGGAGTGGTGCTGCGCGTTGACTCGGGACAGCGTGCGGCTGCGGCTCAGGTTGGCGCGCACCAAATCCCCCGTGGACATGCGCAGGGGCTCATGCTTCGCGGGTGGCCCGTGCGCGGGCAGCACGTGGATGTCGGTGCCCGGGGCCTCCAGCAGGTCCTGGGCCCTGAAGCGCTCGACGGAGTTGGCCGGGCTGATGGACCCGCGGGCCGTGAGCAGCGCGAGGGCGCCGTCGACGTCATCGTTATCATCGTCCTCGTCATCGATGGGGTCCTGCTGCTGCCGCCGGAAGGGCTTCTTGCAGGCGTTGGCCAGGGCGCCCTTCTCCCGCCACAACATCATGAGGAAGAAGAGGAGGACGGTCACGAGGAGGTAGGCCGGCAGCACGGTCTCGGCGGCGTCGAAGCCCGTGAGGACGATGCAGAGCAGCACGAAGGAGAGCAGGGCACAGATGGCGACGAATCCGAGGATGAACTGGGGGTTGCGGACGGGCGGGTACACAAAGAACCGGACCACCAACAAGATCACCACTGCGACGCCCCCGAGCACCAGCACGATCGGCCAGTGGCCCTCCCTTTCAGAGCCTTCGTTGCAGACCGACAGCATCAGGCACGGGAACGGCTCTGTGCTCCCCAATGGGCAGAAGTGCCCACTGGGGCACACCTGGCTGGTATTGGGGAACTCGCAGTAGGAGCCGGCGGGACACGCCGAGGGCTGCCACACTCCTCTTGGGCACAGGGATCCACTTGGGCAGTGAAAGGTGCCGTAGCTTGGGATGGGACAGAACGAGCCAGCGGGACAGAGCGTGTAGTTTGCCGTGTCAACCCCTGGGGTCCGCTCGTTCGTACATGTAGACCCCTTAGGGCAGGCCCTGGGGCATTCCGTGCCACCGGCACAATAGTACCCGGGTGGGCACGGCAGGTGCAAGTTGGATCCGCAAAAGGACCCGGTGGCGGACAGGCGGGGGTTGAAGTACCCAGGGGCGGCCTCTGACGTGTCTACATTGTCTTCAGCGTTAAGCTCCCAGTCCCAAGTCGTGACGGTCGTGGAGATGTTGATGCTGATGTTGTTGAAGGTCTGCAAGAAGGTGGTGTTGAAATCCGCACAGACAGCGTCATTCGCGACTGTCTCAAACGATATGTTGAGGCATTGGTGCTCTTGGGCGAGCAGAATGGGGACAACGTTATTCACATCAATGAAATTCAGCAATTCTGACTCAGCCATGTCCAATCTGCGGGTCGGTTACTAAGGCTCAAGCCACATAAAACAGCCACAACTCCTCAGAGGAGATTGTGTGCCATGGAAGATCACACTTCTGAGGTAGAACAAAAAAATAGACACTCAAAACTGACGGTTTCATCCGGCAGTGGTGATTGCACAAGGTGGTGCTTGCAAAAGGGTGGGGGGTACCAACGGTTGTAATTTCTTGTGGCATCCGAAATAGTTGCTTCTGCTGATTGTTAGTTTCCGAAAAAGGCCATTTTTTGTCATTTTTTCTGTCTAAAGTGATGTATTGTGCAGTAGGCCTCATGCGGTGTGAGCAGTGGGGAGTCAGCAGTTGGCACACATGCACATCACAAACAGTGCAAATCTTTGGGCCAGCATTGCACTCGGGGACTTGTGCAGCTGAGTCCATAGATCTGGATGCATGATGCTGTTCGCTGAAGGCAGGCCGAAATGAGGAGCAGGTGCTTCACATCCTCTACCCGCCAAAAGGACATTTGGGCACTCTATCCCCAGAAGCACCTGAGAGCATCTCCTCCTTATGTAGATGTACCTGATTGGGCTAGCGTGGGTTGCACCACTCTACAGTTGCAGCCTTTTAAGGATACTAGTGGCAATGATGTCAACACAGCCGTTGCCCAAGGAGTATTCATGGCACTCTTGCTTCACCACTTGTAAGACCACCCATACCATGAGCTCCCCCATAGAGAGCCATAGGTCATGCACCAGGGTGCTGAGACCCAATGCCATCGCTTTGTGAAGGGGCTTGTCAATCAATACCTCCACCACCTACACGTCCACCAATGCGTCCACCACCACTCACACGTGCATTTGCCCAGGGGCCACACCTACATTGCAAGCTGGACGATGTAGATCGCCATCACCAGCAGTTCACCATGGGAGGATGCCCCGCAAAGCATCTGTGCAGCAACTTCCTGGAGTCACAAGCCTCCGGGGGGAGGGGGGGGAAGGGGGCAGAAAAAAATTAGAATGTAAATAAATAAATAGAAATTTTTTTTTCAACCGTGACACTTGTCTCCTCCCAACCCCGTACACCAAAATTTCTACCTGCTGGGGACTTTCTCAACCCTTGACCGCCCACTATCCCCGCTTGGACCACAAATCCACCTAACCCCTGCTCGGGAGCGGTCACTCGGGTGGTGTGCCCTCTGGGACAGCAGCACCGCCACCCTGGCACAAGGGTCTAGGGCATCGTAGTGCGTAGCGCGCCTTGGTGCCCCTCCACCAGCCAGGCCCCACCACCGTGGACGGAAGGTCCAGCATCCCGGGGAGGCGTTGACCCAACCCAACCCAACACCCCCTTGCTCCGCCACCTCCACAGAACTTCAGTGAACTTCTTTGGAGTTTGGAGGCTGCCCCTGTTACAATGGCCAGGCATGGCCAATCACAAGCCCCAGATTCCGGGGCCGACTCACGGAGCGCCGGGATCCCAACCCCCTACCCCGCCGCCAGTCCCCATGCCCCCTTCCCTTTGTTCCCCTTGTCAACCATCTTCTCCACCCATTGTCGCCGTGTGCCCACAGCCCTTGGCGGAGGGCCTACCCCCTCCTCTCGTGCCTCCCCTTCCCCACCCCACTCCTTGCCGTTGCCCCTTTGTCCACTCTTTCTTCCACCCGTTGTCTGCCATCTTGCCTCCCTTCCTCCTGCCCCCCCTTCTACGTCCCACTCCCTATTGCTGCCCCTCAGTCCATCCTTCCTGCCACCCCTTGCTTGCCATCATGCCTCCGTTCCCGGTCTGGCTCTTGTGGGGTTTGTGATGGTTCTGTCGTGGAGGGCTCCAGGGGGGCTTTGGCTGGGAGTGGGGGGGGGGGGGACCACTGTTGTTGGGGCGGGGAATTCCGTCGTTGCCATCGGGGTGTCAACTTAGGGGTGTGGCTGGTCAAGCGTGGTGTGTAGCTCATGGTCATCTGCAGGTGCTCCTCCAGTTTCCTGTTCCAGGAACGGGCACGTATATGGGTTCCCCTGGTCCTTTGGCTTTGCCTGCAGGGCGTCGATGGTGTCCTCTACCACGTCCATGTCATCTTCGTCTGCGTCGGAGTCCATGACTTCATCCACTGTGGCAGGCCTAGCGAAGGACTCCACCGTTGGTGGCTGTTGTCCTCTTTTCCTACCTTTGTCCCATTCGAAGGCATCTTTGTGCAAGAGCTAGCAAACCTTGATCCAGGACCACTCACAGTCTCTTGTGATATGGCCTGAGCGTCCCGTGGGTCTCGGCAGTACCACCCTTGCTGGCAGGTGCCATGCGGGAGGGTGTGCTACGTAGCGCTCTGCTTGGCGCGGAGTGCGCCATCTTGCCCATATGGCTGGGGCAGTGAGAAAGCCTCCCAGGGTCCTGAACGTCGCAGCTCCCATGCGCTTCCAACGGTGCCACCCTGCCAACTCGTACTCTGTGCCTTTGAGGAGCCGTCGCTAGAGTTTGCGTAGGGTGTCTGGTCCTCCTCGGATGAAGATGGTGTCATCATAATAGTGGCCGGTGCGGTTGTTCCATAGCCACCTACACCGGGACTCCCAAAATGGTGGTATCGGTTGGGCTGCCATAGTCTTGTTGACTTTGTAATCGAAGAAGATCAATAAACTAGCCCGGGTGTAGTAACCAGCCCCACCGCAGTGTAGCCACGTCACCAACACGGAAGCACATGGTGAACGCCTTGCGCATTGCGCAGAAACTCGCGCCCAGGCCCAGTGTACCCTGTGCTTGCCCAAGGCTGTGAAGTGGTCCATTGTGGCCCATATCCGCGGGAGCTCTTCTCCTCGGGCCATGCAGCCCACCGCCTGGACTTGAAGTCGGTGTCGCTCAGTGATGAAGGGGGACTGTACCCCATCTGTTCGAGATATCCAAGTCCTGATTGGAGGCTTTTGGCAGTCGAGAATCCACGTTTACGCAGGGCAAGGGTCTGGAGTCTTTTTGTTAAATCCAAGTCCAGCGAGTCATTGGGGTCCTGTCCTCGTAGAGCCATTCGGACCTGGTAAAGGTACGTGCCCACGGAACTGTCTTCGATGGCCCTGACGGCTATGGCCTGTGCGAGCGCGTGAAGGGCTGCATCACGTGCCCACCAACTCATATGCACCCTAATTGTTGCCGGTAGTCCCCCCCCCATTGGGGGGGTATTGGCCTAGATGTGACCTCATTGGGGGCCCCCGTGAACCGCATGAAAAGCACCCACTGCCTTCATGAGCATGTCCTCTTGGATGGAGATGGATGATGGCAGAGATGGGCATTTATTGGGCTTCTGGGTGTGCTGTGGGAGGAGTGAGACCGTGCCTTGAGGCCCGCATGGGAAAATTTCCCAATGCATTGCCCCACATTGCTTGCAGGCGGAGGGGGGGGGGGGCGTTCAGATCGAACGCCCAGCCCTTATTTCTGGTGAGTATTGTTAGGTCTCCGACTTGGGAAATTTTTGCTTGGATGTGCGGTTGGTGGAGTGTAGCGGTGACTACCGCTTGGGGACAATTGCGGGCCCAATGGCCCATCCCCCCGCACGCGAAGCACTGCATGTTGGCCTATGGTCCGCCCATAATCTAGGGGCCTCCTAGTGAGCGGATCGGGAAGCCTGTCGTATGTGCCGCCATCCCCGGGGCTGCCACTAGGCCTCCTGGTTGCGATACTGGCATTGCCGACGATCTCCCTTGGTGCTTGTTTTGTAACTCTTCATGGAGGACCGTCCATATGCTTTTGGCGAGGGCATGGCTGGCCCAACTGGGCTCCAGTCGGGCAAATTCCTTTAGTGACACCACTACGCTTTGCATCCACGCGTATGGAAGGCTTTGCCCCACTAGTTTTTCGAGCTCTGCATTCGTCCTTCAAGGAAGTGCTGGAGATCTAAGCCTTTCATTTTCCAACTTGGTTGCTGCTAGGAGCTGTACAAATTCTGTCATACCCTCCCTGCTCAATGACGTACCTTGATGCCGGGGCTCTGGGTGAGGTCTTGCAGTGTCCAGCACCATGGTCCCGTCAGCAATCTCGAAGGGCAACCGCCCTGAGCCGTTTTCGGACCTTGTACGCTCTCAAGGCTGTCAAGAGTATAGGCTTGTCCAGATGTCCTACTCCTACTACGCCTGCACAAAGCTGGAGTTGGTCATCTCCCACTTCCTTTTCGACGAGCAGCTCTTCCTGTTCCAGCTACCAATCCCCTGCCATCTCTTGGTACTTCGGCTGGCGCTGCATTGTCTCGAACGGGCCCAGAACCCATGCCCGGAGTTTGGTTAGCTCGGCGTTGAGGTCGCTCACTTGTTGAGGGTCTAGCCGATCATTGTCCTCTAGCATATCATTACTCGTTGCACTGCACCGAGGAGGTTAGCTTAAAACCAAAAAACTCTGAGCAAGGGTCAAAACAGAAGTTGCTTGCGAAATTTTGGGTTCCCCAAGTGCCTCAACATCCTCACCGCTACACGGCGCCACCGCCTTTCTGCACCATGTGGCGCAGAGACCAACCGCACAAGCTTCATCGGAGACGGTGATAACATGCCCCACGTGAAGCTCGTCAATCAAAGGGGTGCCACGGGTGCACACCCTCGACATCCTTGGCGCAGCCCAACACGGACACCAAAGTGGTGGGCTCGTTGGGGACACTTGCGGTGCTCCTGGTACGCGTCGCCGCCCGGTGTTATAGCTGGGTAGGTGCCTAGCCTCGTTCAGTGTGTGCAGCAACATGCCCAATGCGGCTAGGGCGGCAACATCCCTGTCTTGGGCATCCTAGGATTGTACCATCCAAGCGTCGCAAAGGTGTGCGAGAACCTTCGACGGCGTCTAGCCGGCTTGCAACAAGCAAGCGGCATATCGGCCCGTTGCTGGCCGGTCATCCTCGGCGAGCGCGACAGCAAGAGCCTTGTAGTCTTTCCCCGATGCCACAAGCGATGCAGGTCCTCACATAGGTGGCATGGGGTTGTTGACCTTATCGAGGCACGCAACAAGCACTGCCAGAGCAATGTGGTAGTGCGGCTATGTTCCGGTCCCTACCTGCATCAACACTGTAGGGGGCACAAGGGGGGGCCTCAGCCATATGGGCTGCGGAGGATGCCAAAGCCATAGTGAGGTGACCTGAAAACCAACAAACACACACCATTAGAAAATTGTTTCATAGTGCCCAAAACACTAGCAAGCAACTTTCATAAGGCACGTATGACCAAACCAAACAAACCATCCACACAAGACCACCAAAAGACCACCAACAGACCCCAAATAGGCACCCACCAAGGGGGGCCATGAGCAACGGATACCGAGCCCGCATATACCCCACCGTCATAGGCATATGGTCATAGCCACCATTCTCAGTTCATTGTTTTGCCTTGCTGCACTGTAGCACAGTCCCAAATGTTGCCTTGAGGTCACCGCGCAAGGCGGCTATCAAATTTTTCATGGGTTGCTTGGGTCAACTCTTCCCCCTCCCACATGTGCAGGTTAGCTTGATACCTTGCATCTGGGTGTTGGTTTACAACAAACCTTGCATCTGGGAGTTCACTCTTCATCGTCACTCATACAAAAACAAAAGCAACGGCTCCGTGGTTGGTTGGCCGGGGCCGAGCTTTCCGTTTGGGGGGTGATGCTATTTGTTTCCTCCGTGTAGCCATACCAACTACACTACCCCGTCTGGCACAGGTCCAAGGTGAGGTGTGGCATCACACATCCCCATCAGCAGAGCCACCACTCTGCCTTGCCATTGGCAGCACTTTACCACAACAAAACAACAACCTGACCCTTGTGTTGTTACCGAGTCTCCAACCAACTCATCATTTCATGTACACAAAAACAAGGGGGTTTCGGGGCGTTCGGTGTTTCCCCAACCCCCTCGGGATTCAAACCACCAACGTCACTCCGTGGAAGACTACACATGTACTAGTGTACCAAAGACTACGGTGACAACCCAGGCCCAACAGGGGCTCAAGAGCTGGCATAACTGGGGCTCAATAACAAGCACGGTTCATATGTAGGTTAGGTGAAAGGCAGTAGGGGCTCAGATTCAGACTCCTGCTCTTGTGCATCACTCGAGGTCGCCTTATGCCTTGTTGCAAGAGGAATCTCTGGTTCGATTCCTACTGCCTACATGGCCCCTCCGCCGAAGCGAAGGAGGAGGAGACGTAGCTGCTGCGAGCGGCCGACGGAGCAGGTCGCGGACCGCACTGCTGCAGGGGGCGGTGGTGCAGAGTTTTTGCCAAGCAAGCCACACTGCCACCTTCACTTCCCACCAAAAGGGGCCGAAACCGGTGCTGCGTGATCTGTTTCTAGATCCGACGCACGTGTCCTACAAAGTGAAGGCGGGATTTCACATCCCATGAGAGCCGAGCTAGCACTGAGAAAATTTCCTGCTCGCTGATCATATCCGGCCACCTGCAACCGTAATGAACCCATTCACAAGGCGAGACACGGATTCCTTTGCCAGTCGCACTCTTCTTGGTGCTCATGCTAGCTTTGCAAATCGCCAATGCCTGCCCTGTCGTCCTTCTCGGCCGTCGCCACTGCTCCCCTGGTCCGCGCCCAATTGACCTTGAACTGCTAGCGTTGGATGTGGCCGCGTCCAACCATTTAAGCAGATTAATGGCATTTATGACATTGATGACATCTCAAAAGAAGGGTCATTTGCTGGCTATGGGATGTGGTCTCACACATTCCCATGAGCACAGCCACCACTCCACCTTGCCAAAGTACCCCTGTGGCGTTTGGCACGCCACCGCTGAGTGTCATTGACATCCGTGCTAAATTGGCTGTTGTCTGACGACAGGCTGTCACACTGCCATTCTCCCCTCCACCCTTGTGACTTTTCACAACAGGTTTCTGAACTACTGCTGTCCGTGCGTGAGTGAGACCTCTGTCACCATCACACCCGATGCTTCTCTTGTTAACTCTTCGCTGTCTATGGGCCATAGGCCCAACTCTTCCCACATCATT
Source organism: Eutreptiella sp. 'Long Island Sound 2002' (assembly GCA_964036045.1). Classification (NCBI taxonomy): domain Eukaryota; phylum Euglenozoa; class Euglenophyceae; order Eutreptiales; family Eutreptiaceae; genus Eutreptiella; species Eutreptiella sp. 'Long Island Sound 2002'. The sequence goes on along the minus strand of OZ038398.1, from coordinate 28,436,391 downwards.
TCTACTGCGTCCGAATCTAATCCTCCCCGCATCCCCACTTTAGACTCGGAACCCAAGTCTAGTTGAACGTGAGTGGACCATCGCGGGCTAGAGGACATCCCCTCAACGGCTAGCCCATTCGCCACTTCGTTGCCATACACATTGACGTGTGCTGGGACATGTTCCTCCCAGATCATTTCTGCTGCGTCTGAATCTAATCCTCCCTGCAACCCCACTGTAGACTCGGAACCCGAGTATGGCTGAACATGATTGGACCATAGTAGACTGGAGGACATCCCCTCCACGGCCAGCCCCTTCGCCATCTCATTGCCATACACATCGACGTGTGTTGGGACATGTTCCCACTGCACCTGTCTGCCCAGTTATCTTGTAAGAGGGGTTCCCATACCGGCACATTCGCTTTCAGAGCCCCAAACGCTGTTGTCCAACGCCCGGACTTCTAATTCCAGGCTTTATCACTGGCACTTTGTTGCAGGTACTGAGAGTCCGTCAGAATAGCCAGTTTGGGTACCAGAGGAGAACCTGACTTGGGGTCATTGGTTGGCATCTGGTGCAAACACCCCAAATTTGCCCACTCGGTCCTTTGTCATTTTTTTTATTTTTTTTTTTGGAGGAGCCATCCGTGTAGACAATTCACCACTGTCCTTCACCAGCTCCGTGATCAAACCTTGGGCGTGCTGCAAAACTTCTGGTTGCGCTGTCCGCGGCCTCTTGGCCGTCGGCTCTGTCTCACGTGTTTTCGCCTTGACTTGCGAGAAGGGAGTAGTGTGCAACTGCCATGGCGAGCTCAACCCTGTGGTCGGCTAGCAATCTCCCTTTCTTGGTTGTATCCCCGGTTCTTGGAGCCCTTCAACGGACTGAAGAAATTCGTGCCATTGATTCTTACAATCCCCTTGAAAGAAAGGGAGCCACTCACTGGGCACCCGTAGCCACGTCGTCACGAAGGATGTAAAGATCAGTGTGGCTCCCGCTTTTCACTTCACATTGGTACCTCCAGTGTGCTTGTCTGGCAGACCAGATTGCCACACCTTGAGCTGATTGTAACCACCACTTTTTTTTTTGGCTGACCGACTCCACTGCTTCGTTGAGTCACCTCCTTAGCCTCCCATGTGACTGACCCATAGAAGTGTTGAATGATCGCCGAGACCGCCTTGAAAATCGAGCAATCTACCGTGGCGTGTTGTATGCCCTCTATTTTCCCACAGTTTGGGCACTTATCTGTGCCCGAGCGCTTTTGGTCCCGTCCGTGGACTGGAGGATTCTTCCAAAGCACCTTTTGGACAAAATCTTTAGCATGGGGCGGCAGTGTTGCCGTTGCCCACAATTCCCACATTCCTGGTGGCTGCGGATCATAGACGCCTCGCTGGGATGCATAGAATTGGAGTAGCCAACCTTTGGTCCAGTACATGGCGTGTACCACCGGTGAGTCAAAAGCCTCCTTAGATTTCACTGGATTCATTGCACTGGTCCCACGCGAATAGACTGTCCTCCACGTGTGCAGCATAAAATTGAGAAGCCTTTGGTTGGGGGAGGGGGGGTTGTAGCTCACCAATGTATTCAAGCCTTTTGGACAACACACACACACACACACACACCTTCAAACCGCCTGGCCACAAACACAGGCCTACCTAGGGCTGCCCCACCACCTCCCGGAGCTACGTAGGGGTGGGCTGCCGGTAACCCACTGTGTGACGATGAGCCCCATGCCCAGCCGTAACGGGGGCAGGACGGTTGGGCCACCCGCAGTGGGGCCGCGTCCAAGCAAACTGCCAACACACCTTGTCACCTTTTTCAACCAAGACACCCGTCCCTAACTTGGGTTTTTTTTTTTTTGCGCTGATCCGTGATTGTTTTCAACAGTGACACTTGTCCCCATACTACCAGGTGAAAGTTTGCCTGTCACGGGAGAACTTTTTTCTCCTCCCCCCTGCTGCCCTCGTTGTGGGCATCGGGACGTGCTTGCCCGAGGCATCCAAGAATGCCACGTGCCACCCGTTGTATGTCATGGGTAGACGAGATGTCTCATAGACATCATAGGTGATTACCACTGGGTCTCTTGGCATCTTTACAATCCCCATGTTGCGACATGACCACATGCACCTACGTGATCCAAGGCGCGTCGTTGGAACATTGCAATGCCTCGGTGAAGTCCGGAACATACATGGGAGTTCCCTGCAATAGCTCATGTACGACATGACGGAACTGACTTTTGGTCCGACTACCATACATTCCACTACACGGGGGGACATACCACCTTCAATCCTCCACATTGGTGGCCCATTGCCGTCCAAGGAGACTGTAGTGCTCACCATGACTTAGAAGCCCGACACTGTGATTCCCCACGGTGCAGACCCCGGTGGAACCATACATCTGCATTCTTTCCCATCTCGCATCATCCTAGTGTGGGTGCTCTACCTTCCCCAAGGTCCTTGAAGGGGAGCCATGGTGCCAAGGTGCCAGATTCATCAGGGGTGTCCTTGCGCTCGGCGCCCACTACTTTTAGACTAGATCACCCCAAAGAGCCCCTGCGCACGCCCCTTCGAAACACCCTTAAAATTAGGCGACCCCAACTGCCCTAGCTCAAGATAGCTACAAGCTACCTTCCCTTCACATAAGACATCATGCAAAATTGAATAGGCCATGAACAGTGATGGTCGCAACTGTGGGCATCACACCCTCGGCAACACGCAACCGTTATTCACTTCAATTGTCAACTAGAGAAAGACCAACTTGTGTGTATGACACAGTTGCAAAATTCAAGCACCGTCACATTGTCACATGAATACATGTCAACGCAATGGCAGCTGACACTTATCACACATTGACATCTTCTCAACGCGAGAGGGCACATAAATCCCCATCATCACCCACAACATCCTCATCATCATTGTCCTCCTGTGCAAGTGCGGTGCAGACATGTGCAAGTACGTGTTCCCATGGACCATATGGAAAGCACAATACTTGTGTTTGAATCAAAAATTGCTACAAATGCAAGAGTGCACGCACATACTCATGCAACTCAGTACCGGATCCCCTCCATATGTTCCTTACCATACCCTAATGCCACATGCATGCAAACAAGTGCTCAATGCGTGCCTATAGTAACCCTGAACATCATTGTCCTTTTTTCAATTGGTCAGAGGCTTTCAACCAATAAATGGCCATGCCACATGGAAGCGACCCTTGTATGCACCATCCATGGAGCCCATCTCGTATTTCATATAATGCCCCTTGCTTACTTTGGGCTCTTCGTGATCCCGAGTGAGAACATCCGCCGATGACCCGGGGGACAAGGGATAAACCCAAACAATGTGGCCAAGACTGTCAATGGCAGCTGTTGCTTTATACACAACCGGCATCCTTTGGATTGAAGAGGACATCACAAAGGATGCCTCCTATAGAAGCGATGGGCATGCTGTCCAAGTAATGTGTGACAGGAAAGTGTGGGACACGATTCCACTCGGACAATCTTTCTGCCCATCGAATTTCAGTAACAACACCATTCAAGTAAGAAAGCACGATGCACACTTGCCGACCAAGCATCCTCGGAGCACCCTCATGAGGTGGAGTGCGCTTCTAGATAAAGAAGAAAAGGCGCAATTGTTTGCGAGGAAGCATGTCGTTGTGCCCATAATTCAGCCAAAACTCTTGGGCAAAGTAGACATCAATACCCATATAACTAATTTGTCGCCCCAACGACGTAGATTGGTCGCAACGCTGAATCCACCGCTTAACACCATCTTCTTGAGGGTCCAGGGGGGCCCACGTGTGGGCATAATGGCTACATTACCTCTGCCTTCTCGGGCTCGCGAAGGACACCAAATCAGACTACCTTCCCCCCCCATGTCCACCCCCCCCCCCGGGGGACCCGTTGCCAAGTGACGGTCCCCCCCTCGGGGGGGATAGACACCATCGCCAACGAACAAATTAGCGCAACTTCAAGTAGCTGCGCTCCTGTAGGCGTTGCGACCACCAAGGCTAGAGCCCAGAGCCCGTTGGAGCAAGCGTAGCAAACCCTGTCCCGAATCAATCCGTGACACATGTAGAAGGGGTCAAAGAACGGAGGAACAGAGAACATGACGCAAAATGGCGCACAAAACACACAAAATGCTCACATGGTAGCAGCACATTCCCATTGAAAAAAAGAGGTGCAGAAAGGCACTCGCTATGGCTTTTATTCTACATGTATTTCTGCCTTGGGAGCTTTCAAAGATAGAAAGGCACACACACGCGCACACGCACACGCACATGCACATGCACGCACACACGCACGCACATACCCTGTGTGAACACACACACACACACACACATCCACATACACATACACATACACACAAAGAGGGAGGGAGGGAGGGGGAGAGAGAGAGAGAGAGAGAGAGAGAGAGAGAGAGAGAGAGAGAGAGAGACAGAGAGAGAGAGAGAGAGAGAGAGAGAGAGAGAGAGAGACAGAGAGAGAGAGAGAGAGAGAGAGAGAGAGAGAGAGAGAGAACGAATGAGAGAGATGCAAACCAAAAGCCAGAACATGGCAAAATAAAAACATTGGATAACTAAACCAGACGAAATTCGAACTTCATCTTGATTGTTCGGAGAATGGCCAAAAGTGAGGCTACAGTGGTGCTGCTTTCCAGCCCTGTCAACACTGCATGACACCCAACGGCATGACAATTTGGCAATTGCCCACTGAATGTCTCCAAGCGATGTCAGATATCCCTCCCCCCCCCCCCCCTCCCCCCTGTGCCCCATTAGTGACTGTGCCCCTTCCAAAAGGTTGGTTTCTTGGCATTCACACTGCCAGAGCTGGAGGTAACAGCACGCACAAAAGGTGTTGCTATGGCCAGCACCCCCTCAAGTTCTTGGCTCACATCGGTCTGGGATCAGTGGTATGATCAGGCGGTGGGGCAGGGCCGACGTTGGGGTCAGGATTCAAGTGTCGAATCAACGGCTGGTGCGGGGAAGTAGCGCGACCGTTTGTGCTCCACAGAACAGGCCCCCATGGCAGCGGTGCTCCGGCTGAATCAGAGAACAGAGACGTGCATTGTCGCGCGCTTTCTCTTGAGGGTCTGCATTGCAGTCAGATGCATCCCAGGCGTTGTCGGTCTGTCACAAAGGTCATCAACTTTTGCACTGCCTGGGGTGCACTGCAGGTCTGCAGGTCCCCTGTAAAGACATGTATTCCACCTGCTACAGGGCCATGGTGCCATTGGCGCCAGGAAGCACCAGCCCCCCACAGGCGTGCGCAGGCAAAACCGAGAATATTCGTACCGTCCAAAAGCCATTCCGTTTTGCTGAGGCAAATCAAACGAATCGTCCTTGAGGCATTGCACAGGGGAAGGGCACTGAGCAGTGCTGGCTAACGGCATAAGGGGCGCCCAGCCCAATTTGGAGCGCCCTGATCTTGGCCAAGAATGCCGAGGCATTGGCCGCATGACCCTCTGCATTGAGGTGTACATGATCGACATAGTAGTGGTCCAGAGGGTGCATGACGTCCCGCAGGTCGATCACGCGCGTCTTGGATGGCAGGCGCTGCTGAACTCTGGCGGCGAGGTCGACCATGTACTGCCAGCTCTGCTCTGTGTCAATGGGTGCACGCGAGGTCAGCAGGTAGAATACAGCGCGAATGGACGGGTGCTGCTCGAACAGCGTAAAGAGCGAGAGCAGGGCCGCGGCCGCCTCGGCTGCTACGTCCGAGGGCGCTGCGCCCCAGCTCCGGAAGTTCCAATCGTTGCGGCCGCAGTGCACGACAATAATTTCCGGGTTGCACTCGAGGACCATCCTCGCGTGCCGGAGGAGGTCGCTGGTGCGGCTCCCGCCGAAGCCCGCGTTGTAGCAGTCCCAGCGCCATCCGGAGAGATCGTGCGTGAGGTGGTGCCAGTAGGTGAATTCCGAGTCGCCGTAGAAGCACACGCCCCCACAGGGGGCGTCTGGCAGGTTCGCCCTCGTCTTGTTGGCCTCCTTCGACATGATGGCGGTGACGGCCCGCAGGAGGCCCAGGACGGCGTTGGTGTAAGCCACGAGCGTGTGGGTGACGGCGTGCCCCATGCAGCGGACGAGCGCCACGTCCCGACCGCGGTTCAGGCCGATGGAGTAGAGGAACGTGTAGAGCAGCGGGCCCACGAGGCAGAGGAGCAGGACGCCGACGACGAGGCAGGGGACGAGCACGGCAATGGCCCAGCCGTCCATCCGGCGTGTGCGGTGATGCTGGTGGGCACAGGGGCACCGTAGCGCATCAACACACAGGGGACAGAGCCTGAAAGAGGGAACGGGGAGGCTGGCCCTTCGCAACGAGGGCGCGCGGGCGACGGGCATTACGATGGCACGTGCAAAGAACAGCGTCGATGGACCCCAAAGAGCGGATTTCCCCCACCGCTGTTTGTCCTCAATTGCGCGAATCTGAGGGACACATATCGCGAGGCCAGCCACCCAACTCTGCCACGAGGGACTACTACTGCTGCGAACGACCTGGACCTTGACCAGGACCTGCGGAACGCCCCGGGATTGCCAAACTTGCCATACCCAAACGCCCTGAACTTGCCGAACGACCAAAATGTACCGAACAACCCGGACCTACGGAACATGCTGAGCCTGCCAAACGACTTTTCGACGCCTCCTGTGTTTTCTTTTAATGGAAAAACTTCACCGTGGCCAAATAAGTTTAGTGAACAGTGGAATTATCAAAAATTCAGTTGCACCAACGTTACATTCATAATTTCAGTCATTTCTAATTTCCAACCTGCCTGTAGTGATTGAGCCATGAACCTTCATTGCAATGGTGGCAGGGTTCATTGGCAAGCACAGAAATCTTCAAGAAGCAGTGACCTAGAAAAAAGCTGTTGCGGGTTGACTAAGTGAAAGAACAACTGCGTTTTGTCTGGCGATCGCCTTCTCCCAGGATCACTTGATGACTGGACCGCATTTTGCTGGTTCCCAATTAACTAGGTCATGTGGTTTGGGGTACAAGATTTGGGCTGAAGGATTACAGAAATGAGAGACTGGTGTGATATGTCTTTGCACCGACGAATGTGAAGACAGTAATCCTGAGTGCTACGCAACAACATCCCTCCAGTATCGGACCTCTCTTGTATACCATGGCTGATCCTCCGCCTGTGCCTGGTATATCATACAAGCGGTACTGCAGCGGTGATCTTGCAGAGGGCACATTTCATGTCCAGCGCATTAGGATGGGCCTGAGGCCGAAATACACGAACTCAACCCGCAGGACTGACAATAAGTGTTCCGTGATTGCAGGCACGATGCACACACCCCTTCGCATTCTGTGTGGCACGAATGCCGTGCCTTGGGGGGGGGGTGGATAGCGCACGCACCACGGGCGCAGGAATGGGGACATTGGGCAGAAAGAATGGGCAACTTTTGGATGGTTCATGGAACAAAAGTAGGGGGGGGGGGCGGGGAGATGAGACAGGGCTGTCATTCAGAAGGAAAAAAAAAATCGCCAGCCTCCGGTACACTGGGACCCGGACCCCCTCATAGTCGCTGAACTTCTCTAGCTGGGAGTCACCCATTGAAAAATATTCCCATTCCCATCACTGCAAACCGCAGCAAAACCGCTCGACGGACCTCAACAGAGACAAGGGATACCCCTTGTGTAGCTCGGGGCCATCCACGATGGCGAACTCACCCAGTGCAAGGGGCTGTGCCCTGTCACAGTATTTTCAACATCAGACACCGCGGGAGCCCCTGTCTTCTCCATCCGGGTAAACCACGAGCATTGGGGCAGCCTGTGTGTGCGTGGGGGGGGGGGGGGGGGCTGCGCCATAAAGCGCAAGTAAGTGTGCTGGTTGGTACGTCCGGGTGTATGCACTGGTTTGAGGTCGGGCTGCAGATAGTTGATGCTTGTTGTCTCACATGTGCCACTGCTGGCCCGCGTCACTCCACTGCCGGGACCAGCAGCCTTCACTTCACTCATTCCCAGACGGTGAGGGCTTGGAGCGTTCCCAGACGGTGAGGGCTTGGAGCGTTCCCAGACGGTGAGGGCTTGGAGCGTTCCCAGACGGTGAGGGCTTGGAGCGTTCCCAGACGGTGAGGGCTTGGAGTGTGCTCTCCTTAACCGATGTGGATTGTGGTGGTGGCGGGCAGCATAATCCTAATCTTGATGGACCAGCATTGGATTGTTTCCACCACTGATTCCACGTCGCCCTCCCTGCAATCCCCCTCGTGCACCACGATACACGCCTCTGCACGGTGGTGCCTGGTATAACACCCTCAAGCACACGGCCCGCCTTGATGAGAGTCCTCTGCAAAGCCGCAAAAACGGTTTCTACTCTAGGAAATGCTAATTTGAACCCTTTGGATCAGTTTGTGCCTTGTATGGGGCAGGCACCCTATGCTCGCCTTTGCTGTGCAATATGGAGCAGGTAAGGCCGAACCTGCACTCCATTGGCTCAATGGCTACTGCTAAGACATATGGATACTTCAGATCTGTCACCCCTCCGTTTCACATGAGGCTCGGCATGACCTAGGCCCACCCCCGTGCTTGCCCTTGGAGCACAACGGGCCTGCTCTTGTTGGGCCGAGGCCGTGGCTGAGGCTTTGGTGTTCACATATGTTTGCAAACACATCAGAGTTGGGCCTCCTCCATTCAGCCACACAAGTACTAGTCCTCTGACTGTAAGTTTCGTTGGCCCCTGACCTGCCCTAGGACATGCACTGAGCGGGGGCCATTCGTATATTCACCACAGGATGGCCTCGTTCTGCACAGGGCTGCACATTTCCGGCCCCATGACCCCCCCCCCCTCCGCCACGGCACTAGCCATTGCACGTCCCGCCCGCCGCTTGCTTGATGGCCCACAGCGCTTGTGGGACTTCTGCCAATGCTGTGAACATTGGCTCGTTGGCTGCTTGTCCCCGGCGCTATCGCCTGCGCTCGGCCTCGTTTTCGGCTAGCTGGCGCACCGGGAATCGTTTTAACCTGCTTAAAGGGTCCGCCGCATTGTTGGCGAAGCAGATCCTGAAGGTGCTAACTCTCAACCGGCTCCACGTCTTGAGCGAGAAAAAACGCCCGAGGATGCGCTGTTGCATATCATTTTGGATATTGGCCCGCAGACCGTTGATCTGCCACCTACTTACGTTGCTATCTAACCGGATGATGACAGCCTGCCATGGCTCGTACGCCGCTACCTTAGCAGCCACGTATATCGCGAATAGCTACACCTATTGCAGGGTGTGCAGCCACTTGGGGCACAGGTACCTCCCGTAGAACCCCCGTCCCCCCACTACCCCCACTGTGAAGCGGCCCCCCTCCTCTACTACGTCCACGAATAACACGCGCTCTCCTGTGCAGTCCCCCCTTGCCAATACCGGGGGGGGGGGGTTTAAGAGGTTTTTTTTTAAATGACCAAAATTAAGGGGGTACAAAATTGGTATTGCTCCTTAGAAATGAAGGAAAATTTTGGTATGAGGCCCCTTGTTGCTGCTTCCTAGTGGATGTTCATGGTAGATTCCGGGTGGGCTCTGAATGGTTGCTGTTAATTCTTGGTGCGCTGTGGATGGTTACGCGTCCTGCATCCACCAGAACCATGAAAAACCCAATACCATGGTAAAAAAAAGTGGTGCGAGAATTCGACCGCGGAACCAGGGGGTGGTTCTTGCGCAATGCGGTTCCTAGACACGGGGGGTCGCTGGTAGCCTGTGCTGGAGACGAGTCAATGGTTGGTAGCAGAAACTTGGCCCAAAATCCATTGCTACTCCAGAGAGCGGGGCCTTTGAGCGGTTGTGAATTGGGAGTTGATGAAATTCAAATGTGAGGTTCACAATTGACTGCGGCAAACCAAATGTTAAATTCTCACAGTCTCACAAATAGGCTAAAAACATCCACCTCCCCAATGCAATGGACCACAGACCCTTTGGCACTTGCACTCTGGGGTGGTTCATGAAAGTGGTCCATGCGTGCACAGCATTTCTCTACCAACCAGCATGTCTTTACAAAGTTGTCCTCTAACCTGCCCCCCCCCCCCCTTGCGCAAGCACAGCCGCGCCCAAAAACCCAGGCAAAACAGCGGTTCAACGCTCACCCCGTGCTTAGACAAGACTGTGCTTGCGTGTGGCACACATGACAGCAAACACACATAACTATGACATTCCCCGGAAGCATGGGCCTTGAAACCATGTCTGATAAATATTGCCCATCTCATCAAATTTTCCTTCAATTTTAAGGATTCTTTGTGCCATCCTGTGTACATCAAACACGGGCTGCAGGGAGGGTTTCCTGTGTGCTGCATGCAGTGCGAATGTGTACCCTCATCCAGGAGAGCCCTCAGATGCAGATGGTGTTAGGCTGTGGAAGGGGAATGTCAGGAATGCCTAAGAATCACATCAAAACAAACATCATTGGGTGGCAATGTGCGGTAAAATGTATTTAAACCCCCTGTTACATCTGGGACCACAAAAACAGTGGTCCCAAAAATTCCTAAAAACAGCGGTTCAACGCCCACCCAGTGCTTAGACAAGGCCGTGCTTGCGCAAGGGGGAGGGGGTAAGAGAACCAAACGGACATGCGGCAGTGCAGGACTTTTGTCCCGCCTCTAGTGCCGCTCTGCCCCACGCAGAAGGAGAAAGGTGAGAGACATGGGTGGGAGGGTGCGTTGGACAGTGCCACCTTGGGCTTGGTATGGGCTGCCACAGGGTGTGAGCGGGGGGGGGGGGGGGCGTATTGGAGTCCGGGATCCACACAAAAACAAGACATATCCACCGGATGCAATAATTGTGATCGGAATGCATGGTGCAATCCAATTACGACACCACGAAATACTGTTTCCAAGCAAACTCTGGGGGCTCCACTCCTGCGGCGCCTGCGGCGCGCGTTGGAAATAATTGTGGTAGCAAAAAAGACAGGCAATTCTTTGTCATTGCATTGACTTTTGCACACTCCACCCCTCTACACTGTGCAATAGGCCCCGTAAGGACTCTTCTCTTTTCAAGAACCCCCCCCTCTTACCCGTGTGCGCCGGGGCTCCCTAAGTGATATGGATAGGCCCCTTTCCGGTTGGGGATATGGACCGGCCCCTTTCCCCTTGGGGATATGGAGTGGACCCTTTGCACCCAAGTATGCAGATGAGGTGTACAAGTTGTTATGCTTGTGGACCAACTTGGGTAATATCGATGGGTTGGTGGTTTGGTTTGTGGTGCCGGTAGTGACACACAAATTCTGAAGGAGTGTAGGCCACAACCTAGCCATTTCAAGAAGGCTGACGTCATGCTGCTAGATCATGGCACATTGAGCCAGGGCCATAGACTCTCCATTGTAGAGACCGCTGGGGTCAACAGGTCAATGTGCACCATCCACCCACCCCAATCAGTAGCTTTTGTAAAAGCAAGAACTCCAAATGGTCATGAAATGGTGGTTTTCGTTTTTGTTGCAAGTTTCACTGTTTCACAATTATTCCTGCCCTGCGGTGCGGCGCCTGCGGCACGCAGGTGTAGCCCCCTCTGTAGCACGTGTGCCTAAAGTGCCAGAGAAAAAAGGTTCTCATAGTCTGAGACCCACCCCCCAGCTCAAGACCCTGGACCTCCCTCTGAGGGGGGCGGCCTGTTCGAATCTTGACACCAAAAAGTGTGCGAAAACTTTGGGGTTTGGAGGGGGGGGGGGGGGGGGGTGGGTCAGCCGGTCAGCCGCCGAGGTCCCGGGGGGGGGGGGGGAGGGGGTCCGTGGGTACCCCAACATACATACCTCAAAATGATCCCCATGACGCGCTGATCATTTGGAACATACACAAGTGGGGTAAAAATTGTTTTCAGAAAAAAATTCTATTACCTTCGGCAGTGCACCTCGAAGAGAGGCTGACAGTCAGCCAATCAGTCAGTTAGCCAGGCCAGCAGTCAGTCAGTCAGACAGAAACACACAGTTTGGGTTTTTTGTCAGTGGTTTGCAGGGCAAGTAGTGGCCGAATTGTAATGCAGCCGACCGCAGACTTTTTGGCCGGTGGTTCGAACCCCGGTCGGGTGAACATGGCGGCGGCGCCAGGAACGACAGCCGACCGGCCAGGATTCGAACCGCCAACCTAAACTTCTGAAGTTGGCAGCGTCACCATTTGACCACGGCTTGTTGTTACAGGAATGTGCCTCCCCACTGCTTGGAGCCTTTTGAGCGAAAATTTTTGACCCCCCCCCCCCCCCAACACCCCCCCCGCCTCAAAAAAGTGATATCCAGTTTTAGGGTATAGAGGCCTCAGAATCAAAAAATCCATTGGGGGATTGTCTTATTGGGCAAAATAATGGTTGTACAAGGGGTTGGACATCAAATATCATGCCTTGGGGTATACTACGCGAATGACCCCCAAAAAGGGGGGTATACGATGCCCGCGACTGCGCTTGATCTAACAACCTCTCTTCGAGGTGATTTGCCCATCAGCTCAGGCTCCCATCAGCCAACGTCCGACCCGGTCAGGGGTCAAAATTTTTTGTCTTTTTCAACCATTTTTTGAATTCTCCGCAAAATTCTTAGCATTTTGAGAATAGACACAAGGGCAAAAAAGAAAATTACCCACTCAGGAGGCCAAAAACAAAATTTCGGCGCCTTTGGCGGCCCCACTTTTCCGGAAAAAGCTCCATTTGGAGAAAGACTTGTTCGAAATTGTGGGGGGTCTGGAGGGGGGGTGGGTCTGGATTTGAACCGGCCGCCCCCCTTGCCCCCTTCACTCCCCCTTTGCAAAGGCTCGGTTCCTTCCTTTCAACAAGCATCGCATGGAATGGGCGCCAGGTCAATGGGGGAAGCCTTGTGCTGCGTGCACACTGCGCGCTACTTCTGGCACATACTGCCACAAGAAGCTGCCAACCCCCCCACCCCACCCCCAACTCCAAACGGCCCCTCAAACAAGCCTCTAAGCGGCCTAACTATGCGATACTGTCCCTTATCATCCCTTAGGCCAAGACAACATGCACGGCGACAACAAAAGACAATTGTGTGGACTGTATGTGCTGCATTTTGGGTGCTTTGGGTGCTTTGGGTGTTGCTTTGGGCATTGAGGAGGCTGGGCCTGCGAGCTGTTCCAAGGGCAAAGAGATGTTCTGCAGATCCCATGAACTGGGCCCGAAGCGAAAAGCACATGCCATAGAGCCACAGACCTGCGATTAACGGGTCAAAGGGGGCGTCGGTGCGCGGGCACCCGCACTTGATTGCCGGTAGAAATGGGCTCATTGCCGTCCCTCAGGAGGGTGTGGCCTGCGCGCAGTGTTCGCACAGGGCCAACACACATCGTCTCTGACGTCGCACCGCTTTCGGGCAGGCCCCTGAGTCCCCGTGGAATAGCCCCTGGCGACCTCCTGAACCAACGCGAACATCTTGGAGAGGCTGCACCCACCGACCGCTGATGGCGGGAGGGGGGCGAGCGCCGGGAGGGAGGGGTTGGGGGGTCTTTGGGATGGAGGGCGGGTGCTGATGAAGCAAATGGCCGGCGACAATATCCGGAGTTGGAGTTGGTTTGTCGGTGTTGTCTTTCGTGGACCAAGTCCTCCGCCTCGCGATAATTTTTTTTGGGGGGAAGGGGGGGGCTACGGGGGGAAACCATCAAAGGGGTTGGGGGGGTCGCCCGAATGGGGCCTCCCGGCCGGACCCGTCATCGCCGTCTGTCACACGCCAACAGCCGCCGCTGAGACACCGCTTGTGCGATCCGCCACCGAACGACGGCATTGTCTGACGTACACGACGGTCGACTCCCCGAGGGCCCCCTACGGACCGTCACAGCGCAGGCGAAGGCCCAAAAAGGCCCCGCTAACCGTCGACACGTGGACTGTGCCACAACGCCGGCCTTGCCTAGTCCCGTCCCCATGTGACACGGCGTGACCTCCGCCCTGTACCCCCCATCGCCTCGGCGCCCCCCCTCCTCCGGAGGGCCGGGCAGAAGCGAAGGACATATATAACGCGGCGGTCAGTCGGAGCGACGCGCTGCCTCTCGCGGGAGGGCAAACCGCCCGCCGCCGTCGGTACACCGCCAACGGCGATCCGCAGAACGCCAACTGCCGGCGGTCCGCCGCAAATCCCCCGGAGGTCTTCGACCAGAACACCCCCGAGTCCCGAGGGAGGGGAAGCGCCATTTGGACCGGCAACCAGCGCACTCACCGCCCATGCGTGACTATGCACTCATGCGTGACTACGGCCGTTGCCACGCCCCATCGGGCCCCGTTTCACAGACACGCGAGGGAAGGGCGGCAGCCAATCCCCGAATTTCGAGCGTCGCTCGTGTGTTCCAAGTGTCGTCGCCCTGGACGGTCCCCCGGCGGCGGGCGGGCCCCGGGTGGTGGAGTGTCATGGCCGCGATGGTCGGCGTCAGGGCCCCTGATGAAGGCCTCGGTCGGTTCGGGGCATGGGAATCGCCGCCACGACCCCCTTCCCGTCACACGAACGACCGCACACGCACTGAGTACCGGGGACAGCGCCGGGCGGTGTGCGGATGAGTGAGTCGTGCCCCGCCGCGTCTCTTTGGACTCGGGTACGGGGCTTCAGCGCCGTGTAGAGGGGCATCCCTTTGAGGGGGGGGCGGCACCCGAACCAACGCCATCACGGCACCGCTCAGAAACAGGTCAGACACGCGTCCGGGACGACGTGGGGAAGCACAAAGAAGTGTTCGGGGCCCAGTGGCCCTGCGGTCTGACACAGTGCGGCCTAGCCCACCAAACGGGGCAGAGGGGCCTCAAACATGTGTCACAGCGGGTCAGAGGACTGTACAAATTGCAGCGCGCAGACCCACTTTTGGTCGAAGAACGGGCCAATTTCGATGCATTTTGGGAGTTTACTGGGGCACACGGGAGCCCGGGTCGTACCACGACACGCACCACGTGGCCATGCGGCGCAGAAACGGTAGTGCAAAGGGGGTACCATCGATGACCGCCATCGGCGGTGCGCATGCCACACAATGCGGCCCCGGACGACACGCCCCCCGCCCTCAAACACACGCAACGGACCGGCACCTGCCGTCCCCCTGAGGCCCATCGGCATCAACAAACCCGCCGTCATCACTCAAAGCCCCACCATCGACCGCCAGGCGCTTCCCTCGGGGCGCCGATCCCCACACCCGACTCTTAACAGCGGCCCCTGCCCCGTCCCGAACGCCATCCGCGGCCCACCCCACCCCCTCCCCCCGTGGGAACCGACCCGGGGACATTGGTGCCAGGCACGGGGCGGTGATCCCGCAGGAAGTGCCGCGACGGGGGACACATATATAAGTCTTGCAGACACCAGAGGAACGTCGCATATTGTGCACCAACAATCAAAAGAGGGGGGGGGGGGGGTTCACAGTTCTACGGTGCGCGAATGGCCTGTGGAAGGACCGTCTCAGTGGCCGTCGATTGGTCTTGCTGCCCCATACCTCTGCGTCCCTGAGGGCTCTGACATTTGGGCCATTTCCGGTGCCTCTCTCCGGCGGGGCCGCCTTTGAAAACTGGCCCATGGAGCCCCCCGGCTCGGACCTCCCGCCCCAACTCCACGCCGCTTTTGGGGGGGCCCTCCCCCCAAGCGTGAAAGAGGGGACTGCCCCCGTGATGCGTCGTGACCCCGTGTCAGCGTGCGACCCAATGCGTGCCAGTGGGCCATCTCCAGCACGGGCAGCCTGGCCCCGCAGGCTGGTCTGCGCTATCCTGGGGCCTGGCGGGCCTTCCCGGGGGGGGGGGGGGGGGGCGGGGGTTCCCTTGGGTCGCCTTCGCCGAGAGTCCCGTGCCACTACACTCAACCCTCGCCACCTCCCAGTGCCTCCCCATGGGCAGTCGCTGTCTCCCAACGGCAAACCGGCGGCCCTATGCCATCGTTCTACGTGCCTCGGCCTGGGCTCTCCTCGTTCGCCGGCTCTGCCCCCTCGCTCTCGCCCGCCTCTTCGTTGGCCAGCCTCAGCAGCGCGTCCCCGATCCGCAGGCCGTCCACGGCGGACGACACAATGCCCCCGGCGTGCCCTGCCCCCTCCCCCGCCGGGAACAGCCGCGGGATCTTGGGCGACTGCAGTGTGTCCCGGTCCCGCAAAATGCGCACGGGGCTGGACGTCCGGGTCTCTGCCCCGTGCACCAGTGCGTCGGGGCACGTGGCAAAGCCCGGCATCTTCTTGTCGAATTCCGTGCGGATGGCCTCCGCCATGACGTTGTAGATGTGCTCCTGCGGACAGTGCGCACATGTGAAGCGCCCGCACCGAAGGAGACTGGGACGGCAAAGGCGTTTGACGAGGGGGGGGGGGGACAGGGTCCGGGACCCAAACGCATGCACATCAGAAGCGGTGCCATAAAATGCGCGTCCAGTTCCACTTGACGCTTCGTCCCGTGACAAAAGTTGTGCACTGGTTGATCAGGAGTGGATCAGCTTGAATGGCGTGGGATGTGATGGTATCCCATGCCATGCGATCGCATTAGTGCTATGCTATGCTATGCAATGCTGACATGAAACTGCTTTGTGCCCCGCTCTCCTATGCTCTTCTTTTCTGCTGTGCTCTGCTATGTGATTGCATCGGGCACTCGCTACGGTATGCCATGCTATGCCATGCTCTTCTGGTATGCTTTGCTCTGCAGTGTTACGCTATCAGTTGGAGAGGGATGGATGGGCAAGGATGACATCACCGAGCACAGCATAGCAGAGCACAAAATGGCATTGCAAAATCGCCATGCATTGCTGCATTAACCTCTGCCATGCCACGCTATGCTATGCTAAACTCTCAGTTGCTTCGGCTCTGCTGTGACCTGCTCTGCTGTGCTGTGCTGTGCTGTGCTGTGCTGTGCTGTGCTGTGCTGTGCTGTGCTGTGCTGTGCTGTGCTCTGCGGGGCTGTGCTGTGCTCTGCTGTGCTGTGCTGTGCAGTGCTCTGCAGTGCTGTGCTCTGCGGTGCTGTGCTGTGCTATGCTCTGCGGTGCTGTGCTGTGCTATGCTGTGCTGTGCTGTGCTATGGTGTGCTGTGCGGTACGGTGCTGTGCTGTGCTGTGTTGTGCGGCGCTGCACTTTCTTGTGCCCTGCTATCTGCTATCCTGAGGATAGCATAGCTGGTACGCATTGCCCAGCCTTCGTACTGCTCTGCAGTGCTTGCGCGGCGAAGGTGCTGTGCAAAGCATGGCATGGTATAGCACGGCACAGCATAGCTTAGCACAGCTACCATAGCAGAGCACCACTGACGATAGCAAGTGTGCCATAGCATAACATGGCATATCACAGCATGGCATACCAACCAACCATAGCATGTCACCGTGGCATAGCATGGTATAGCATCGGATAGCATAGTGAGGCCCACGATGACATAGCAACGCATACCGCAACATGGGATAGCATACCAGCTTTTGAGCAATGCAACGCTGCCCAAACATCAACGCCGGAACCATAGGGCGCAGGAGCATGCGGATAGTGGCACGAACAGGCCTGTGGGACGTGGGGCTGCGGAACATTTTATGGGGCAGAGAACATACCGGGTACAGCTCATGCACCGGTGCGGCCTTCACCCCCAATCGGTAGCTGGACGTAGGAAGGTCGTCGTCGGGGCTGGGCTTGCGCTCCAGGAAGTCCGTCAGCCGCTGCACCGGCACCGTCAGGCCCCCGCCCCCCAGTTCTGCTGCGCGGCGCTCCATGGCCCTCTGGAAATAGACCCCCGCCAGGGCCTTGGGCACGTCGGGCGGGCAGAATGGGGCCCAGTCCTCTGGCCCCACGGTGACCACGATGGCAGAGTTGGCCCACTTCGATTGGCGGCGGGAGAAAGACATGCCGTTGATGCAAAGCTCATCGGGATTGGTGGCGGTGGCGACGATCTGCCCCCCTGCGGGAAAGAGGGGGTGGGGGCGTGGGGAGCAGTGGGGGGACGCAGGGATGGCAAGTGAGAGGCCGCAATGCGGTAGTTTCGCGGCGTGTCTCTAGTCGCAGGTCAGCGTGCCGGGGCTTTGCAGGTGGTGGATTGGTGTGCTTTCAGATAAGTTCCACCCAGCCACCCTGGCCAATACTCGAGCCACAAATCAGTGGTCCCAAAATAATGTCTCAACCAACTCAAAACAATTTGCACAAGTACACGTCTCCCTGTGGAACATTCTTGATCCGATGTTGCACACCATTCTTTTGGAGGAGTGTCCGTATGAGCCCTCCACTACCTAGTTGGTGCATTACAACAACAATGGGAGCAGCATGCAAGAAGCCGCTGGGGAGACATTGTGACATGCTGCAATGGGTCCCACCACTGGGGCCGGGGGGCGTCCTACAGTATTCCTTTTGATGAGTGGTACAAGTAGTGCTTGTACCCACAGCCATTCAATCGTCACACACACGCACAGTCCCAACTGCACGGGCACCAGCACCAGCAGCAGAGCGTCATTGGTGCATTTCGGAATAGTACCAGCATCATCATACGCACTGGCACCAGCACTAGCATGGTGTATACGTTAAGGCCAATGACTGTGATGGTTTGGGTGCAAGTGCAGGTGCCCAAGCACCTGCGCAAGCACCATCACCAAACCACCACCACAGGGACATGCACCAGCAGCAGTACCAGCAGCAGCGCCAACACCAGCACCTGCATCAGCACATGCACGACCACCACCACCACCACACCACCACCACACCATCACCACCACCACCACCACCACCACCACCATCACCACTCGCATCAGCACGAGCACCAGCACCCGAACATGCAGCATCCTGCATACGCTCTGCGTAGGATGGCACTCCTACACGCATTGTGTGTGTTGGATGGCACTCACACACACCAGCATGAGGACAAGCACCAGTGCATGCTGACGTGCCACCACCGACACTAGCACCACCACCAGCACGTCAGCAGCAGCAGCAGCAGCAGCGCTTCCATAAGACAAATTGTGTCGACAAACACGAACCAACTGCAATACCCAGAATCCTGAAAAGGGTCTGCATTTCAGACCCACCCCCAAACGCCTGCATCATCGCTGCGTACACAACATAGTACCTGGGCACATGCAGAAGCTGTAAACGCCACGGCCTCCCGAGGCATCATAGCCATCGCCGTCAGGGCCCAGGGCACCGGACGACTGGGCCTCGCCACATGCCAATCGGTAATCAGCCACGGGAATGGGGCCCTTGCCCTTGTCCACGAATTGAGACCATTCCCCCAACTGCATCTGATTGATGACCTGCACAACGCCGTGAGCACCGGACAGGGGGCAAATGTACTGTACAAACTTGGCTCGTGGGGACGCAGATGATGGAGACGACCGGACCCATCAATGGATTCTGCTGTGATGCCGTCCCGCTCAGAAGGTATGGCCTTTTGTGTGGCCATTGCCTCTTTGTGTCACTACCACACCCCTGCTCCCTTCGATGTGGAGCCAGCAAGCAGCACCAACACGCAACAACACGCATGAGCGTTGGCAGTCCAGCGCGGGGGGGGGGGGGGGGGGGGGCAACTTTTTTTCGGGTTTGGGGGCATTTTTGAACTTCCGGTTCATTTTGAATGCACACAAATTGGGGGATGATCAGGGCTTTTGGAGCCCCCCCCCCCCCCCCCCAACCCAGTGACACTGAGTTTTTAGAGGCGCCAAAGGTGCCAGAGAAAATTGCATTGCCTTTGGCAAGTCCACCTCGCAGAGAATCTACTCCGAGCAAAACACACCAAAAATAGGGTAAAAACCACATAAATACTGCCTAAAACATGCTTTACATAGGTTGCATGGTCATTTTGTGTGGTCACAACATTCAAAAAAATAAGTTTCGGAAACTTGCATTTTTGACATGCCCAGGGTGAAAAACCGCATGAGCAGGTTGTGTACCAATCCATTGGGTGACCCCCCCCCCCCTCCCCGGGCGCCCAATACCCAAATAAGGTGAAAAAATACGGCTTAAAACAGGCTTTACATACCTTGGATGGTCATCTTAGGTGATCACAATATCAAAAAAAAAGTTTTGCAAACTTCGATTTTTGAGCTGTCCAGGGTGAGAAACTGCATAAGCCACTTGTCTACCACTCCATTGGGTGGACCCCCCCCTCTCCCGCACCCAATGTCCAAATAAGGTGAAAAACACCTAAATACTACCTAAAACATGCTTTACATAGCTTTGATGGTCATTGTGAGTGGTGACAATGTCACAAAAAGTTTTGCAAACTTCGAGTTTTGAGCCGTACAGGGCGAAAAACTGCATAAGCAACTTGTCTACCACTCCATTGGGTGACCCCCCCCCCCCCACACCCAATATCCGAATAGGGTGGAAAACACATAAATACTGCCTAAAACATGCTTTACATATCTTGGATGCTAATTTTAGGTGATCACAATACAAAGAAAATAAGTTTCCAAAAATTGAATTTTCGAGCTGTACAAGGTGAAAAACTGCATGAGCAGGTTGCGCACCACTCCATTGGGTTAATCAACCCCCCCCCAATATCCGAATAGGATGAAAAACACATAAATACTACCTAAAACTTGCTTTGCATAGCTTGGATGGTCATTTTAGGTGATCACAATATAAAAAAAAGTTTCGCAAACTTCGAATTTTGAGCTGCCAGGGTGAAACACTGCATAAGCAACTTGTGTACGACTCCATTCAGTGACGCCCCCCCCCCCATTTCCAAATAGGGTGAAAAACACATAAATACCGAGTAAAACATGCTTTACATACCTTGGATGGTCATTGTGAGTGGTCACAATGTAAAAAAAACAAGTTTGAGAAACTTCAATTTTTGAGCTCTACAAGGCGGAAAACTGCATGAGCAGCTTGTGTCCTTCTCCATTGGGTGACCCCCCCCCCTCCCCCGCACCCAATATCCGAATAGGGTGAAAAACACGTAAATACTGTCTAAAGCATGCGCTCTGGATGGTCACTGTTATTTCCTGGTGTGCTCCGGAGGATC
This sequence comes from Eutreptiella sp. 'Long Island Sound 2002', assembly GCA_964036045.1. Lineage (NCBI taxonomy): Eukaryota > Euglenozoa > Euglenophyceae > Eutreptiales > Eutreptiaceae > Eutreptiella > Eutreptiella sp. 'Long Island Sound 2002'. Next base: position 28,415,616 of record OZ038398.1, on the reverse strand, counting down.
ATGGTTATTTCCTGGTGCCATCTGGATGGTGTTGCGGAAAGGCACTGCTATGGCCGCAAGAATGCCATGGGCAGAGAACCGGGAGTGGTAGCCCGGAAGGACAATGCCACCAGAGAGCTCGATCATAGACAAATCCCCAGGAAAGTCCCGCACGGAACCCCCGCTCTTCGCCCCTTGGTACACCGCTCGGAACGCCGTCAGGACCCCGTCACGTACGTGCAGCGGCAGGGTCCCTAAGGCAGAGGACTTCTGACCATCGGATACCCACATTGCCAGTGCAACATGGTGCGGACCGGAGCGCTCATGCTTCTTTACGACTGAGGCGCGGAAGTTGTTGGTACCCTGAGCCCATTCAAGGGAGCCACCGGGCTGGGGGTACATCCGACAAGCAGCGCAGTGCATGAGGTCGTTGATGTATTTCAACCACGGCCGCCCCTTTTGCCACTGCTAGCGAAACAGGCGCCGCCGGCCTCGGTTTGGTGGTGGTGGTGGTGGAGAGGCGCAAGCCTTGCAATGAACTGCGTCACCAACCACGGTTGTGCAGTGTGCATGAGCGGTGCGCATGCATTGGGCACACTTTACCACAGGGCCTGTCAAAGGACAGTGACAGACTAGGCACACACACATGTAGCAGTGGAACTTGTGTAGTACAACAACAGTACCACATAGTTCATGGGTGTGCTTGCCACAAGAAACACATTTCTTAAGGTGCCCTCCAAACTCACTATCGCAAGCACCGCAAACGCGGTTGGCACCGGCAGGACCGCTGGGCATGGATGGTGCTGCGCGGGGTTTTGCAGCAACGGTGGCATTACGGGGGGCTACCGTGTTCGGGTCGGTAGTGAAACGCCAACCGTCGCGGGAACCATTGCGCTTGGCCTCCCGGCTGACTTGGGGGTCATGCAACTTGACGCCCTGCTCTCCCAGGTAACGAGCGGCGGCCGAGATGGATTTATGGAAGGACCACTCGGCGCCCTCGACGTCCTTCTTCACCCAAACGCCAGGCATCAACAAAACATACACCAGCAAGAAGGGGAAACAGCGATTATGTCCTACGTATTTGCAATGCACATCCCACATCCTGCGTCTCACAACCCATACCAGACATCCCAGATCCCACATCCCATCTACTTTCTTTTTGTGACCTCCATTGCACCTCTATCTGCTATGTGATCACATATTGCACGTAGACATGCCATGACATATGGACGTAACATCCCAAATCCCACATCTCCTATATATGTGTGGCCCCCATTGCACCTCTATTTGCCATGTTATCATAGATTTGCATTCACATTTGCACATGTTCATGCCATGACATACGGACCCAACGTCCCACATCCCACATCTCCCATATATGTGTGTCCCCCATTGTAGAACTACTTGGTACGTCATGCATGAGGGAAAAAAGCAAAAAAGCAATCTGAGACGTCGGAGAAACAAGGAATGCCAAAAATATTCAAAAAACAATGCTTCCTTGGTACCACAAGATGCGTTTGTATGTAATACCACCATGAAAAAACAAAAAAAACACCAAAAAACATGAAAAAACACCAACCCGCGGCCAAAAACGGCCAAAAACGGGGGAAAAAACAAAAAAAACAAAAAACGCGGTTTTTTTCGTTAAACACCCGACTCCGTACCCACTTAGCTCTTCCTTGTGTGCGAGGTGATTTCTGATCCACCGAAGGCCCGGAGGAAAATTTTGGCCCAAGATCTATTGCCTATCGGCAAGGCACCTGGAAGAGGGAGGGAGCACAGTCAGTCAATTAGTCAGTTAATAAAAAAATCATTCAGAAGCCCCACACCCCCTTCCACACACCCAAATAGGGGGGGAAAACATAAACAGGGTCTAAAGGATATTTGATTGTTGTGAGTGGTCAGAAAAGGAAAAAAACCGGTTTTGAAACATCTCTCTTCCCTTTGGCAAGGCACCTCGAAGAGAGACTAGAGTTAGTCAGTTAGGTTGACAGTCAGTTAGTCAGGCAAGCAATCAGTCAAGGCAGTCAGTGAGGCAAACAGGCAAGCAGACAGGCAGGCAGAAACACACAGTTCGGCTTTTTTTTGGTGGCAGCCTAGCAGCATGTTCCACATCGAGTCCGGAGTGCAACTGTGCGGCTGCATACAAACACTTGTGGGAAGCCGTAGGGACAATCACCATGTCGTAGGGCCATTATGCAATTTTATTTGTTTCTATATATCGGAATGGTGCGGTTTTGCGCTCTGGAGACCCCATTCCCGAGCATGGGCAAAAATCTCGGACGGTTGCCGTTGAAAGTTTTAAGCACCTTGCGGCGAAGGTTGCATGCCGAGCATCCGGATTGGAATTGCAACCTCCCCCGCATTCTGATTCGTGATTCTGGCACAACCCTTCAGACTATTCAGAATTTGGTTCAGCAGCTGTGTACTGTAGCCATTGTAGATAAACATTCTTCAGTCATGTGGGCCTTTTGTAGACAATGGGCCTGGGACCAGCACATTCAGTTCGCCCAAGAGGAAGGGTAGATGCCACCCCACTGCAACAGGTGGCTAGCCGACTGAAGGTCTGTGTGGCGCAGTCAACATTGAAGCCGGGTATTCAACCACGTGTTGCGCTTATGTATTTGCTTGGAAAAGCTAAGACTTCGCCTTTGCCTGCCATTTTGTGGCGTCCAATAGCTGCAGTGAGCCGCCCGTTTATTAGCAGGCATTGTGCATTGCGGTGTGCGCATTTACGTGTCTCTCACGCCGTTTGTGCGAGGAAATCACTACGCCCACTTTAGTACTTCGGGTGATGGATATTGCGCCTTGGGTGCAGAACCTGAACGACTGGGGGGCAACTTGTATAGGAGAGGCGGATTGCAAGGAGCATTTAAGTCAAATCAAACCTGCCACTGTGGTGGGTGAGTTGCGTGATGCCTCACGGTATTTATATCACCGCAAACGCCCAAGTGCATCCAGCATTGTATGGAGTGTACATCGTGACTCTAAGGCACTGGATAGGGCGGGTAAAGCTGTGTTTGCCTCTTTTTGGAATTTTTCTCACGAGGAGTTGATCAGCATTGTCAGCTTTGCGCTTACCGAGGACAACCACGTCTCGTATGCGGGTTCATTGTGGCACCGCACGGATGCCATTCCAATGCGTTGCTCTTTCAGTGCACAGTGCACAGATCTGCATAGCCTGTGGGGCGTGAAAGTACAGGTAGAGGCCATGAAGCGGCTGGGGAAACTTGTCCAACGATGCTTGTCCCCCTGTGGCTGACGCCGTCAGGGAAACTCTGTCTCATTGTCACAATTTAGGGATAACATGAATGCAGCAACCAAAGGCCCTTCCGCCGCTCAAGAAATATCCCGTGTGTGTAGCACACTGACTGAGTGCTGGGGGCTGCTAGTTTTATGTGTCTTCCTTAGCACGGGTAACCAGTGTGTAGGAAACTACATGCTGCTGTGCTTGCGCATTCTGGGCCTCACCATCCATGTCAGAGGGGAAGTGGTACGTTATTCCACGCCATCTGCTGAGAATGATGATTGACAATTGAGATGGGGGGTGGGTCTGCATGGCCTAGGGGCAACGTCAGTTGCCAGCTTGAAAAACATTTTCACGGGGTCCCTCATTAATGGCATGCCCTTCCATTTTTCTGGGATATGTTTTCTGCCGAGCATTTCTATGGAGATGTAGATGGCGACACTATGCCATCATCATGTTGAGTTACACTATGAGCCATGAAGGTAGCAGTCCACAAATACTGTGCCAAGACGGCATGGTGCATTGATGCATCCATCGCCTGTGCTGTGACACAAGCACGACATTTGCCCACCACACCACGTGACACAGCGAGACTGCTGCACTGCTGGTTAGAATGTGAAGCGTGTTGGAATGACAGTGCATAAGCATCGTGGCAGGCACCTCACACCGGATCCTGCGCCGAGTTCCGTGCACCATGGCACCGTGGTTTCACAATTCTGCAGTGCATGTGCACCATCAGCTACACAACAGCACCAAATAACGGGGGGATGGGGGTATGGTCAGAGCCATGGAACAGTTTTGCCCCTGGACATACCCAAGGGATTTCGTTGTATTGTTGTGTGTTCTGCTTGGCGGCCGTGAGCACGGTGTCAACTGACACTGTGTTCTTTGTAGATTACTACGAACAAGCAACGACCACCGTCCTGTACCCCGGACGAGACCCGCACGCTGCCGCACCTCTCTTCCTAAACCGAAGGGCGCCTATGGTACCGTTGATGATGATTTTTTTTTGCTGAGCTTGCGCGCCTGCCTGTCGTAGCGCAAGGCTCCACATGGCGGGGGGGGGGGGGGGCTCATGTTACACAACGTGCTAATGCAGTCTTTCACCTTGGGCAAAATCGAAATTTAACAAAACTTATTATTTTGACCACTCACAATTACCATCAAAGCTATGTAAAGCAAATTTAGGCAGTATTTATGTGTTTTTTACCCTATTTGGGTATTGGGTGCAGGGGAGGGGGTGTCTCCCAAGGGAACTATCTGCACACAGCCTGCTTATGCAGCTTTCCATCCTGGGCAGCCCAAAAATTGAAGTTCCGGAAACTTTTTTTTGACATCATGAGCCCCCACAATGACCATTCAAGCTGTGTAAGGCATAATTTAGGCAGCATATATGTATTTTTTCACCCTATTTGGGTATTAGGTGCAAGGGAGGGGGTGTCTCCCAAGGGGCTAGTACACAACCTTCTAATGCAGTTTTCACCCTGGGCATCCAAAAAATCAAAGTTTACGAAACTTGTTCTTCTGATGTCGTGTCCAGTCACAATGAGCACCCAAACTATGTAAAGCATGATTTAGGCAGTTTATGTGTTTTTGGGTGTGGTAGATTCTGTCCGGACTTGCTGAAGGCAACAGAATCACCTCGAAGAGAGGTTGTTAGATCAAGCGCAAGCGCAGACGGCATCCCCCCCCTCTTTTTTTGGGGTTGTTTGCGTAGCATACCCCAAGGCATGGTATTGGATGTCTAACCCCCTTGTAAAATCATCATTTTGCATGACAGAACAATCCCCCAATGGCTTTTCTGATTTTCAGCCCTCTATACTGCCGAAAGTGGAAACCACGTTTTAGGGGTGTTGGGGGGGGGGGGGCAAAATTTTTTGAAGCAAGGTCTGGTAAAACAGCTGACAGGCTGACCGACCGGTGCGGGCGGTTGCCGGCTGGGATTCCAACCGACACTCGGTGAGTGGTCGAGCGGATGTTCTACCACTCGACCGCTGATCATTTGTGCTGAAAGGCTGTTACCCTTTGCTTGTAGTTGTATGTTTTTGTGCTTTTCGACCGGTTCCCGTAGCGTGTTTGGCACCAGCCATACAACACATATGGCAACACGAATTGCCTGTTTTTGCCACCGTGGTGCATGTACACTCTTAACCAGCTTTCCAACTATCGCACCGACTGCACTCTTCTGTTTACGTGTGAGATAAGGGACTTTGACAACAAGGGTGGAAAGATAAGGGATATTCAGACACGTGCAAATAGCGGCCGCTTCCTGCAGCAAAAAGTGCATCTGTGCAAAGTCGCGATCGATGTCTGCAGTATGCAACCCACGGAGTATAGTACTTGGTCTCTTAGTGTGCTGGGGTGGTGGTGGATTCCGATCTTGGGCACTAGGTATAGGTGGTGCGCTAGCATTGAGAGCCCATTTAGGCAATTTATGCCACTAGGGTCATTCCACAAAACATGCTACAATGCGCACGACGTCCATTGCGGCAGAGCTATGGTCCATTGGTGAATTCTTGTGCACTTTAACATGTTGTAAAAGGGGCTGTCCTCGGACCTAGACTTGGCTGTGGTCCAATGTTTGCGGAGGCGCTGAACAACTGCACACTATGTGCGGCCAACGTACAAACAGAACAAATGTACGTGAAAGACAACATAAATCATATGGCCGTGCATTGGTGGACAGTGGCCACTTGTGTATGTGCGAGCATGCGCAGATCATCCAAAGCAGTGGATTGTGTTGGAATGGGAGGTGCGGTCTTCGGTACTCTAAATGCTCAACCCACTGTCCCAGATTGCTTTCTACATCGGTTGTCTGTATGGCGCGCGTGTAGGCATGCACAACAGTCGCAGGCATTCCGACGGTTGCCACAGGGCACTGCGCCCTTTGTGCTAATATTTGAAATCACTGTGTATACGCAAGCGCTGCATGCTGGATAAGTGTGCCGCTGCTGCACATGTTGCGTATAGATACCACATATCTCCCGAAAAATTGGCCGAAGCAACAAACGAAAGCGCCGGGATGGTCCTGCGTGGACCATACCCACAGTAAGTATCACAAACCGTCGGGCCCACACGGGGGGCAGTGGGGTTACGTGGGGCTGAGAGGTGATTCACGTGCGACCATAGTAGGAGCTTTTCACTTTTGCTTGAAATGAGGTGTCGGTGTATTGCACAACCATCAGTTGACCAACGCTCACAGAGCTTGATCACCTGAAACATGCACCACGGCCGTATACCCGAGATATCTGATCCATATTCCTGGCGCAGAATGGAGTCGTGAGAATGCGGAAGAGACACCTACATGTAAGAATATTTTCTTGCTGGAGTGGGTATGGGGGTGGACTCATGCAACAACCTTTTTGCAACGGACAATTTTTGCATTGCTTCTTGAAGCCTAAGCTGCAACACAGCCAACTCATCGCCAAAAATGTTTGAGCTATCGCGGAGGGTCACGAAACGAAATACTTTGGGGGAATCCTAGTGCCCTACATAATTGTTTTCCGCCCACGATTCCGCGTGTTCCGGGATGTTGTAGACTTCAAGCTGAGCAAAGTCTGCAACATCTTCTTTGCGGACCACTCCTTGATCCATTGTTCCAAGTGCTCAAATCGATCCACGCTCCAATCCACAAGCAACTCATCCATAAACGCATCCGTCCATAACTCCTCGACGTTCGTCCGATAAGCTGGTTGCAGTTCCATATACCATTGGGTGTCCGATGAACCACGGCGCTTCTTGCGAGGTCGCGTGTGTGGCGAGGTAGGGGCGTTGGAACTCGAGGCTGCATCACGCTTTGGACGGGAAGGTGAACGGCTCTGTGATGCCATGTCAACATCGACCTCTTCTCGGTGGGTGGTTTGTGGTATCGCGGATTGAGGTATTATTTTGGCAGCCATCGGAGCCTTGTCAAAGGCGGTCAGCATAGTGTTATGCTGCAGCAGATCTGTTTTCATGCGTTGTTGTGACGCCATGTGCTCTTGCAAGGCTTTGCCGAAGTGTGATATGTAATCATCATGTTCAGACAGACGTTTCTCTGTGGCACATTTCTGATTCAAAAGTTGCTCAACCCGCCCTTGAATTGTAGATATGTCAGCCTCGATGTTGTGAATGGCCGCAACAGCCTTATCGGTGTCATCAGCGCATACCCAGTAACCCCCACACCCAATACCCAAATAGGGTAAAAAACACATAAGAACTGCCTAAAATATGCTTTACATAGCTTGGATGGTCATTGTGAGTGGTCACGATATCAAAACAAGTTTCGGAAACTTCGTTTGTTGAGCTACCCAGGGCCAAAAAATGCATAAGCAGGTTGTGCACCAACCCATGCACACATGTGGGCCATTATTGGTGGAAATGGTGATTTTGTATCTTTCACATGGGCCATGATGGGCCCTAGGTAGGGCTAGAGACGGCAAAAATTGTCCTTTTGTATCCTAGTAGGCATGTGCTGTCACAACATCCCCACTTGCATCCCTGAGATTGGGTACCATGGGGTCACTAAGGTCGTCGAAAAAACGCCGGCGTAGCAAAAACGACTGAAAACTGGTTAAACCGCATCAGCACCCGTCCCACTCCACTCCACACAAACCCTATGGAGTCGGGACCCAAAAGCACTTTTTGGGCTGAAAATCGAAAAAAAACCAAGAGAGTCATGCCTTTTGACCTAAAAAAAGGGTGTCATTTTTCCACATTTTGGGACCCCCACCCCCACCCCTCCCTCAAAAAAGCAAAAAAGTGGGTTTCGGGTGGAAGGGGTCGAGGGGGATCAGGACAAAAAAGCTCAAAGGGGGCTGCATTTATTGAACACAATAATGAATTTACAAGCGGTGAAACAAACAATTCAACCCCTTGAGGTAGGGTACGTGAATAGGCCCCAAAAGGGAGGGTATGTGGCGTGTTCCCCAACATGCGGGCCTGCCTGGCTTTGACCCACCAACAACTGTGAGGTGATTTTGTTAGGTGTCACTGAACAGCCCAAACAACGGTAATTTTGGGGCTTTTGGGGGGCCCATGGCTCATGCTGCATGGGCCCAGTGGCCACTACATGGGTCCCCCTGGGTGCTCCAAGACCCTTGTTGTCACCAAATACTCACCCAAACCCATCGTAGGGGCGACAGAATTTTTTCGGAAAAAGTCGGAGTTTGGAAAATTCTATTGCCTTCGGCAGTGCACCTTGAAGAGAGGCTGACAGTCAGTTAGCCAGGCCAGCAGTCAGTCAGTCAGACAGAAACACACAGTTTTGATTTTTTGTCGGTGGCAGACTCGGTCCTAAGCAGTGGGTCGGGACGGGGTTGGCAGGGCATGTTGTGGTCGAATGGCAATGCAGCCGGCCACAGACTTTTTGGCCGGCGGTTCGAACCCCGGTCGGGCGAACATGGCGGCCAACCGCCGCCGGCAGTCGATCGACCAGGATTAGAACCGCCGACCTAAAAGCTGTGGTCGGCTGCGTTACCGTTGGACCACGGCTTGTTGTTACAGCAATCTGCCTCCCCATTGCTTGGAGCCTTCTGAGCGAAAATTTTTGACCCCCCCCCCACTCCCCCCCCCGCCTCAAAAAATGATATCCAGTTTTAGGGGATAGAGGCCTCAGAATCAAAAAATCCATTGGGGGATTGTCTTATTGGGCAAAATAATGATTTTACGAGGGGTTGGACATCAAATATCATGCCTTCGGGTATGCTACACGAATGACCCCAAAAAAGGGGGGGTATACGATGCCCGCGCCTGCGCTTGATCTAACAACCTTTCTTCGAGGTGATTTTCAGGTGCCACTAAACAGCCCATCCGGCATGGGAACGGTTAAGTCCTTACCAGCAAGGGTCAATAGGAGGGGGCGACCGGGGGTACCGGGAGTTTGGACCCGGGACCCGCCATAGGTCAGGGGGTCTATATAAACACAAAAAGTTGTTCAGGATCCGGGTCTGATTCCAGACATAGCGGCCACAATTCGCAAAGAAGGTTTGCCCCCCCCCAACCCCCCAAAATGGGGTACCCAGTTTTGGGGGGGGGGGTAGGGGGGGGGGGGGTCAAAATCCAAAAATTCATTCGGGAACATTTTCTGTCTCAAAATGATGATTTTACAAGGGGTTAGATGTCTGATACCATATCTTGGGGTATCCTATGCAAACGGAACCAAAAAGGGGGGGATGTACGACGCCCGTGCCTGCGCTTGCTCCAACAACCTCTCTTCGAGGTGATTCTAAAGGGGGGGGGGGGGGTCCAGGGGCGTGTGGTGTGGTGTGGGACCACCACCCCCCCACCCCCATGCCCACCCCCGAGTGGTGCCGAGTTGCTAATAGGAGCCAAGGGGGTGACTTCCCCTTTTACAATTCACCACAAATGGGGGGAAATGGGAGGAAATCGGGGGGGGAGGGGGGGGATTCCGTACCCCGGTCCACAGAGGCCAACAAAATTAACTGCTGGCGTCGAATTCGGTTGTTCCTAATTGTTCGCCATTGGTGTGGGTTGAGGAGTCCTGACTGGGGGGGGGGGGGAGGGGTCCGCCCCCCCCCCCCGCCGTGCACGGGATTCCATCCCACAGGATCATGTTCGTCGATCTTCCTTCCCCCGTGCGCATGGCCCCACACCCACCGCCGGGTTCACGTGTCTCACGACACAATCTTCGGTGCTCGACCATCCCCCCCCCCCCCCCCCCCCATTCCCTGCTCCCCGTGCCCCGTGCCCCACAGCCGTCTTGCAACAAACTTCATCGCGCAGTGCCGCGGCGGCAGCACCACTCAGACCTCTTGGGGATGTTCGACTCGAACGCCCACTGCAAAGGACTTGGCCTCGACAACGTCATCCCCAGCCGTGTCGTACAGGAACTGGTACATGTCTCGCGCAGAGTGCCCCATCGCAAGTACACAGTATTTGCACGGAACTACGCGGCCATCCTCCAGAGTAACACCTGAAGTGGGGGCGGAGGTGCAGGCAGGGCTCATATATAAAGGGCACTCCTAAATCTCTCGGAATCGGTGCCAAATATGCCAACTTTGTGCGTGTTAGGGGATCGCTGCCCTTGTTGCCTCATTTGTGTCCACTGAGTGTCCCGTAGGGGGGGGTAGGGGGGGGGGGTATATTTGGAAAGCCCTTGAAAAGGGCTATTCGGAACACCCAGGTTTGCATGCTGTACTGACAATATGTTTGAGGTTTCTGTCTGTTTTGGACGGTGCCTGTGTGGCTCGCTGCCTGGTTTTGTCAACAGGCAGCCACCATGTCTTCATCTAAATTCACGCCACGTGCTGTTGCTTCTCCCGATGCACCAAAAAAGCCTTTGGTGCGCAAATGAGCTCGCTCTGGGGGTGCTACGTGGGTGCATGAGTACGGGGGTACGTGCGTGAGCCTGGCAGCCGGGCCACAAAACCTGGTACTGCCAAGTCCCAGCAACCTACATGCACTCACAAAGAGCACCACATTTTGTCCACTGCTGAGGCCGCTGCTTTTGCAGTTTTGGATCGAAAGGTATACCCCACCAAGGCATCACAGCAGAAGTTTTTGGCCACCTGCAGTGACGTGGATATGGAGAAGAACATGAAGTACACACATCGACAGAAATAGACCACAAAAAGGGGCCACCGCACTACCTATTTTCTACCTTACCGTGGTATGTGTTGGCAGATTTGCAAAACGCAGTCCCTGCACTACTTCAACATATCACGCATTGTGGTGGAGTCTGTGGCCAAGGCCAAAGCTGCTGCGGCCATTACATCCTCCTTGAGTTGCACGAAAATTCCCACCAAGAAGGCTGCCAGCAATACAAGACAGACGAGTTCAGTAAAGGTGGAATTCGAAATTTTCTGTAGTCACTTTCCCAGGCGGACAACAGATTTAGTGATGCTGCTCGTCCTCACACTGACACCGTGCACTTGGCACCCATTGGTGGAAGATGGGCCTCCGCATACAACGTGTGGGTCCACTGGCTGCAAAAGGAGGAGGCCGAACAGTTTGCAAAACGGGGAAAGCCTGATTTCAAGCCAAGGATTTCTTTGCAAACAGTGCAGCAGACGATGAAAAACTTCAAACTGGGGTTTCAACCACCCATGAAGGATGCCTGTGCGGACTGTTACAACCTTTAAATTTGGACAGCCAGCCCAGCTTTGAAGGTTGTTCTGCGCTGGTGCTGCACACGCGACGTCACTCCATTTTTGTGTCCACTGTACCCCGCTTTTTGCCTCATTTTCAGGCCCAACTTCAACACAAACAAGCAACCCATTTGCGACTGGCTGGGGAGGGTTACAAGCGCAACAAATACCACAGTCAGTACAGCAAGCAGATGTGGGGTGCAGCCAACGTTCCTACGTTTTCAAACCCTGGGATGCGGTTCCCAGGCAGAGCACGTGGTCCTGGATTACAGCAAAGCAATGATTTTATTGAAACTGCCCGTGGGTGAGAAGTGGTAGTGAAGTCCCACCGGTTGGTTTTGCACCGCACAACTCTGGGTGTTGACACAGTAATGGTGTGGCCAGAATATATTGCCGGTAAGGGATTTAATGAGACGGCCTCGGCCCTCATTGGTGAGCTAATATCGCTTCTCCACAGGGGCAGGGCACTTATTTATTCACACTGACGGCTGTTGCTCTGAATTTTTGAACTAGGGCTTTTGCAATTTGTTTGACAAGCTGGTGCAGTGGCACTGGTTCCATCGCATTGTGTTTTCATCAAAGGTCATTCATATAATCTGTGTGATGCAGCATCAGGTGCCATGGACCGTGCACTGCAAAATGTTGAGTACCATTATGGTTTGACTGACATGGCTGGCTTAACAATCCAGCATGTTGTGCGAAACAAGCAGCGCTTTGTAAGGAAACTGAGAATCCTGAAGCGCACTGATTTTTGGAATGTGTCCCAGTGGCTGGCAGGAGCGTACAAGTCTTCAAGCAGCCACAAGGACCATTAGCAGAAACCTGTGTTAATCTGAGACGCAAAAGTCACGTAGCTGGATTTTGGCACCACACCAGACCCTGTGAACCTGCAGCCCTACCCTGGCTATGTATGGTTGAAATCAGGATATAGTGAGGCCATTCCTTGGTGCAAGGTCCGGTTGACCAAACAGCGAAACGTGGACCTCACAACTGACGGCCTGTGGGCTATGCCTCTTAACACAAGGAGGGTGCCAGTGAAGGAACGCAGGCTGCGGGATTGGGAAAAATTGAAGAAATATGTGATTGTTCAAAAACAGGGCAAAATTCTGAATAACCTGATAAAACTTTGCTGTGCATGTTTGTGTGCCCTGTCCAATGTGCAGCTCTGTGTTGAGAAATGTGAGCATCCCCCCCCCAAAACCCATACATTTCTGAAACGGCCTTTTCCCACAGATTTCAAAAAGTATACGCATACCCCCCCCTACGTGGTGACATGTTTGCACATCGGAGCAAAACTTGTAAAAAATGCAAAAAAAAAAAAGTGGCAAAACGCACAAAGTTGGCATACTATGAATGAGGCGGAGAGAAATGGAGACAAGCACGAGCCAGAAAAGTTCGAAATGTTGTCTTGTTCAAGGGGAAGACCCTCCGTGTGGCATTTCTTGCACGCATTTCACAATCTCAGCACAGAGCTGGCCACCTGTTTGGGGGTCTCCTGCTCCCAAACGAAGGGGGCAGAGGGGGGCAAATAGAGGCGCACAATGGGGCAGAAAGGGGCGAAGGGAGATTCAGAGGCAGGGCAAGGGGACAGGCCAAAAGGGACCGACGGGCAGAAACGGGCAGAGAGGGCCAAACGGGGGCAAAGGGGATGGCCGCGTGGAGTGGCCGCCGCTGTCCGCCAGACGCCAGGCCCCTGAGGCGATAGCGGCGACACTACACAATGCACGTCGGAGGTACCACATCATGAGGGCAAGCCGTGGGGGCATGGGCCCTCATGGCACTCACTGAGGCATAGCGGCTGCAACTCAGGCAGGTTGAGGACATGTGGCCTTGGGCTGTGTGAGAGAAAGGCCGCATGGGCCACACAGTGGGACATGCTCTGTGTATAGGATGGTAGGGCGGGGGGGAGGGTCATCAGGCAAAGGGAGCGCTTAGTGCGCGCTGCGGGCGCACCACAGGCGCCGCAGGGTAAGTTGAGCTGAGTTCGGCAGATTACCTCCGAAGCCCACAAAACCCATTGTTCCGTAGAACCATTTTGGGGTCCATAGAGGGGGCGCCCCCCACCCCACCCCCCTTTGGGGTCGTGTCCTGTTAAACAAGCCGTGCTACCTAACCCTTGCCGTCTCAGGAGTGCCCAAAGTAGGGACAACTCAAAGTTCACACATGGCCCATTCCATGTTGGGGACAAGCAACAAGTGCACCATTTGTGGGGTGAAGAGGCCCAAAAAGGTAAAACTAGTAACAAAAATAGGGGGGGAAAGGCATATAGGGGTGTACGTGACAAAAAACACGCATGTGCGTATGTACCACTATATTGCCTCTGTTCCAGGATAATCACCCAAATTGCGCGTAGGCACCATAGGATAAGCACCCCCAAAGCCATCCTTTTTCTGCCGCCTTCGCTGCTACTTTCTACACCCCTTTCGGCCTCTTCCTCTCACCCTCGCTGGCCCTTGGTGTACCTCTGTTTGCTTGTGCGTGCCCTTGGTTGCCTCCCCCTCCCTTGCAGCACGTCCCTTTGCGCACCTTTGTGTCCGCACCCCCCTTTGCCCCTCTATTGCCCCCACTCGAACCCAACCTGCCTCTCCCTCCGCCCATTTGCTTCTCTCAGTGCCCCTTTCTACTTCGTTCCCCTCTGCTGTGCCTTCGTCTGCCCCGTTTTGCCCATCCTTGTGCCCCTTTTGTGCCACTTGCCCTGCCCCCCTTTGCCCTGCCCTCTATCCTTTTACCCCCTTGTGTTAGTCCATCACTTCGCCCCTTTCTCGCCGCTTTCATTGCCCCTTTGTGCCTCGTTCTCCGCACCTCTAAGACTCTTTGTGTGCCTCTTTCGGCCCACCCTCTATCCCTTCCAGGTTGGCCTCCTGTCCTCAGCCTCCCCGTGCACCTTTGCCCCTGTCTCCCTCTCGCGGTGCCCCTATCTGCCTTCTCCACTGCCCGTTTGGCCTCGTTGTGTGCCCTTGTCTGCTTCCCCACCCGTTTTGCCTGTCCCTTGGCCCCTTTCTTGCTCTTCCTCTACCCCTCCACCCCTGTCGGCCTCTTGGCATGCCCCTTTCTATGTCTCCTTGTGCTCCTTTCTGCCTTTCCCCTCCCTTTCGGGCCCTCGTTTTGGGGGAATGTTTGCCCGGCGTGTGCCCGGCAGGCTACTTTTCTATTAACTATCCCAACTTCAGCCCCGGATTTACCCTCTCATGGAGAAGCCCCCCAAGTAGACCACGTTGCACTGCACACCTTCCCGACAAAGCATGTTGCATAACAAAGCAATAACTGTGAATTCAACAACTCCAAATGTCATTTGTATTGTACTTAACAAACAACATTGGTCCCAGAAGTGTGGGTGTCAATACATTCCGTACAATAGTGCTCCTCACACTCATCACAACCTGCAACGGTGGAGCGCCATTGGCAACACAACACACACACTTCTGCCTCATCCTCTGCCTCATCTTGCGTGGCGGCCGAGTTGCTTTGGTCAATCCAAACATGAGGCGGGACATGCTCCCATGGTCCGTAGGGGGGGGGGGGTGACGGACTTGCCTCCGGATGCAAAATTGTGTAAAATGCAACAAAATACGGACTGACTGGTGCAACTCATTGGGGCCGCCACGCCACATGTTCCTAACCCCAACTCGAGGGGCCACGCAACAAAGCGTGGATTGTGAGTCCCTTACCCCAACTCAAGGGGCCATGCAACAAAGTGTGGATTGAGAGTCCCTAACCCCAACTCAAAGGGCCACGCAACAAAGCGTGGATTGAGAGTCCCTAACCCCAACTCAAGGGGCCACGCAACAAAGCGTGGATTGAGAGTCCCTAACCCCAACTCAAGGGGCCACGCAACAAAGCGTGGATTGAAAGTCCCTAACCCCAACTCAAGGGGCCACGCAACAAAGCGTGGATTGCGAGTCCCTTACCCAACGCAAGGGGCCACGCAACAAAGCGCGGATTCAGAGATTGTCCCGGTTTCCTCAATAGTACCGGAGGGTTGGGGCCCAAAAGAGGGCGGAAATGCTACGTCACCCCTGCATTCTCGGGGGTCCCCAACAAAGGGGACAAAATCAGAAGTCAAAACCTACGCTAGGGGTCACAATCATGCCCCTAGTATCTCAAAGTATGGGTCTCTAGTACAGCCAGACGCCCAAATAGCTGCACTACGCTAAGTGCGCCCCCTTAGTGCACCCCCTGGCCACCGGTGGGGCACGGGTCAAAAAAGATGCCCGGCGCGCGCCTGGCACGCTAACGTTCCCCCTTTGCCTTGTGCCCCTTTGCACTGCTGCCGGTATTTCCATTTGTCCCTTCTTGCCTCTCCAATCACAGCAAAGGGGGGGGGGGAGGAAGAGGCAAAAAGAGGTGAAGGAAAAGGAAAAGCAGAGAGGGGCTCAGGAAGATGCAAAAGGAGGGCGAGGGGTTGGTCAAGAGGGGCAGTGGGCGATACAAAGACAGAGGGACGGAGGGGTGCGGAGGGACGAGCCGGAATGGGGACAGGGAGAGGGATGAGGCCGGAAGGGAAGGCGAGGAACAAAGTGGGGAAGGGGGCAGACCCGGTGCCCCTGTGTCCCTGTGCCCCTGTGCGTGAGGGTTGCTGTCCCCGGCGTGAGGGCCAAGCATACCCGTCACCGGTTGGCCATCTTTGCCACCCTCAAGGCCTGTGACTTTGCAGCCAAACATGTACTTCACCCCCGCGGCCTCCAAGTGTTTGCGGCTGTTCTGCAGGATCCTCATGAGTTTGTCGGTCCCCATGTGAGGCTTGCCATTGACCAATATCTGCGGCGAAGGGCGAAGGGCAGGGGGTGCAAAGGCAGGGACTGAAAGCGAAGGGGTGTCGGATGGTGGCGCGGGGGCGGATGGGACGGTTGAAGAGGCTGGCCCAAACAGGTCCGTGACAATCGGGCAGTGGGCGGCGGTGGTGCCAACACTTGCCACGACACGTGCCCATATGGGCTTACCCTGCCCGGGCGGAAGCGGAGAGGACGGGTATCGATCCGCCTGGCGACCCCGAATCCCGTCGCCCCTGGGAAGCGCACGACAGAGCCGCAGGACCGTGCTCAAGGTGGGGCCGACAGTGAGCACTCAACCTCCACTGGGAAGCCACACGACAGGAGGTGCCCAGAGCCACTCTGGACTCAACACGCAAAAGACCCGCAGCACCATGACAGGTCCACGAGTGCACGGGGTCTCGTTCAATAGGCAGGCAAACTGAGGCTCCCAATTGACCTGAGGTTCAGGGCCTCAGTTCTGTTTCCCTTCCCTTGAGCATGGCATCCCCGCCTCAGCCTTCGGATAATCGCCTCTTCGGCACACAAACATACAGACACACACGCACGCAAACACACACAACGCGCTATGCAAGAAGCATGTCAAGATACCAACAACGCTGTTGGAGGACCATCGATTGCGCAATCTGCGGCAACAAGCGGGCATTGCTACCACAACGTGAGAAGGACTTGTTGGTCACATGACCCATTGCACACAGCAAATCAAAAACTGTGTCTCCACCGAATGCGCAGTTTGTGGGGGCATCTTCGTCAAGTATTGAAGGCGAATGGGAGTACAGCGGTGTGACGGCACAGGAGAGTGTTTCACCCCGATGCAGTGCCCGCCACAGCACGTTGGCCTTCATGTGCCGTCTCAAAGACAAACCTGATCAGGGGCCCCAAAGCTGTGCAGCGTGTCCAAAACCTTCCGCACCTGCACCGCATTGCGTCCGATGCGGGAGGTCAACTTGCCGTCACTGTACGTCCCCGCGCCCCCTTCCCCGTAGCACACGTTGGACTCGTTGTTCAGCACGTGCCGATGGAACAGGGCGCCAATGTCTCGGCCACGCTGCTCCACAGGCTGGCCTCTGCAGAGGCGTGCAGAGTGGGGGTTTGGTTTGAATCAGGGTTTCGGTGGCAAATGCCATTTTGGGCATTCCTTTGGCTGCCCGATGTTCTCATTGCAGGGCATGTGGCGTATCAGACCTCTGTCCCCCCCATGCCATGCCGGTCTGATCAGACAAGACTTTACTCCACTTCAAAAAAAAAACGGACGCCCGACGTCCTCAGACACTGGGACGTCAAACTGGGAAACCACTCATTGGCACTGGAACCACCACCGCAAGAGTGGAGGACGGGAGGTCCTTACTTCTGCACCCGCCACGATGTCTTCGAGGGATTCTCATCTACATCGAAATATTCCTGCCCCCCCTGATTATGGCTGGGAACATGACCATTGGCATCTATGGGGGCCCTCCTCTCGATCAGGGCAATATGTGTCACAAAGCAATCGGTAGTGGTCAAACGCACTCGCCGGGTCCCCCCTACAAACCGCTTGACGCTCATAGGCCCGCCCATGTTGAGCCCCGAGACAATGCCACGGCCATGGCCACGGCATATGCCGTCTGCTGTACAGTGTGTGTGGGGGGGGGGGGCTCTTTCCTCACCACAGGCAAGACACGTTGGATGTTGCGACGTGGGTCCCACACACGCAAAGGCGAGCTCCATGAACTGCAGTGGAAAGTGGATCCTGGAAGCTTGTGGCGACCCGTGGCTCTTCAGAGGTGCAGAAAGGTCGCGGGTAAAAGACCAACCTGTGCATACCTTCACGGCACCAGCGCTGTCACACTGTGGTTGTGTAAGAGCAAGGCTTGTTTGGGGCCATGTCGTGGGCAGTCAACATGGGCGACGCTCATAGGTTATGGCAGTGTCCAAGAGATGGAGGGGCACGTGCTGTGCATTTGGTTTTGCTGGGACCCAATTCAACGTAGAGTCACTTTGCGGATGACGCCGCAGCGGGTGTCTGTTTTAGGTGTCAACAGGGTACGACCGAGTGGCAACACAGCCAAGGATTGATCAAATGGGGTGGGGGTGGGGGTCCGAACTTGTTTTGCATGCGCCCCCCTCCCCGAGGGCCAGGGGGGACCCCCAAATCCCACTCGACTTACATGAAGGGTCTGGTTTCCGGGCTGATTGCGGTGGTATGTGCCCTGCGACAACACACCAGGGCAATGGGAGGCGCATTGCAACCTGAGGAGACATGGAAACTCACATGCAGAGCGTAACGACGCTAAACCTGTTAGGTCCACCCTAGACACTAAAGAGGGTTATAAAACCAAGACTGGTTCCACCAGCTCAGTGACCCTAATCAAGACTGAATATTGGGACCGAGCTGGTGGGGGAGGGAACATCAGCTATGAATGGTGAGGGACACCAATGAGTCACACATCGAAGGCCGTTGACAAAGTGAAATCAGCTTGCAAGTGATCCCCTTCACCACAAGGCCCACTTTCAAGGCTTTTTTGGACTTCTGAGGGGCCAAAATGCCCCCAAAATGGGCTCAAAATGGGCTCATTTCACCCGTTGGTGCACCCCAAATGGTCTAGGATGAGTTTTGGAAAAATGCGTTTTTGACCCATTTTTGACCCATTTTTGGTCCCAAAACAGCCCATTTTCAAGGCATTTTGGGAATTTCGGAGGACCAAGATGGGCCACCACAAGCTCAAAACGGTCCAAAAACACTTGTTTTAGCATCACACATGGTCTAGGATCATTTTTGAGAAAAGTCATCTTTTTGCCCCTACTGGACCCTAATGACCCATTTGGGCACCCACCTGCTTCGGTTTGAGCTTGCGGCTTGCCGCAGCCTACCGGGCCTAGGTACGGGGGTCTAGGCGTCCGTTTGGGCAATTCTGAGGGGTGAAAACCACTAAAGTGGGGGATTGCGGGTGGAGTAGGTGCCCTCGGAATCGCGTTTTGAGCCATGTAGCCAAAGATATGGCCTGTTCTTGGTTTGTGGCTGTTGCCAGCCAGTCTACACAAAATTTGGGGCTTCTGGGGGCCTTTTTGGGCCGTTTCCGGGACATATGGTGGAGTTAGAGGGCTGCAAAGAGCTCGTTGACACGGGGAAGTCAAGCCGCACGTGGAGTGTACCCACCATTTCCCTTCGTTTGGCCGTTTCGAATGTGTTCCAGGGCTTTTTTGGCCCCAAAATGGCTGTTTTTGGCCCTAAACTGCAGTTTTTGAAACTGAGGTCCGCCACTTGCGAATCCCGTTCCCGGCCGCCACCGTCGAGTTTCTCGCTCAAACTTTGTGTGATTGTACTTCACACCCATAGGTATCATGCACCAAAAGCTCAACCAAATCCAAAGCACCACGACGGAGTTCTGATTTTTCCCCATTTCGCGCGTGCTGCTGCTTGCTTGCTGCTCGCTTGCTTGCTTGCTGCTAAACCTGGTAGGTCCACCCTAGACACTAAAAAGGGTTATAAAACCAAGACTGGTTCCACCAGCTCGGTGACCCTAATCAAGACTGAATATTGGGACCGAGCTGGTGGGGCAGGGAACATTAGCTATGACTAGTGAGGGACATCAAGAATGATTCACGCATTGATGGCTCTTGACAAAGTGAAATCAGCTTGCAAGTGAACCCCATCACCACGGCCCACTTTCAAGGCTTTTTGGGCTTCTCAGGGGCCAAAATGCCCCAAAATGGGCTCAAAATGGGCTGATTTCACCCGTTGGTGCACCCCAAATGGTCTAGGATGAGGTTTGGAAAAATGTGTTTTTGACCCATTTTTGACCCATTTTTGGTCCCAAAACAGCCCATTTTCAAGGCATTTTGGGATTTTTGGAGGACCAAAATGGGCCACCACAAGCTCAAAACGGTCCAAAAACACTTGTGGTAGCGTCGCACATGGTCTAGGATTATTTTTGAGAAAAGTCATTTTTTGGCCCCTACTGGACCCTGTTGACCCGGTTGGGCACCCACCTGTTTGGGCTTGAGCTTGCAGCTTGCCACAGCCTAGTGGGCCTAGGTATTGGGGTCTAGGCGTCCGTTTGGGCAATTCTGAGGGGTGGAAACCACAAAAAGTGGGGGGTTGCGGGTGGAGTAGGTGCCCTCGGAATCGCGTTTTGAGCCATGTAGCCAAAGATATGGCCTGTTCTTGGTTTGTGGCTGTCGCCAGCCAATCTGCACAAAATTTTGGGCTTCTTGGGGCCTTTTTGGGCCGTTTCCGGGACATATGGTGGAGTTAGAGGGCCGCAAAGGGCTCGTTGACACACGAAAGTCAAGCCTGACATGGAGTGTACCCACACTTTCCCTTTGTTTGGCCGTTTTGAATGGGTTCTAGGGCTGTTTAGGCCCAAAAAATGCCTGTTTTTGGCCCTAAATTGCAGTTTTTGAAACTGAGGTCCGCCACTTGCGACACCCGTTCTCGGCCGCCACCGTTGAGTTTCTGGCTCATACTTTGTGTGGTTGTCCCTCACACCCATAGGTATCATCCACCAAAATTTCGGCCGAATCCGAAGCACCACGACGGAGTTCTGATTTTTACCCATTTCGCGCGTGCTGCTTGCTGCTTGCTGCTGCTGCTTGCTGCTTGCTGCTGCTGCTGCTAAACCTGGTAGGTCCACCCTAGACCCTAAAAAGGGTTATAAAACCAAGACTGGTTCCACCAGCTCGGTGACCCTAACCCTACACTGGTGAGGAGGTAGAGTGGAGGCCTCTGTTGTTGTAGAGTAACCCCCTAGGCCACCGCGTCTCTGCCAAACTGGACTAGACCTCTGCTAACCTTGTCACCTGGGCACCCCCCCCCCCTAGCCAGTCCCCCAAAGAAGCCCTCCTCGGCGGCTAGCCCCCTCCCCCCCCCTAGGGGGCCTTTGGCCCACTCCTATTGGGGTGGGGGAGTCGCGCACAAAAGCGAGGAGACGTCCCCCCCGTGGCTTGCCCATCGGTGGAGGCTAAGTTTGTTGGTGCCCCATGTTATTCAAAGAGGCCCCCTTCATGTGTGTGTCTTCTTGTCTTTGTGTTGTGCGATGCAGTTCTTTAAGGGTGTGTAGGAGGAGCAAGCAAGCAGCAAGCAAGCAGGCACGCGCGAAACGGGGAAAAATCACAGCTCTATCGTGGTGCTTCGGATTCAGCCAAATTTTTGGTGGATGCTACCTATGGGTGTGAGGGACAACCACACAAAGTATGAGCCAGAAACTCAACGGTGGCGGCCGGGAGCGGGCGTCGCAAGTGCCGGACCTCCATTTCAAAATCTGCAATTTAGGGCCAAAATCAGCCGTTCTTTTGCCAAAAACCGCCCTAGAACCTGCTGAGAACGGCCAAATGAAGGGAAATAGTGGTTAATCTACACATGCCACTAGAGGTCCCCGTGCCAAAGGGCCCTCTAGGGCCCTCTAACTCCACAATATGTCCGCAAACCGCCCCCAATCGGCCCCCAAAAGCCCCAGAATTTGTGCACATTGGCCGCCGACAGCCCCAAACCAAAAACAGACCATATCTTGGGCTACGTGGCTCAAAACTCGATTTCGAGCGCACCTAATCCACCCACAACCACCCACTTTTGGTGGTTTCCACCCCTCAAAATTGCCCCAACCGGCGCCTAGACCCCCATACCTAGGCCCAGTGTAGGCGGTTTTGCTAACAGGTTTGGCAAGCAAGCAAGCAGCAAGCAGCAAGCAAGCACGCGCGAAATGGGCCAAAATCACAGCTCCATCATATCGCCTCAGATTCGGCCAAATTTTTGGTGGATGGTACCTATGGGTGTGCGGGACAACCACACAAAGTATGAGCCAGAAACTCAACGGTGGCGGCCGGGAACAGGTGTCGCAAGTGCCGGACCTCCATTTCAAAATCTGCAATTTAGGGCCAAAATCAACCTTTTTTTGCCCAAAACTGCCCTAGAACCTGCTGAAAACAGCCAAATGAACCCCCTTTTGACGTTTTTCCAACCACCCTAGCACATGAATGATCACTGTTATTTAAAACTATGCGGCAAACAAAGATGGGATCGCGGTGAAGCGAACACCACTTGCCAACACAAAAAAAAGGTCGCCATGAGTCAAGTGGGGGGAAAGGAGGGCACATAAAAAAGTATCTATTCAGCGAATATGGATGGGATCGCGGTGAAGTGAATGCCACTTGGTAACACAAAAAGAGGTGCCCTAAAAGGGAAGGAGGGGGGGGGGGGGGCATAAAACATAGTATCTTTACAAAATATTCCGCAAACGCCGATAGGATCGCGATGAGCAAACGCCACTTGCTACAAAAAGAGATAATCAAAAATAGGCAAGGGGCACAAACATTTGTATCATTACACACTGGTCTAAAAACATGGATGGGATCGCGGTGAAGCGAAAGCCACTGACCAATACAAAAAAGGGTGCCAAAAAGGGGGGGAGGGGGGGGGGGTCATAAAAAATAGTATCACTACAAACTATTCAGCAAACACTGAGGGGATCGCAATGAAGCAAACACCACTTGCCACAAAAACAGATAAACAAAAAAGAGGAGGGGCACAAAAAATAGTATCATTACAGACTAATCTAAAAACATTGATGGGGTCGCAGTGAAGCGAAAGCCACTGAGGGTTACACCTGCGCGCCGCAGGTGCCGCAGGGCAGGAATAATCCTCTTAAACCGTAGAAACGGTGAAACTTGCAACAAGAAGGAAAAAACACCACTCCAAGACCATTTGGAGTACCTTCCTGTACAAAACCCACTGAGTGAACAGCACAAGGACCGCAGTTGAGCCGGGGAAGAGCTCCGAATGTAGGATCTTCACTAAGCAACCAACAACATTTGTATAGTGCCTTGTCTTGCAAAATCTGGTGCTCAAAGCATGGACGTTTGATGACAGGGAAGCAAAGGGGAACCCCTACCTTCTCAAGTAGCAACATAACCCCTGTCTTCTTGAGCATGACCACATGGGCTAAACTATTTTACTAACTCCTTGAAATGCACCAAAATGTAGAGGAAGGAACTTGGTACGTGTAGATCGTGGGCGGAACGGATACATAGCCCGGCATTCCCCATCACCCCAACCCCCAACACACACGGGTGAGCGGCGGGGGGGGGGGGGGCTCAAAAAAGAAAAAAGAGTCACCAAGGATGTGTTGCACAGTGCAAAGGGGTGGAGTGTCAAAAAGTAGTGAATCCAATAACAATGAATTGCGTGTCTTGTTTGCTGACGGGATTATTCCTAACGCGCGCCGCAGGGGTGTAGCCCTCACTGGCCAACACAAAAAGAGATAAACAAGGGGGGGGGGGGCATAAAAAATAGTATAATTACAAACTAGTCAACAAACATTCGTGGGATCGCGTTGAGATTTCCTAGCCGATGTTCCTTCCCCCACCAGCTCGGTCCCAATATTCAATCCTGGTTAGGGTTAGGGAGGGGTGCCACATGGGCAAGGGGAATGAAAAAAAAAAAATTCCGGCGCCTTCGGCGCCACCATATGTATGGCCGGTAGCTATTGACCCTCGTCAACTAAGTGGGCCCAGAGGGCAGGGAGGAAGGGGGGGGAGGGGGGGAGTCGCGTACCAGAACCAGGGGGGTACTTAACGGGAAAAAAAAAAGTGTTCCAGAACCAGTTTTCCCAAAAAAGCCCGCGGGCACTCCATGTGCTCAACCATGGTTGGTGGCGGTTGGCGGTTGGCAGTTGGTGGCGGTTGGTGGTGGTTGGCGGCGGTTGGTGGTTGGTGATCGGTGGTTGGTGGCGGTTGGCAGTGGTTGGCAGTTGGCGGTTGGTCGCCGCTGGCGGTTGGCGGCGGTTGGTGGCTGGCGGTTGGTGGCAGTTGGTGGTTGGCGGTTGGTGGCGGTTGGCGGTTGATGGGAGTTGGCGGTTGGCTGTTGGTGGTCCCTTGGGGCGGTCCTTAAGGGGGGGTCCTTAACAAAAAAGGAAAATCTCGTCCCTTAAGGACCCCCCTGACCAGAACTGAGGAGACGTCCCCCCCGTGGGGCAAGCGTAACACGGCACCAGCATCGACGGAGCAAAATCCAGAATGCACAACGCCCGACTCAAAAACCCGATGAAGGACCAACAATAAGTGCCGCAAAAGGCGTGAGAACAACGCTTGAGCAATGAAGTGCTTTCGGCTGGAACCAGAGGTTTGAGGCGCCGCTGAAATTGTCAACTTTCGTATCGCAGCCTCAGAGCTGATTCGCAAGAAGCTACAGTCACCCAAAGACACAATTTTTCCTCACCCCGGCCCTGCCGCGTGGCCTGCTCCATCGATACACCGCCGAGCTTGCATTTGCGACGGCACGCGCTGGGCCAACAACAATTCCAGACACGGTACACGCTGCTTCTTGTGTCTGTGCCAGAGCACCCCCCGAAAGCCCCTGACCACCCGTCGTCACCGCCTCCCAAGGGCTGCTGCGGAATGGGAGTCGGCATTGGGCGACACCTTTCAATGATCGTCACCCGGTCGCCGGCCCCCGCCTCCACAAGCCTCAACGCCGCAAACAGCCCCGACGGGCCTGCCCCCACAATGATGATCGGGCCCAAGTCCTTGGGGCACGGCGGGGGCGCAGTGCTGTCCACGACGGGGGCCAGGTCCATGGGGGGCTTGTACCGGGCCTTCCGGGACAGGGCCTTGTCGATCACGACGTCCACAACGTATGAGAACCTGCGGGCAGGGGGGGGGGGGGGGCAGGCCTTTGCTTAGTGGGGGCGGGGGCTGGGGGTGACCCCCTGCTCTGGTCAGGGGATCTCAGAAGGATCCAGCCCCACGTGCCAGTCAGCTCAGTAGGAAGGAGCCCCGCCCCATGGGCAACCGAGTAGGGCCCAGCGCCATCCACAAGGCTCCTCACTAGGAACCTCCCCTGACCCCCCCCCCCCCTACTGAGCAAAAGCCTGGGGGGGGGGGGGGGGCTTGCAGAGAAAAGGTGCAGGGGGTCTGGCTGGACCACTGCCCATCCCCCTCTGACCGAAGTCATGCAGCCAACACGTCAGGTCGCATAGACTGTGTCCCTCTGGGCCACAGGTAAACCGCCCTACAAACACCCCTCAAAATCACTTCCCTGGGGGAACGACCACATCCAAAAGTTGGTGGGCTGGCCGAATGGGCGAACTATTGAGGGGAGGGAAGCACTTGGCTCTTGTTGTGTGCCCCTGTGCTCGTGATCTACAGACGTGGTGTGTGGCACAATGAGGAGGAGGGCTCAGGGTGTGTGCGATGCAGATACAACTGCGGCAAATGGCAAACACAAACACTTGTAGAATGCCTGCGCAGGCAACCGTGCTGTTGAATGCTGAGAAGCACACAAATGAGACTGGGATGCAAATGTATCTTTCAGCGTCTGATCACGCTTGCCTGTCTTGCCAGTGTTTGGTTCAGTTGCCAAGTGGGGGATGATTCGGGTGCGTGGAAGCAGCCCCAATCTCGGGGGGGAAATCGCGGAGGGCCAAAGGGAGGCCTTCGGGCTGACCAGCAGAGCACACGCACATGGGCAGTCCCCCGCCCGCCCTGAGGCAAGTGACGCCGTCGACCTCGGGCTCTGGCCCCTGAAGCAAAGCGCAGGGACCGGCAGGCCCCTGACACAGAGGCCCCGCCTCTTCAGATTGCGAGGGGCTTAGGGACGGGGGACAGGGGGTCGACGTGGCCTTCAGCAACCCGCTACTCTCTGCACGGCAACACGCAGGTCCAGGGCCCCAGTTCGCACGCCTCGGGGGCGGGGGGGGGGGGGGTGGTCCACAAACTGCAAACCGCCCGTGCGCAAACGGTAAACGGCGTCGCCGGAGCGTCGCCGGACCATAATTTGACTCCCGTCCACATTCTTGTCTCTTCAAGTCGCAGGCAGCGTCGACGCTCCGCCCACGCCCTCCACAAGAGCAGAGGCAACGCAGGCACAGTGGGACGCGCTGTGCCTCCTTTCCACGGGCCTACCCAACCGTAACTGAGCACGGGATCAGGCCATGGCTTACTGCCCCCGGTGTGGACCGCCACTTTGCTGCAGCCGCGCCTACCGGACGACTTTCATCGCCCTTCAGCTCTGTTCCGGTCTGACTGCAAACTGACCCGGGCGTAGGTGCGGGGGGTGGACCTACTGAAGGTGAGCTAAGCGAAGGTGGGGGGAGACCCTTTGGTAAAGATACCCTGTGTACCACAGCCACCCCCCAAGAGCTGCTGGATTGCACCCACTCGAAGGCACATAACTTCAATGGCAATGAAGGATGATGCCAATCGGTGTGAGCAAACGAATCGCACTGTCAGAGAGAGGACCCACTGCATTTGCTTCGTGGAGCGCTGTCTGCATACCGCACGGCATTCAGACAGTGTTGCCGGTGACCAAGCCGCTCAACGTCGTTGATGAGGTAAAGACATCGTGCCCCGGAGGGGGGGGGGGATTTGGGGCCCTGGACAACCCCGGCCGACCCACCCACCCACACCGCACCAGACGCATGCCCCTCCGCGACAAAAATGAAAGTTATCAAAGGGTCTGGGGATGAGAGGCCAATTGTAAGGACACAAACTTGTTTTTGGCCTTTCACCAATCCACCACCCGCTGAGCTACGGCCACATCCACGTCACGGCACGGTTTGGGGTTTACCGGACGGTGCCCTTGGCCGTGCCGTGCCCCGGCCCGGGCCCCTGCGCGGCAGACACACCGGGGCTCCGAAGCGTGGCGCGTGATGCGTGCGTCGAAGCTCTTGCGGACCAACGCGATGTCCGTGGGCAGCACCCCCAAGCGCTTGCGGATGGCCGCCTTCAGGGGGTCGTGCACCGTCAAGTCGTCTTTGCCTTCGGAACCAGAACGCAGGGGCCCAGGGGATGGGGCATGGGCTGCCCGGGGGAAGAGGGGCGGGGCCCGTCACGGGGCACGTGTGGCAGAGGGGGAGGACGGTGGTCTTGCAATGCCCCACCCCCCGTCCGATGCCCCGTGGGGGCACGCACGGCCGGGGGCCATCCAGTGCCCCCTCTCTCTACACAACGCACTGCAGCGCTTTTGGGCACAAGTGCCGCCCCACCAACGCCCACTGTGACACAGCAGCACGGGGCCCGTACGAGGGTGTGCACCGGGGCCCCCCGGCGCCACTGCCACACCCTCAAGCCAGCCCTCTTCTCATGGACCGGCCATTGCTTAGTGACCCCTGGCTATTCACGTGGTAGGGGGAGCTGTAGCATCGGCCTATAGACTTAGTGGGGGGAGCTATCGGGGCCGACCCACCCACCCACCCACCCACCCACCCATCCACATCAGAAAAATTTTCCGCCAGAAAAAAAATGAAAATTTGTCAAAGGGGCCGGAAATTTGAGGCCGATGTGAGTGACACAAACTTCTTTTTCTCGGCCTCTGACGCACCCACCCACCCACCCACCCCCGGGGGGTTAGGGTGTGCACCACACTAAGGAATGGCCTGCTCATGGAACACCCCCTCTCCCGGAAGTCCATCGTCTGCAGGGCACCACAATGACCCGCAAAACGTAGCGGTGCCCGTCAAGTCGTGGGCTTTGTGGGTCGCCCGACAGAACATGAAACGGTAGCACGTGGCGAGCTGCGCATGCCTCAGGTCGGCCTGCCCCTCCGCACCAACACCGTCGCACAGCCCAGGCCGCCCGTCGTGCATGCACACCCTTCGATGGCACACACCCGGGTCCTGACTGCACGGTACATCCACATTGAAGAGCCTCCAGGTGCCCGGCTGCACTTGTGGTCGTCTCCAGTTGCGGTCTCCCTTATGACCGGGTTGCAGCCTTTTGCGCCTTCTGTTTGACGCCTGCCGCAGGCGGATGCATGTCAGGCACACGTCCATCGGGCACTGAAGGACCCAACCACAGCGCCCCTGGTCTAAATATTGCAGGGATGGGCACTCGCTTCAATGGGCTTTTGTACGTCAAAAATGGGTCACAACGGGCTCTAAATGGCGGCACAACATCCGTGGGAGGCTTGGCTTTTTAGTATCATTCTTGGAGAACTACATCTTTGACCCGCTTTTGGGCCCCAAATGGCCCATTTTCACAGCATTTGGGTACCTTGTGAGGCTCAAATACGGCTAAGATGGGGTGAAAATGGGCACTTCGTAAGCCGGGGATCTCAGTTGATGTTGTACGGCAACGATAACACGATAACACCTGGATCATGGCAGTGTGATAGGCAAAGCGGCTGGATATATCAGCCAACAACAGGTGCGGTGCGCGGAGCAGTGCCAAGGGACTGTAGTTGATAGATCACTGCTTTCACCAATCTGGACCTAGCCCCAACATCGCTCCTTCGCATATTGCCATTCCATGTCAACACCCTCAACATGAACCTCTTGCCGTCAATGGGCATGGGCACGACAGCCCCCGGCAAAGACCCTCAATCATTCACAACCCTCCCCCAAAGCCCTCATTTACAACTATTCCAGACCGACCTCATTCACAAACCACCCGGGTCTTTCCCCAACAGGCCTCACTCACAACCCTCCGCCACAGCCCTCAATCACACTACTTTCACACAGCCCTGAATCATAACCCTTTTCCACAACCCTCGCCCCTCACCTCATCTCTCTCCCCCACAGCCCTCTTTCACAGCCATCACTCACAGCCCTCATCAACCCTCCCCAACGGCGTCCAGCACTTCCACATCCCTCAACGCAGCCCTTGCACAAAGCCCTCAATTCCAGGCAGCTGTGTCCGCGGCCCCAACGCACAGGGCAGACCTTAGGGTGCTTCTCCGCTTGGATAGCCATCATGACGTTGATCTGTGTACAAACAAATGGACACAATCACGAGCCCGGGCCGTCGAGGGTAGTGTGATTTGATTGCATTGGAATGCTGCATGAGGCATTGAATTGATGTTGTTTTGTGGACTCTATTATGGCAGGATGCGAGGCAGAAACCAGGGTCTTGAGTGGTGCTCGTGCAATGTGGGGCATTTCTCCTCTGATTTTGTATGCTGTTAACGGTGTATGTCAGTGTGGTTGTCTTCCAGCCATGCGATGGCTGTGATGATCCCCGCAGCCACCACAGCACCCCATCTTGTTGCTACCTGTCTCCCACAATTCTACCTGTGTGCCATTGTGCAAAGGTGCTGTCCGTATTGAGAGATGTTGGCCAGGGGAAGCACCATGATTGTGGCCAGCGAGGGTGCCAAGTGCCAGTTGGCGCAAACACTGTGGCGGTACCTTTCTCCCACTGTTTCTTCAGAGGTCAGCCGACGGGTTGTGGCGGCAGCAGGATAGTGGCGAAAGAAAGCGAAAATACGAGGGGTTATGGTGGTGGTTGTGGCTACAAACCTGACGCATACCATAGTATGGAACACCCCGTCTGAATCCACACCATCAAAATTGAATTGGAACCTTGCGATATGCACCGATTCAAATACGTTTGCCGATTCATGTCCTTTGGATTGAGTGCATGGAATGATGGTCGGTGGGGTTCGCTGCCCGTGCGTTCCATGCACATGGACCATGGGGGACCTCGGATTTGAGGCCACAAGAACCCTCCCACAACCTGAAACCTTCCCACAACCACAAACCCTCTCCTTGTCGCCTCCACCATCCTGCTGCTGCAACGGTGTATCGGCTGACCACCAAAGAAATATACAGGGCCACAGGGCAATAGGCACCGCAGTAGGGCCAGCGGTGGAGCACCCCGTGGAATGCCCCGCACACCACCTTTTTGATGACCCATGAGGCTGACCCACAGGACATACCTCGTGCAGCGCCGTGCCTCCTGCCTCGGACCTGCTCCGCAGCAGCAGCCGCCCCAGCGCGCCAAGCCCCATCAAAACCGCCGCTACAACCGCGGCCAGTACGCTGTGGTCCTTGTCGAGGGGTGTGGGCATGGCCGCAAGCGCCCCAACGCCAGGCGGCGTCGCCCTTGCAGACCCGGGGGGCTTGAGCACGTGCGGTTGCGGTGCAGGTCTTGGGATGGGCTTGGGTCGGGGCAGGGAACGAGAAGCTGTAGCTGCGGCTGAACGCACCTGAAGGAAGGTGATCAGTAATGGGGAGAGGACTCACCGCCGTAGGTGCATGGCAGGGATGCAGCCCCCCCCCCCCCCCCCTCCCCGCATTTAGTACCCCGGGGTACTCATTTCGGCAGAATGCTCAATAAGGCCCGGGGGGGACTAATTTTGGGGGGGGGTACAAATTTTGGGCAGATGCGTGCTACGTGTGATTTTCACGCTTTACTCGGTTTTCATTTGTGTTGGCTGCATGGAACATTCAGATGCTGAATCTGATTTTGAGCTGCAGGAGGTAGACCCAGGACTCGCTGGCTTGTCTGATGATGTTACAGGGGCTCATGGAGCTACCGCAGCATCTTCTGCAGCTGTAGCCCATGTCTGTGCTCCTGTTTCCAATCAAAAAAGCAGATGAAACTGACTTCATTCTTCAAGTGACGTTTGCTCTGACAAGAGTACCCTCAATTTGTTCATCTTCTGTTTGCTTGGGAGGCTCAAGGGAATATAATTTTGGCAGGCTGCTTTAGGGCCAGGGGTACTAAATTTGGGGGGGTACTAAATTTGGGGGGGGTACTAAATTTGGGGGGGATGGGGATTAGAAGAGAGGGAGGGGGGGTCTGGAACCCAAAAGTTTGTGTACCAGAAATAGCCCAAATCAATATTTCCCTTCATAAATTTCATTTTCCAATACTATGAAATCTGGGTCCAACGGGGTTACCCCCCTCCTCCTACGGTTGTCACCTGTTCATATACATATACACATACATACTGCTGCATAGTGTGCAGCATAGGATCACGAGGTAGGTCCACGTGCCCCCCGCGCCATGGAGGGCGAGCATCATAGACGCCGATGGTGCAGTGAACCCTTGCAGGTTCAACCTATGCAAGCTGTACTGCTACAAACGTGGGGGTCACCATCAACACACCCGACAAACACAATGTGTTGGAGTGCTACCCAACACACAACATGCTGAGGATCCTGTGCAGGAATGCCAGTGCATATCCATAAACATTCAAGCCCCCGCCCCCCCCCCCCCCCCCGCGCCGCCGCCTTGTCCAAGCAACAGTAAATGACCACAAATTGACGGAACCAACACCTAGTGTTGCTTGGACAAGGGTGTTGCTTTCGCCTCACACTGCGCATGGCACTTGCGGGAAGGCATAGTGTACTATTCTGAAAACCAAGGGGCAACACAGGCTATCATGCCCAAATCAGCTTCCTTGACACAAAATATGAACATCGTGCATCTCAAAGCTCGCAGCACACATGGCACACAGTAGGACCAATTGAAAATTGCACCACCAAAGTCCACAGTGCGAAAACCGCCGGAACCAACGCCGCGTGTTGCTGGGACAAAGGGAGCGGGGGGGGGGGGTAAAATACGCATACACAACACATATAGGAATGCCACCCACACAGTGTGTACAAATGCCATCCAATACCGACGATCTGTGTGGAAGTGCCATCTGCACAACTCGCTTCTCCTCGTGAGGCTGAGAGTTCCATTGGCGAGTTCGCATGGTTTCGGGGCTCCTTTGCACCCCGGATGGTGCCAACCCCCGCAAGACGCACAGTGTGTGCGCATGACACGCAACACGACATCATCCCTTTGAAGATCAGGCATTTCGATTGACTCCGGTAATGTCAGATGATGAGCCACTGAAATGACACCAGATCTCTGTGTTGCCGACGCGGCAGCCCCCCAGACCCACTCAGGACAGACCCCTGGAAATGCACCCCAGCCCCTGCCCCAACCCACATCCCGATGCGGGCCCGACTCTGCCACCGCAAGGCACACCGTGTCCCCCATGTACCCTCGGGCCACTGACTCAAGGGCGTAGGCCTGCCTCACTCGGGGACTTCCATCGTCTGTGGCGAACCAGAGCAGAGTGCCCATCGACACCACCAGCAGCGTCAGGGCTTGAGCCTGGGGCGCCTTCCACGACGCAGGCGCCATGGGGTCCCCGATCACAGAGAGGGGCGGCATGGGAAGGCTCTGTGGGGCAAGGGTTGTTCGCAAAAGTGGGCCTGCCCCTACAGCTCAAGCGCACTCCCAATAGTTGCGGGACACGCCCCCCCTTTGCAGCAGAGGCACACTCCCGTTGAGGGGCCACTCCCCTTCAGCCGAAGCACACTCCCAGGACTTGTGGGACAGCCGAAGCACGCTCCCAATATTCATTGCCACAGCCGAGGGGAAAGGAGTTGTGGTGATAGTGTGTCCGGTGGTGTATAGTTATGGTGGAACGTCTTTCACAGTTCACATACAGCACAGCACTGCACTACCCAGCCCTTCCCAGTCCAGTGTGGCACGGACTGCGGGACGTGCCGAACTTAATAGATTTCGCAATATTCAGGCTGCAAAAACCTCAAACCATCTAACACATTATCCTTTGTTTGTTGACAAACAAATGAACAAACATGGAAACTTCAAACGACCACGTAAAGGACAAACAAACAATAATCAACAATAGACCGAGCAGATAGCACGAAAGCAAGGACAATGCTCGCAAATACATTTTAGACTGAGAAATGTAAGGTGGGTTGTCGGGAGTGAACAGACCCAGCTATACCGAGCAAGGGTTGGGGTTGGGGTTGGGTTCGCAGAGAAGGACAGCAACAAGGCATGGGCAGAGCTGAGAAAACTACCACTTTGAGGCTCTTCCACAGTTCCTGACTACTACAAGCGCTATACTTTCTGGAATAGGCGAAAGACCTGCAGAGGAGCACATGCCCACAGTCGGATGCACCAACAGTCATCAAGTTCATTCGGTAGAAAGCTACGCTATATACATGTGCTTGCATCTGTTCAACCAGACGGTCAGAGTTCTGGGCTGTCCCCAATCAAGACATTGAATGGTTCATCACGTCATTCTGTGGTGCTGCCTGAAGCACACTGGCAACCAGTGCGCTTCACTGGGGGTGTCCCTACAACGTTGCATATTCGCCATGTACAACATTGGAAGAGGGGGGAGGGCGGAGCATTTGTTCTACAATGTATTTGGTACATCGAAACATGCATGCATCTATGCTACTGTTCTCTGGAATGTTGCCTTCATAATGAGCTTATTCTTCATGACTGTTCACTTTCAACATGCAATGCACATGTGTGCCCTACTTAATCGAACGAAACTCTTCACTTTCAACATGCAATGCACATGTGTGCCCTATTTCATCGAACGAAACTTACAGCATGTCTTTGATATGAAGAGACCAATGCACTGTATTCCCGTCCCTTGGTCGCAGCATACTCTGAGAACTTGAGCAACACGAAGAACCCCTCCGTAGGTCCTCCAGAGGAGGTGACAAATTTGGGGTCATGCCTGGGACAAATGGGTAGAGAATTGAGGGAGGAGAGGGGGGCTCAATTACTTGCTGTTATTGTGTGTGCCAGTGTCTCGTCATCCATACATGTACAATGAATATCGCTCTGCCTAGTGTGTTGCACCATGACACTACGAGTCCTGGTTTTGCCCCAGTTTCTTCTCACAATTTGCTAGAGCATGACATTAGGGTATCTCCCTTACTTTCCTAAGTCTTTGTTGTGATATCTTGCCCATATTCCTCCTCACCCAGTAACTGCTACCTGCCTGCATCTATTTACAGCCTTCATTCCTTTGGCATGCCTGACCTGTACCTTCCGCCTGTTGTATCATCTCTCCCTTGGACCTTTTGAGTCTTTGCCTGCTATCATCACTCTGTCTCATACTCTTGCCTCTGACTTGTTTCCACTCATTTTCTCCTGTTTTGGACTGTCGACCCACCGTGAATGCCTTTGCAATCTGCTACATCCTGCCACTGAGTTTTCCTTCACTGATGCCCTTGGTGCCGTTGTTATCCTTTGCTCTATGTTCTGCCACCAGTGTTTGCCTATTCTATCAATAGGCATGGCACATCTTGATGGTGATCTGTGCTCAGGTGCTTGCACTGCGTGAGGCAATTTTTTTTTTTTGACTGACTCCAGAAGTTCAAAGAGTACTCAAGACTGTGCTTGGGAAAGTGGGCGTCTCCAGCATATGATACAGTGGATCCCCGCAAAGCGGGGCACATGGCAAAGACCCAGAGTTCACATGCATATAACAGAGGGCTCTCTGATGCGGTAGGCAAAACCGCCACGCCATATGGCAAGCCTATAATGTGTAAGATTTAAGGGGGTAAAACATGCTGCATCACGTGTGTGCCATTCCCCACAGGTCTTCAAGAGTGACAAGCTTTCGTCGCTTTGTAGGGGCCATGTCCGGTGGCGGGCGTTGGCCCAGGATGCCGGGCCTTGTGCGGCAGTGGCGTTTAGGCAGAGGGGGCTCCACCCAGTGGGCCACGCGCTCGGATGCCCACAACTGGCTCATCACCGAAAAGAGCTGGACCCTTCGGTCATGCCGCTGGTAGTGCTGGTCTGCGGAGGAGGTCCACACTCTAGCACGTCGCAGAAGGGTGTGCCAGTGCCGTGATTGCCGCACCAGATCATCTAGCATGTCGCGGTATGAAACCATCAGTGAGGCCCCGAGAACGGCACGTTGATGCAGAAACCAAGGTTGGGCCAGATTCTGCATTGCCGAAGCTACGTGCTGTGCCCCTGGGTCCGCGGCAGTGGGACAGAGGCACTGGTCGAGATATTTTACCGCCCATGACCTGGTGTGGTACGATTGCGGCCGGTCCCATGTGCGCACGGCTCTACGGTGGGACGTCTCTTGAGAGGCGCGGCCATCCTGCCGCTGTGTTCTCTCCCGGGGCCCTGTATACCCTACTTGATTGCGGAGGATAGAGTCCGTGGGGTTCGGTCGTAGAGCTCGTGAGCGCAGCTTTGTGTACCATGCCGGCACCGCTGTGGAGGGCGTGGGCGGCACCTGTGGGTCACGGGGGGGCATGGTGAGTTGGCCGCGCAGTTGGCATACGCCATGTAGGGCGTGGTACTGGTGCCAGGCCACACGCTCCCTGAGGTCTACCCGCATTGTTCGGGGGATGTGGTCCCATAGGGACTGTGGTATGCGAAGGCAGGAAACATGGTGTAGGTCTGCCGTTGACGCTCTGTTCCACCATTCCGTCACCGTATCTTGCCATGGTCCCCAGGTGCTAAGCCACATGTTGCGAAATGCGACTTTCCAACGCATGCAGTGGATGAGTCGTTTGTGGACAGTGGTACCGTGGTGGAGGGGACATATGGGGCATTTGGGGTTGGTATGGTCCCACGGCGCGCCCGTCCCATCCCATCGTACCTGGCCCCAAAGCCATTTAAGCCGGAGCATACGTCGGTCCCCGCGCATCGGCAGCCAGGATACCCAGTGCGCACCGTCGAAAGTGACAACGCGCCTCCGTTGGAGGACCCATTTCCGCGCCGGAGTGGGGGCGGGCCCGCCGCACATTGCAATATCTTCGGGGCGCCGGGGGTCGTAGTCCGGCACGGGTAGGCGCGTGGCCATCTTGGCGAGCAGGTCTACTTCCCCATTGCGTCGAATTTGTTCGCGTTCTTGCGCGTTACGGGCCTCCGTCTCAAGGCGGTGGCTGGGGATCCACTCCGCGGCGACGCGTTTGTGCTGCACCTGGTCATACACTTTGTGGCGGATGTCAGCGTCAGAACATTCGTGCGTGGGTTGGCGGTGTGCGCATTTTGTGACGGCCATGTTGTCGATGTAGTGAGTGTCACCGTCAGATGCAATGGCCGCGCCGATGGCGGCTCCGTACATTTCAGCCCTGTAGGACTGTTGTGGGCCCGCCACCCGGGCGAGGATGCGAAGAGGCCCTTTTGTTACTGCTGCGCCCGCCGCTTGGTATTCCGAGCCCGCAATCTGAAATGTTTGAAGGCTGCCATCGGAGTATAGGGACGTTCCGGTTGGCGGTTGCTTGTTTGAGTAGCACGGTATGCCCGCGATGTTGACAGGGTGGTATCCCGCAGGTACCGTGCCTGCCGAGGGGTCTTCGTGGTACCGGTGTGGGGCAATGTAGTGGCGCGTGTGGAGGGCATCCCCCACCTGCTCCTTGCGGGCAGACAGGAGGACGCCGTCATCGGAGCTTTCACTGTCGATGAGGTTGGGTTCCCCGGCCGGCCGCGGCGGAAGTGCTATGTGGAGTGCAGTGCGAGCACCTAGCTGGGTGAGTATAGCCAAGTAGTTGCGAATAGGCACTGCTCGGGAGGGCAGTTCTTTGCTAAGGTTGCAGCCAATGGATCCCGGACGTGAACGTAACGTGTTCTGTACCATTGTGGTGAAGCGTGCCCTGTGGGCCCAGAACAGTTGGTGCAACCCCATTCCGCCCAGGCGGTGAGGAGAAGTGACATGGAGGACGTTGTATGATTTGTGAACGTCGACCTTATTGAGTTCCATGCCCTCCGCCGTAAGCACAAACCGCAAGCACATGGAGTCCATGGCTTTGAACATTGAGTCGTTGGGGAGAAACAAGGTGCAGTACGTCCACCGTGGGATCAGGATGGTGTTCAGCAGCTGCACCCGCTCGAAAGCGTTCAGTGGCAGGTATTGGTATCGCGCCAGATCAGCTGCGGCCGTCCCCACGAAGTCATCACGTGCCTTTTGTTCCCAGGTCGGATGTGCCAGGAGGTGACCGAGGTAGTGGAAGATAGGGGGTTGCAGCGGCAATCGCGCATCGCCCCACGTGATGGTGTCCCTGGTCGGGGACTCTCGTCGTGCCACACCATGACGGCGGGAGGGTGGGGCCCAACGGTACACGTGTGTCTTTGAAGGGTTCGTCTTGAGGCCCAGTATGGCAGACAACTGACTGACGCGCTCCAGGACGTGCTGCATCTCCCGTTGGCTCGGGGAGATGATGGCGATGTCGTCGACATAGGCCAGTATGGTGCTGTTGGGAAATTCCCTAGTGAGAGTCTGGTGGAAGGCCTCATACACTAGAACAAAAAGGGCTGGGGACAGGGGGCACCCCTCCTTGATGCCACGGCGCAACGGAAAACGGACGTCTCCGTACACCCCCGTGCTATGCGCGTAGATGCTAGCCACCATGTTGTAGATGCGGGCTGGGGTTCCAATCAACTAGAGTCCGTAGGTGAGGCACTCATGGGGCATGCTGGGGTAGGCTATTGCGATGTCCAGGAGGCATACCAGCGCTCCGTCCCCGTATTGGTGTAAAAGCATCGACATGCGGAGGGCTTGTTGTGATGTGTTGTAGCCTCGTCTACATCCTGCTTGGGGGTCGGAGAGCGCCGCGTCGATGGGCCCTCGCAGGGTGTCCAATATGAGCCGGGCTACAATGGAGTACATCCCCGTGGCTACGCTAATGGGCCGGTAACTGCGGGCCGCCTCAGGGGGGCCAGACTTGTAGATCATGGCTATTCTGGCCTGCAGCCAGTGGTGCGGCACATCGCCGCTTTCCCACACATGGCGCACTGCCATGTATAGGTCCCACTGTA
This sequence comes from Eutreptiella sp. 'Long Island Sound 2002', assembly GCA_964036045.1. Classification (NCBI taxonomy): domain Eukaryota; phylum Euglenozoa; class Euglenophyceae; order Eutreptiales; family Eutreptiaceae; genus Eutreptiella; species Eutreptiella sp. 'Long Island Sound 2002'. The sequence goes on along the minus strand of OZ038398.1, from coordinate 28,378,288 downwards.
GTTCCCTAGGTAACCAGGGGTATTTTTTTTTTTTTGATGTTAAGCATGACCAAACGAATCATCTGTACAAATTGTCTGCAGCACTGCCCAAGCAGCTGTTCATGATCACCTTTTTTGTGTTAGTAAACAAAATGCTTTAGTGGCTGAGAGACACGATCAGTGCATTCTTCTGTTGCTTCTAAGGAAGGGATGGTGCTGGGGCACTGGGCCTCTGTGCATCTTCTTATTTTGGACTCCAAAATGAGAAGATGTGTGCATCTTCTTATTCTGGCGGCGTCTTCTTGTAGGTGGGGGGGGGTGAATTGTGCAGCATAAGGAACATTAAGTGTTCCAGTTGCAGGAATGGTATAAAAAAAATATAGCAAACTAAAATGGTGCCAAGAATTGCCCAATGCCATGAATGAACCATTGAGAATCACGTGGGGAGGCAGGGGTTCATGGCAAATTTCATGTGCCAGTCGGTTGTCCAGGAGTCTGGGGGTCCAGAAGTTTACCAAATCCTGCACAATGTGGTACCCGAGGGAAAAAATTTCCAACAGACACCCTTTGAGGGAAGCGCTGGCAAGGAGCATTCAGTGGACCTCAACCATCCATGCTTCTGGTCAGGGACATTGCTGGTCGTGCGGGGTTCACACTCTCCAATGAGCTTGTTCAGCTCCTCCTCAAACGGGTTCCCTTCTATGCGGCAGCGTTCCCTCATGGCCACTCCACATGATTTTCCGGAGGGTGACAACATGCCACAACATATTTGCAACCATCTTGTGTGGCAATGCGCGAACCAAGAACAGGTACCGAGGCCTTAGGCATCGCCAAGAGCCTTGTAATGGGAAAATGGGCACGTTGGAAAAAAACAGCTGCTGCCCGCTCCTGTGTTTACAAAAATAGGTATCCATGTATCTATGGTGAAAAAAAAGGTGAAAAATGCAAGATATCCGTAGGTATGCGGAAGAAGTTTGCTCAGCATATGAGCTGGTCATGGTGACACTTCATGCCCATTCTGCATGCAAGACATGCTAAGAAGTACGTCAGCAGGAGCATGAGTGTTGGCTGGCAGGTGTTGCCCGAATAAGTGGGTGTAGGAAACAGTCGCGCCAGGTCCCACCCAAGATGGAGCATGGTGCTTACAAATTGTCTATACAAGTGTCTGATTTATCAGCCTACAGCCCAGAGACTTCTCACCCAGCCCTGGGTGGACTTGAAAACAGTGTATAATAAGCCAAAGCAAATGGGAAGCACATGAACATCGCACAACTCAACAAAAACAAGGGGTTTGTGCCGCCTGGCATGGCGATTCGATACTATTGAAATGTTTGTACATCGCACAGACAGTGCCCCCCGAAAACAGAACATGAGAGCAGCTTCTGAAGGCGAAAGCCCCATCCAGGGCCCGTGTGCCTCTTCTGTCATGAGTGCAAAGCAACGCAACCCTCATTGAGGCCCCGATGGAGTGGTACAGATGTTGTGCAGGGTTTGGGTCGATGCTGCAGTCAGCCCCGTCGGGAAAGACCTTGGCCCAAGGCAAACATCGTCGCTGCAGCAGAAAAATATTTGCAGATGCGTGGGGACCTGGTCTGGGTTCGGCAGCTGTTGATGCATGCAAGGATGCATAGGAGCGCAGGGCTTAACCACGGCCGTGTATCCTGCAACAAATACACTAAAAGTCAGCTCTGTGGGTACAAATCTGTGCATGGGTGTGTGGGTGTGTGATCTGTACTATTTACGAGGTAGATCCTTATGCAGCCATGAGATGGCAGGTGTATTCGGCTCAGTCTGCTGTTGCCTCTTTGCGCCTGTGATCCATCCCTTCTGCGGAATCAGAACCTCTGTGTGTGTACGGTTAGGTAACCTCGGAGCTGGCCCTTCCGTGTGCCCCCAGAAAAAGCTGGCGGCAGATTGCTTCCGTATCCGGCGTCTCTGCCAGCCCCTGTGGAACAGGGGTTGGTGGGGAGGGCGGGGATGGCGTTTTGGGCCTCCGCCGCTTGGGGGCGGGAGGCGTTGGGGGTTGGTGTGGAGACCTCAAAGAGGCTTGACTTGTCTGTGAAGGCCCAACTCGTGGGCGTTTATATGGACGCTTCGGCTGTTGAGAGGAGCAATGCTTCCTGGATGGCTGGACTGGGGTGCATACTTTGTGATGCCCCCTCGCACAACAGTGCCTTACCCCCCGTTGTGTGCGTGCGCAAATGGGGCACGGCGGCAGTCTGTGGGCCTCACAGAGCTGTAGTTGCGGGCGGCGAGGGACGTGCCCCGCTTCGTGATGCCCCAAAGAGCAACATTCCTGGGCTGTTTTGCGCAGCCTCTTGCACGTGATGCACGCCGGTAGAGAGTGTGTGTCACATACAGTGGCATTTGCTGGCGCCCTGTTTACGTGTGCCTGTGTTGTTGGCGGTACGTGCCTGCGTGTTCCTGTGTATGGGCGCTGTGGCAAGCGACCGTCGCCGATGATGGGGAAAAAATCCGCTCCAAAATTGGAGCCTGTGGCTCCACCCTTAGCTGTGAGCTGTGCACCAGATGCTGGTGCCAGGCCTGTCTGCAGGCTCCCGCGCAGGGCTCTGTGCAGTCTATGTGCTTCAATCTCTGCTGCTGTCTTACGCGGGCGGTATGTGTATGGACGCAGCGCATGTGTGCGGTGTGTTCCCGCCTTGGCCACCCACTGCTCTTCGCAATACTGAACGAGTTTGCGGATGTGTGAAATCATGGCCTCTCGGCGTGCAAAATACGGGCGTTTATTTAAACCGCAGATCGCCGGTCCCCCTAGCGGCACAAGCGAGCCACAGCGGGTCACCATGCCGGCTGGGTGCTGCTGGCCTGAGGTGACCAGTCGCTGGGCGCTGGACACTGCCAAACGCAGTACCCTGCCTCGTTCTTGGAGGGACAGGGTATTTCCTGCATACTTCGCCTGAGGCGCATGGGGGAGGGTCCTTTGCGCGAACTCTTCGAAATCAATTGCCAGTTCCAAAAAGGTGACTGTCCCCTGTTCCTCCGGCCACGTCAGGGCTCGTAGCCAGCTGAGGAGGTCCGCGAGAAAGCTCTTTTCCCACTTCCATTCATGCCCCTTGGGGGTGCGGAGTGTCAAGGCACCGTGTGCCACCGTTCGGGGCAGTGGCCCAACCAGCTGTTGATAGGGGTATTGCCTGATTTGCTGAGACAGCCTGTACCCTGCAAAAATGGAAGGGCTGTGCGCATCTCGCTTTTTGCGTGCTGCTATGATGCACACATACATGGAGTGTACCGCGCGCAGGAAGGTGAAAGCTGCACCAGATTTTATTGCCTCCGCAGAAATTTCTGGGGCTAAACCACATCGCCGTAGGCATGCCGGCCACTGGCCGGGTGGTGGAAGCTCTGGCAACTGGGAAAGGGCCGTGTGCACAAGCGCCAACAGCGGGTCACGAACGTGGTCCCACGCGACACAATGCCAGAGGATATGTTCCTCGTCTTCTGGGGACGCATTACAAAAAGGACATGCGGAGGAGGTGCGAAGGCCTCGTTGATACGCGCGCAGCGCGGTCCAGGTTGCTCCACAAAGAACCCCTCTCAATATGGTCTGCTCTAGCTCGGACCCAAAGCTGGCAATGCTCGGCTGCAGAAGTCGCCTGTTCGTGGCATAGTGCAGACCCGCACACAGGCAAGGTCGCCGTTGGACTAGCGACTCTAACAATTGCTTCCTGAGCTTCTCGCGGACTGTGTGTTTTACAGTCTGTTTGTCCCCATTTAGCATAAGGGGTTCACCCTGCCCTGGGACTTTCCAGCCCCACCAACCCTGCGTAGGCGCCCAGCCGCATTCCTGTGCTGTTTGCACCGCGCGCCCAAAGGGGCCGCTGTTTCTTGTGTAGAGTCCTGTTTCTCAGATGGCCTGGGCAGTGATCTGGTTTGGGCCCCTGTTACGGCAAAGATGTGACAGCCAAAGCAGGCGTGAATACTTGACCACCATGGTTGGGGAAATCCGGTGGCCTTTGCATAGCAAGGAGAAGAAAATTTCTTTCGCCCTCCCTGGGCGTGTAGGGCCCCAGATAGTTCTAATGACACGGGTTTCGAAGGTAGCGAGATCCCGCATACGGAGTGGGACGATCTCCGATGCATGTAGGCCTGTGGCTGTGACCATAGTTGATATGATCTCGCAGCGGCGCTCATAATTGCCCTGGGCTCCATGCACACGGTCAAGGAGGCCGCAGGCACGAGATATGCGCTTCAGGTTTAGCGGGCCTGAGCACGTGGCATCGGTTGTGCGGATGCCTGCACCCAGCGACCTAAACTCTGTTTCCACCGGAAAAGGTACACCCAGCAGTTCTACCTTCACTGGCTCTGATGAGGATGAGGAGAACCCCACTGACTTTTTGGCATTGACACCCTGGCCGGTGTCTTGTAGCCATTCCTCCGTGCATTGCAAAAGGGGGGTCAGGGGTGTGCCTCCCGCCGCCAGCCCATAGGTGTCGTCAGCATAACCAAGCGCTGTGAGTATAAAGTGCAGGACCTGAACTGGCTGATCCCCAGGGGGGAGTGCGTGCGCTGACACCGACAGGTGCTGTTTTTGGGCATCCAGCACCCGTTTCTAGATACTGGTCATCAAATTGATAGTATGACTGAAAGTGGACATCCCTGCAATATGCCGTTTGTGGCCGCAAAGAAGCTGGCGCAGCAGCCCATGATTTTGAAACATCTTACTAAGGACGTATACATGCCCTTAAGGGCTCGGTGGGTTCCAGGATCCATGCCCTGTTCCAGGGCGATGTGCAGTACAATGGACTGCGGTATCAAGTCAAAACACTTGACATAGTCAAGTCCGAAACCGTGCAGAACAGATTTGATAATTTTGTGGAGCTCCACAAGCAGGGCGATGAGCGCCGCCGCATCTGTGGCCCCTCTTCGTTTTCTGAAACCAAAGGCATGTGGGTGAATCCACCCCTCTTGCCACAGCATGCATTCCTCTAGTCTAATCCCTGCCCAGACTCGGTAAATTTGGGATAACACGGAGAGCGGGCGTTGTTGCATGGGCAGCATGCCCTCGCCCTTAGGAATGAGCGAAATATACCCTTTGGCCAAGGCCTGAGGCCACTGTCCCGTGTGCTCGATGACATGCAGCAGTTCTGCTAACATATCCATCAGCTGCATGGGCAGCGACAGCAAGTCGGCGACGCACCAGCCGTCAAGGCTGGTGGCCGTAAGGATGCCCATTTTCCTGAACCTTTTGGTGAGTCGGGCGCCTTTGATGGGGGCGGCTTGCATGAGCCGACCGCGCTGCAGAAAAACCCTGTATTTGCAAAGGCAGCCGCATCCGGCTCTGGGGCATGCGCATACTTCCTCATTACTTTGTCCCATGAGGCATGTAGAATGTCGTCCATTCTATTCACACTTGAGGTAGGTTGCTGTGTCTCCAGATCCAACAACATGACAAGGGGGGGTTGATACTCATTTTGAATCCAACAATATACATCCTTTGGCCTGTCCAACCAGGCTTGATTCATCTTATGCTTCCATGCCTCTATTCGATCACGTTCTTGCTGTTTAGCATACTTCCTGCCTAATGTACAGAGCTGGTCATACTCAGACATGGTCTGGACCAGGGTTGGCATCTGACGGATGGGGGGGGAGGTTGGGGTCCGGGGCCAGTGCAATGAAGTCCTGTAGCAGCAAGTCATCTCTGACCGCCGCGCCAATTTTACGCATGCGCCGGCAGGCCGCTTGCCACGCGTGTTGTACTTGCTGAGGCACAGCGCCCAATCGGACGGCTCTCTGTGCTTTGCGCCTCGCAGACGCTGTGAGTCGGTTTCCCTGGACACCCGCCTCCTTTCGCTGCCATTGGATGACTGTGCGAAGTGATCCCAGGGCACCGGTGATCTTGGATATCAGCCGAGTGCGTGGCCCCCCATATGCAGTTGTTTTGCTTGGGGCCAGAGTAGTTTCTCGCAACATCTGAGCTGTCCCTCTGCCACGGGGTGCAGACTTATGTGCGAATGGGAGGGTGGCCCCTAGGCTATCCTTTGTGAGGTGATTGCATGAGAGTGCGAGCCCCACTTCCTCTGCTAGCCAAGTCCACTGATCCCAGATGGCATTGACATTCCCTTCACTGATCAGGGCTGCCCACTTCGTTTCCCAATGCTTCAGCAGCATGTCGCTTATTTCCCGTGCCTCTTCTACCTCTCGCGGAGGCAGTGAAAAGGGGGGGAGTTTCCTCATCTTGATAACTTTCTGTCTTGGGCCATCCAGAGCAAAGGTATACCGTACCGGCGTGTGGCCAGGGAGGGAATGTCCCTGCACAGCAGAGACGTCAACAAGTGCTGAGACCTTTGCAGGCGTGGCCAGCAGTGCATCGATGTGAGTTCCAGGGGAACCATCCTTAGAAAAACTGCTGACACGGGATTTCTGGTGCAGTGTGGCGAATACATGGTCTGCATCTACTAGCCTGCCATCTGCTAATGCAGTCAGGGGGGCTGCAGGCATTTTATGGAAGACATCGAAATTAAAATTCGCATCTGTAAATAGAAGGCAGGGGGAGGCTCCCAGCCTGCTGAGGTAGCAAATGACTAACTCCCAGAATTCAGTGTTCAGCGGGGCATTGGCCAGGATACCGTATGCTACGCACATGTTTAGGACAGTGTGCCCTTCACCGATGCCTGCGCATGTGTGCAGCCATCTGCCGGAATGCCAGAGTCGGCTGGCAATGGGGTCTCCTTCGTCCGCCTCCACTTGGCGTACATTCCATCCCTGCTTGAACAACAGTCCAACCCCCCCTTGAGGGGCGCCCCAAATCCCACCCGTGGGCGAGCCCAATGGTTTCCCCCAAAAACATGACCAGCCACATTCTGCTGCAATTGCCTGCATGCAGCGCTGGCCTAATGCGGTTAGACGGGTCTCTTGCATCCCGACCACATCTGCCTTAAAACTGAAGACATCTTCGTGGTGCACACGTAGTGACGTGACGTTTGTGTTTATAAATTGGAGAGGACCTGTATTGGGTTGCCATCCTGAAAATGCATGAAACTCAGAGGATGTCTTCACCCTCCTCGTCCTTGGCTGCCTCTTCCGGCATTTCCTCATCCTGTGGCGTCACACATCCCTGGCGGGGGGGTAGGGTGGCACGCTTGCCTACTGGCTTGTACGTGGGGGCAGCAGCCTTGCGGATGCATTTGTGCCATTTCCGCACGGGCATTCGGGAATCCTGCACAGGAACTGTACACCCTTCCCAATCTGGGGGGATGCCTGTTATATCCATGTCAAAAACTGGCGATACGAGACCACTGTGCTTCAGGTGCTGGCATCTTATCACAGTGACGGTGTTCGCGCCGAAAACTCTGTCGGCTTCACGCTGTGCAGCCGATTGTTGGCCTGAAACCAGACCCATTGAAACACCATACCCTCTGACGCGCACCCGGGTCACAGGGGGGGTCAGAAGGATACCAAGCAGTGTAGCTATTTCTTGTCGTGTGTCAGGGATGACAGGCCCGCCCCTGTCACTTTTCCGCTATTGCAGAGCACCTGTTTCACCATAGGAGCCGGCAGCACCATGGTTACTTCGTATTTTGAGCCCCTCTTTCCCACTTGCATAGGGGGGGGGGGTGTAAGCGTGGGGGTGAGGTATGGGGACGTAAGCTCCCAGCACTTCTCTTCTGCCCATCGGGCAGCCTTCATTTTGGCATTGTCGTCACCAGTGACTTGTAGGATGGTCGGGTCCAAACAGCAAACAACTCTGATTGCCGCCTTATCCTGCGGCAGGTCCGCAGGCTCATGATCTGCATCTTCAGTGCCCTCGCCAGAGCGTTCCCAGCAAAGCAGCAGCGAGTGTTCAGGCGGCGTCATTTTTACGTCCGCATCCTTCTTGGTCTCCCACTCCATACGTTGCGTGATGACTTTTACGCTAAGCGTCATGCCAGAGATGGTGAGGTTGTCCCTCGATCTGCCCAATGCCGTCAGGATTCCGTGAACAGAGGCATCGTTTCGTTTGCTGCCTGTGGCTAGGACATGCGCACTGACACTGCAGATACATGCATGCTGTGACATCGCCTGTGTCGCAATGAAATGAGCTTCAGCCACCTGCTGCCCAACCAGAAGCACATGCGCAAAAGCTCCCTCGGTGTCTGCTGACACCTTCCAATCAGAAACCGCTTTACTGGGGCCAATCTGCTTCATGTCAAGCTGTGATTTGTTGTCTCCCTTGTATAGTCTCTTCCCCTGCACTGCCGTGAAGGTAGGCTTGCCTTTGAGGGCCTTGACTGCCAGTCCCGTTGGTTGCAGGGGGTCTCCCAAATCTGGAATGTCCTTGACTACCAGGTGACTCTTACCGGGCGTCTTCTTCAGAAGAGCTGCCTTGTACGAAGATCGTATATCCTTCTCTGCTGCGACCTCCCGAGCACTTGGTGCTTTTTGGTCGGTGTTCGCATCCTGGAGAGCTGTCCTCAGCTCCATGATGGTGTCCTTGAGACTCCTGATGACCTCCAGTAGATGCTCTTCCCGCGCAGAGCCGCTTTGCTCCGTGTCCCTGGACGCAGCCTGCTTCTTGCCACTGAGAAGTGGTGCGATGGCGTTAGCCATAGCTTGCAGCACCTCTGGCTGCTTAAGTGCAGCAAGCAGATCTTGGGCTATGCCCGACATTTTGTGTGACCCAGGGGGTCGTGCCAAGCAGCGGTTTCACAGGCCCAGGGGGGGGGGGCGAGTGCAGCCCTGGCGGGGGTTGTTGTGCTGATGAGCGTGCCTGTTTGGCTTTCGGTTGGGTATGCAGTGTCACCGGCTGGCAGGCACCAAACAAAACACCTGGGTGTGTGGGTGTGTGGGTGCAGGTATTGTTTCCACATCTGCGTATGCCAAACGGTCAGGGCCTAAGAGCATGGCGCCTCAGGTGCAATCCCGCTGGTTCTGTGCCTCGTTCTACACAACCAGACCAAGGACTGCTGATGGTGTGGAGTGGGCTGGCTGTGCCAATGAGGCGGCATCCACCACGATGCACAGAGAATATTCCAAGAGTCATCCGTCGTGGATCTGGCCACCATGAACACAGGGGAATGTTGTCGAAATGGAAGCAGGCACACGGGTACTAATTCCCCACCCAAAATCAGTATTCATATCAAAAATAGCACACGTTTGTCGCAAAATTGGAGGATGCGCGTCAGAGGGGCTACCACAAGGTGCTGATGGGGCGGGTGTTGCCGCAGTAAAGTGACGATATGGGCATTTTCAAGGGCAGCTTGGTGCAAACTTGCGCTGTTCTTTCCTGCGTTTTGTGATTGCCAGGTGGTTTCAGAGCTGCGCCCTGCGACCTCCACAGAATATCACCCGTGACGAAGGAGGCCTCTTTCTGTCAACGTGCCATGGGCGAGTGGCCCCTGGGCAGCATCTGCGTGATTTTGAAGACGTTCGATGCAAGAGCGGGCGGCGGCGGGCTTGTGTCTGCTTTTCGGCCCTGCTTTGCTGCCAAAACAAGCCTGCGAGGAAGGGGAGGGGCGGGGCAAGGGGGCTCGGAGGTATCCCCCGCATCAGGTCAGGCTTGCCCCCCACACGCCGCGCTGATCATTTTGAGGGACACATCCCGCAGGGGAAGACGTTTCGCAGCCGGGCCCGCTTTGTGACCCATCCCCAGCCACCGCCAGCCCTCAGGACTGACCGGTCAGAAAGGCACACGAGAGCTCTTTTTTCGAGGGCGCAAATGCATGAGTCCTCCATGAACCCCCTCAGCACTGCGCTGCTCCCGCTCTGACTACCCTTCGCCCTCCTGTTCCTTGAGGAACCCGTAGATCCGGTACATGCGCTCCACTGTGTGTAGGCGCTGCTCCGACGTGAGCCCCGCGTCCTCCACCTGATGCAGATCCTCCAAGAACCATGTCTGCAGCTCCTTGTCCGGGAACTTCTTCGCCAGCACCCGCATTTTATTCACCTCCAGCAGCAAGTACCCCTGATCAAACCAGTCCAGTGTGGGCCCTGTGGACCGGTTGAAGATCACGTGCACGACCCGCAGTCCCCCACGAATCTTGCGGTAGATTGGTGTGTAACGGTATCGCCGCATAGACCAGTAGGCGCTAAGTGAGAAGGCGATGGCCATGGCCGCGGGCATCGCCGCCATGAAGCTGAAGCTCATCTGGTTCTTGCGCATCACGTCGTCCATCGTCATGTACAACTGCGTCATCTGGACCTTCGACAACTGCATTTGGATGAGTAAGAGCCGCATTATGTTCCCAAACAGAAATGCACGGATGGGCTGCGCCACGCACTTCTCGTAGTCGTCATTGAGGGACCCGAGGTCCCCGTTGGCGAGTTGCTGTTTGATGCGTGCCACCTCCGCATCCGTGAGGTGCTCTTTGCGGGTGTCACAATGGTACTGCAGCACCAACTGCTCAAGGGTCTCAGCGTCGGACGAGTACGTGTCCTTGCCCAACGCCGAGTCCAGATTGGTTTCGAACAGCTGTGCCAAGATGTCCTGCAAGGGCTCCAGAAGGTACGCCCGGAACGATGCCTGGAAGAAGCCCAGCAACCACTGCGGCGTCACTTGGGTATACCGCAGCCACCAGACCGCACGGTACATGAGCCAGCATGCAGCCGTGATGTGCGCCCAATGCCGCGTATTAGACGGTCGCAACTGGTCCATAATCGTGAGGGCCTCTTTGCGGTAGTCGACGGTCTGTTTCACGACTTTGATCAGGAGTTTAAGGTCGTTCGCGGGGTCGACTCTATCGAAGCCCTGCGAGCCCACCTGCATCTCATCAAGCACGGGCTCCCTTCTGGCATCCTGTACTGCCTCCTTATGTGCAACGTAGAAACTGGGCAGCCCCTTAGGGATTGTAGGGGAGCTTGACAGGCCTACTGCCGCAGCTGCTGCCAGGGCTCCTCCAGAAGGGGTACGCCTGGGACCAGAGGGATCCCCGAAACCGAAAGTAGCGCGCTGCTTCTCGGAAGCGTTGTGCAGGCGTATCTGGGCATCAGCGAGGTACTCATGGATGGTGTTGTTGCTGATGTGGATCATGCCGTGCAGGTCCGCTTGATCTTGTGCATTGGTAAGGCTAGAGAGCAGGTGGTATGTGTGCCCCAGCTGCTCCACAACCTGCTTCTGGACTACGCTCAAAAAATGAATGTTGCCACGTACAACGCCAAAGGACTGCCACAGCAAGTACTTCATCCGGACGGGATCCGACAGTGCTATGCTCCATTTGTAGAGGTTGCGCTTCCACAGACGCCAGTTGGTGAGGTGTCTGACTGTGTCCCTTACCCTTCCCATCAACGACCGGGGCGGCTCGTCGGCAAGCCAAAGGTCGTCGCTTGGCGCGCTGACGATGCGGCTAATCGCACCGAAGCGCGGCTGCGGGGCCGTGGCCTCGTCCGTGATCAGCTGGTGGAGCTGCTTGGTTCTCCAGAACATGTGGGTGATGGCGTAGTGTATGGGGTTGGCGTTCTCATAGTTCCAAAACTCAAGGTACTGCTGCGTGGTCTGGTACAGCTGTGTCAGGGTGTCGATGAACAGGTGCTGCATCGTGGCCGAGGCCTTGATAATGTACAGCTTCTTCAGGTAATCAAAGTCCGTATCGTGGTCCTCGTCATGGCTGCTGTGAATGCCATTGGTGTCAGCATTCATCAACAGCATGGACTGGAACTGCTGCATGGACGCAAGCAGCTCCGTGGGGGTCTTATACTTCTCGACATCTGAAAGCTGCTTCAAAGCCTGGGCGGTCTTGAGCGAGACTGCGGTGGCTCTGCTATGGTGGTTGCGGAGGCTTATCGCCCGTGTCTCCTGCTCACAGATCGCGTCGATGTGTTCCGAGACTTTGTCGGCCTTGAGTGCCCCCAAATTCCATGACATGATCCCACAGGTACGAAAAAAAATAGACACTCAGAAAGCTTGCACTGCGTGAGGCAATGTAAAGCAAACGGAAAAAAACATGCTTCGAAGGTCAGCATACAATCAATCACAATGAAGAGTTGGATTGCCGAGCATCAATAAGTCCTCACCAGAAAAGGCCTTGTCAATCAAATTCAATTGCCTTAAGCAAGGCACCCCGAAGAGGGACTCTTGTGAATTTTTCACCCTACACCACCACAGCGCTGACAGGCCCAAAACGGCGCTTTCGGGGATAACAAGCACCACTAAGAGGGCATAGATGGTGCTACATGGCTCCCCATGGCTTTATACGTACACCCATTGCCACTGAATGATCACTCAACATAGGCCCATGGGTCCCTGGGGATTTTCATAGGCCACCCAGAAATCGCGATTTTTCAGCCAACCCATGATGGCCTGAATATACTCAAATCCTCACCAGTGGGGTCATCAATGGTAGGTATCGATCGACTGAATGTTTCTGCCATAGACAATTTCAGCCATTAGTTCAAAGGTTCTCTCAATGCGCTCAAGTGTCCCTCATAGGGGGGGGGAATCTTGGAAAGTTGGACACAGCACCCAGGACCCCCAAAATTGGTTATGGGGGTCCATACACAGGAGAAAAAAGTGGAATGGGACCTAGGTCTGAATCGACACATAGTGGTGGCTATAGGCCAACTAGGTTTTTGCCCACCAACATGCTAGCAGGCCCACACCAGTGCCCGCGGTCTCACCAGTGGGGCCCCATATTTTAAAAAATCGGAGGTAGCACGAGGATCCCCCGGCATAGGCATGGCTGTGTTGACATATCCCTTGCTGCATGGGGGTGGCACGTTGAGAGATATTCTATGGTGGCCCACCTCCTGCCACATTAGGGCAGCAAATCAATCAAGAGCACAGATTGTGTTAATTCTGCGGTGGCACATCACCTGCTACATCAGGCATCCGCGCTAGCCGCAGCCGAACTGGCCGACTAGCCGCAGGGGCTTGGAAAAATAGGAAAAATGGAAATATGGGGGAAAATGAGGAAATGGGGGGAAATAAGGGGAAATGGAGAAAAATGGGGGGAAATGGGGGAAAATGGGGGGGAATGGGGGGGAATGGGGGGGGGGGGAATGGAGAAAAATGGTTGTTTTTGTGGCTGAGCATGCACAACAGGTTTTTGAGGTCATGGACCGTGTGCAAGTGGCCGTGGTGGCAACTTTTAACAACCCGGAGCAAAATAGAAAGCCCAAGCCACACATTCACAGGGTGTATATTTGGCTACATACATTGCATGCTAGTCTACAAACAAGCATTGAACAAAAGCGGCTTAAGGCGCTGACTATGGCCCGATTGCACATGAAACGAGCAAATGGAAGCAATATGTATAACATTGCGTTGTGGCAGGGCCGCTTTGTTGAAATCTTGGAGAGTGCTGCCCAACAATTGTGAAAGTAAGTACGTGTCGAAGCATTTGCAGTTTGCAAAGGAGGCCCGAATCTGTGACCCTCGGCAAATTGCATTCTTTCTACGTCACAGGAAGTGTGTAGTATGCTGAGAGTGCGTCTCACACATTTAAGCATGAGAGGTAGGCGTGCAGACATGCCTTCCCACCATTGTAGAATGCCAAAATCACAGCTATCAGCCACTACATTCTCCCTAAACCCCGGGGGGGGCGACCCCTCGGTTCTGGACGCCAACTACCCCCCCAACTAACTGTTGGCCGGAGGCCCCTTGGGGGGGGGGGGCATGGGAGGGGGGGTCAGGGAGGGGCGATTTGATTTGATTTGAAGGCCGATCTTGAGGCTCACAGGCCGCCCGGGGGGCGCTCGATGGCTGTCCCGACGACTCTGCATATCGGCCGGCCATGCATGCTGCGCGCCCCCAGCCGCCGCCGCGGGCTGGGGGGGGGGGGGGGGCAGGCTCGCCGCCGTGCCGCGGGTCGGGCGGGGAGGGGGGTGGTGGGAGGGTGGGGGGGGGCGGGAGGGAGGGGGGCGCACTGCACTGCACTATGCGTGCTGCGCCACACTGCATTGTGCTGCGCACTGCACTACATTGCGTGTGTTGTGCCGCGCTGCACGGTGCGCACTGCACTGCACGGTGCTGTGCTGTGCTGTACTCTGCGCTTTGCGTGCTGTGCTACACTGCTCAGTGCGGCGCACCGCTCTGCTCTGTGCGTGACGTGCTGTACTGCACCGTGCGTGTGTGCGAGTGTGGCGCGCCGCACTGCACATGTGTGCTGTGCCCCTCTGCACTGTGTGTGCTGGGTTGTGCCACTGCACACTGTGCGTGCCGTACCGCACAGCACTGCGCGTGCGGCGCTGCACTGCCCCAGTTGCGGCTGGTTCGCGCAAGCCGGGGCGGGAGGGGGACACGTGACGGGCTGCTCGCCCCTGTCGTGGCTGGTGCGCGCACACGGGGGCGGGAGGGGGACACGTGACAGGCAGCTCGCCCTGGTCGTGGCTGATGCGCGCACGCCGGGGCGAGAGGGGAACACGCGACAGGCAGCTCGCCCCGGTCGTGGCTGGTTCGCGCACGCCGGGGCGGCAGGGGGACACGTGATAGGCAGCTCGCCTCGGTCGTGGCTGGTGCGCGCACGCCGGGGCGGGAGAGGGAAACGTGACGGGCTGCTCGCCCCTGTCGTGGCTGATGCGCGCATGCCGGGGCGAGAGGGGAACACGCGACAGGCAGCTCGCCCCGGTCGTGGCTGGTTCGCGCACGCCGGGGCGGGAGGGGGACACGTGACAAGAAGCTCGCGCCGGTCGTGGTTGGTCCGCACACGCCGAGGGGGAGGAGGAAACGTGACAGGCAGCTCGCCCCCGTCGTGGCTGGTGCGCGCACGCCGGGCGGGAGGGGGTACACTAGACAGGCAAGGTGCCCCGGCCGTGGTCGGTTCGCACACTCTGGGGCGGGGGAGGAGCTACCTAACGGCGGAGACGCCCCGGCCAATGCCCTGGCTGTGGCCAGGTTGTGCACACCTGGGCGGGAGGATGGGCGCTGGACAAGGCAGCGCGCCCTGGTCGTGGCCTATTGGCGCACGCTGGGGCGGGAGGTTGGGCGCTGGACTAGGCAGCGCGCCCTGGTCGTGGCCTGTTGGCGCTTCCCGGGGCGGGTGGTTGGGCGCCGGACAGGGCTGCGCGCCCTGGTCGTGGCCTGTTGGCGCACGCCGGGGCGGGAGGATGGGCGCTGGACAGGGCAGCGCGCCCTGGTCGTGGCCTATTGGCGCACGCCGGGGCGGGAGGTGGGCTGCCGGACAGGGCAGCGTGCCCTGGTCGCGGCCTGTTGGCGCTCGCTGGGGCGGGTGGTTGGGCGCTGGAGAGGGCAGCGCGCCCTGGTCGTGGGCTGTTGGCGCACGCCGGGGCGGGAGGTGGGCTGCCGGAAAGGGCGGCGCGCCCTGGTCGTGGCCTGTTGGCGCACGCTGGGGCGGGAGGTTGGGCGCCGGACAGGGCAGCGCGCCCTGGTCGGGGTCTGTTGGCGCACGCCGGGGCGGGAGGTGGGCCGCCGGACAGGGCAGCGCGCCCTGGTCGTGGCCTGTTGGCGCACGCCGGGGCGGGAGGATGGGCGCTGGACAGGGCAGCGCGCCGTGGTCGTGGCCTGTGGGCGCACGCCGGGGCGGGAGGTGGGCTGCCGGACAGGGCAGCGCGCCCTGGTCGCGGCCTGTTGGCGCTCGCTGGGGCGGGTGGTTGGGCGCTGGACAAGGCAGCGCGCCCTGGTCGTGGCCTGTTGGCGCACGCCGGGGCGGGAGGTGGGCTGCCGGACAGGGCAGCGCGCCCTGGTCGCGGCTTGTTGGCGCTCGCTGGGGCGGGTGGTTGGGCGCTGGACAGGGCAGCGCGCCCTGGTCGTGGGCTGTTGGCGCACGCCGGGGCGGGAGGTGGGCTGCCGGAAAGGGCGGCGCGCCCTGGTCGTGGCCTGTTGGCGCACGCTGGGGCGGAAGGTGGGCTGCCGGACAGGGCAGCGCGCCCTGGTCGTGGCCTGCTGGCGCACCCTGGGGCGGGAGGTGGGCCGCCGGACAGGGCAGCGCGCCCTGGTCGGGGTCTGTTGGCGCACGCCGGGGCGGGAGGTGGGCTGCCGGACAGGGCAGCGCGCCCGGGTCGTGGCCTGTTGGCGCACGCTGGGGCGGGAGGTTGGGCGCTGGACAGGGCAGCGGGCGCTGGTCGTGGCCTGTTGGCGCACGCCGGGGCGGGAGGTGGGCTGCCGGACAAGGCAGCGCGCCCTGGTCGTGGCCTGTTGGCGCACGCTAGGGCTGGTGGTTGGGTGCTGGACTGGGCAGCGCGCCCTGGTCGTGGCCTGTTGGCGCACGCCGGGGCGAGTGGTTGGGCAGCGCGCCCTGGTCGTGGCCTGTTGGCGCACGCTGGGGCGGGAGGTTGGCCACTGGACAGGGCAGCGCGCCCTGGTCGTGGCCTGCTGGCGCACGCCGGGGCGGGAGGTTGGGTGCTAGACAGGGCTGCGCGCCCTGGTCGTGGCCTAGTGGTGCACGCCGGGGCGGGAGGTTGGGCGCTTGACTGGGCAGCGCGCCCTGGTCGTGGCCTGTTGGCGCACGCCGGGGCAGGAGGATGGGCGCTGGCACGACCAGCGCGTGCTGGTCGTGGCCTCTTGGCGCTCGCCGGGGCGGGAGGTTGGGTGCTGGACAGGGCAGCGTGCCCTGGTCGTGGCGTGTTGGCGCACGCCGGGGCGGGAGGACGGGCGCTAGACAGGGCAGCGCGCCTGGTCATGGCCTGTTGGCGCACGCCGGGGCGGGAGGATGGGCGCTGGACAGGGCAGCGCGCCCTGGTCGTGGCTTATTGGCGCACGCCGGGGCGGGAGGTTGGGCGCTGGACAGGGCAGCACGCCCGGTCGTGGCCTGTTGGCGCACACCGGGGCGGGAGGATGGGCGCTGGACTAGGCAGCGCGCCCTGGTCGTGGCCTGTCGGCGCACGCTGGGGCGGGTGGTTGGGCGCCGGACAGGGCAGCGCGCCCTGGTCGTGGCCTGTGGGCGCACGCCGGGGCGGGAGGATGGGCGCTGGACAGGGCAGCGCGCCCTGGACGTGGCCTGTTGGCGCACGCCGGGGCGGGAGGTGGGCTGCCGGACAGGGCAGCGCGCCCTGGTCGCGGCCTGTTGGCGCTCGCTGGGGCGGGTGGTTGGGCGCTGGACAGGGCAGCGCGCCTTGGTCGTGGGCTGTTGGCCAACGCCTGGGCGGGAGGTGGGCTGCCGGAAAGGGCGGCGCGCCCTTGTCGTGGCCTGTTGGCGCACGCTGGGGCGGGAGGTTGGGCGCCGCACAGGGCAGCACGCCCTGGTCGTGGCCTGTTGGCGCACGCCACGGCGGGAGGTTGGGCGCTGGACAGGGCAGCGCGCCCTGGTCGGGGTCTGTTGGCGCACGCCGGGGCGGGAGTTGGGCCGCCGGACAGGGCAGCGCGCCCTGGTCGTGGCCTGTTGGCGCACGCCGGGGCGGGAGGATGGGAGCTGGTCTGGACAGCGCGCACTGGTCGTGGCCTGTGGGCGCACGCCGGGGCGGGAGGTTGGGCGCTGGACAGGGCAGCGCGCCGTGGTCGTCGCTTGTGGGCGCACGCCGGGGCATGAGGTGGGCTGCCGGACAGGGCAGCGCGCCCTGGTCGCGGCCTGTTGGCGCTCGCTGGGGCGGAAGGTGGGCTGCCGGACAAGGCAGCGCGCCCTGGTCGTGGCCTGCTAGCGCACGCTGGGGCGGGAGGTGGACTGCTGGACAGGGCAGCGCGCGCTGGTCGTGGCCTGTTGGCGCACGCTGGGGCGGGTGGTTGGGTGCTGGACTGGGCAGCGCGCCCTGGTCGTGGCCTGTTGGCGCACGCCGGGGCGAGTGGTTGGGCAGCGCGCCGTGGTCGTGGCCTGTTGGCGCACGCTGGGGCGGGAGGTTGGGCGCTAGACAGGGCTGCGCGCCCTAGTCGTGGCCTAGTGGCGCACGCCGGGGCGGGAGGTTGGGCGCGGGCAGAGCAGCGCGCCCTGGTCGTGGCCTGTTGGCGCACGCCGGGGCAGGAGGATGGACGCTGGAGAGGGCAGCGCGCGCTGGTCGTGGCCTGTTGGCGCTCGCCGGGGCGGGAGGTTGGGTGCTGGACAGGGTAGCGCGCCCTGGTCGTGGCCTGCTGGCGCACGCCGGGGCGGGAGGTTGGGCGCTAGACAGGGCTGCGCGCCCTAGTCGTGGCCTAGTGGCGCACGCCGGGGCGGGAGGTTTGGCCCGGGCAGAGCAGCGCGCCCTGGTCGTGGCCTGTTGGCGCACGCCGGGGCAGGAGGATGGACGCTGGACAGGGCAGCGCGCGCTGGTCGTGGCCTGTTGGCGCTCACCGGGGCGGGAGGTTGGGTGCTGGACAGGGCAGCGCGCCCTGGTCGTGGCTTGTTGGCGCACGCTGGGGCGGGAGGACGGGCACTGGACAGGGCAGCGCGCCCTGGTCGTGGCCTGCTGGCGCACGCCGGGGCGGGAGGTTGGGCGCTAGACAGGGCTGCGCGCCCTAGTCGTGGCCTAGTGGCGCACGCCGGGGCGGGAGGTTTGGCCCGGGCAGAGCAGCGCGCCCTGGTCGTGGCCTGTTGGCGCACGCCGGGGCAGGAGGATGGACGCTAGACAGGGCAGCGCGCGCTGGTCGTGGCCTGTTGGCGCTCGCCGGGGCGGGAGGTTGGGTGCTGGACAGGGCAGCGCGCCCTGGTCGTGGCTTGTTGGCGCACGCTGGGGCGGGAGGACGGGCACTGGACAGGGCAGCGCGCCCTGGTCGTGGCCTGTTGGCGCACGCCGGGGCGGGAGGTGGGCTGCCGGACAGGGCAGCGCGCCCTGGTCGCGGCCTGTTGGCGCTCGCTGGGGCGGGTGGTTGGGCGCTGGACAGGGCAGCGCGCCCTGGTCGTGGGCTGTTGGCGCACGCCGGGGCGGGAGGTTGGGCGCTGGACAGGGCAGCGCGCCCTGGTCGTGGCTTGTTGGCGCACGCTTGGGCGGGAGGACGGGCGCTGGACTGCGCAGCGCGACCTTGTCGCGGCCTGTTGGCGCACGGTGGGGCGGGGGTTGGGCGCCGGACAGGGCAGCGCGCCCTGGTCGTGGCCTGTTGGCGCACGCCGGGGCGGGAGGTGGGCTGCCGGACAGGGCAGCGCGCCCTGGTCGCGGCCTGTTGGCGCTCGCTGGGGCGGGTGGTTGGGCGCTGGACAGGGCAGCGCGCCCTGGTCGTGGGCTGTTGGCGCACGCCGGGGCGGGAGGTTGGGCGCTGGACAGGGCAGCGCGCCCTGGTCGGGGTCTGTTGGCGCACGCCGTGGCGGGAGGTGGGCCGCCGGACAGGGCAGCGCGCCCTGGTCGTGGCCTGTTGGCGCACGCCGGGGCGGGAGGATGGGCGCTGGTCTGGGCAGCGCGCCCTGGTCATGGCCTGTTGGCGCACGCCGGGGCGGGAGGATGGGCGCTGGACAGGGCCAGGCGCCCGGGTCGTGGCCTGTTGGCGCACGCCGGGGCGGGAGGTGGGCCGCCGGACAGGGCAGCGCGTCCTAGTCGCGGCCTGTTGGCGCTCGCTAGGGCGGGTGGTTGGGCGCTGGACAGGGCAGCGCGCCCTGGTCGTGAGCTGTTAGCGCACAACGGGGCGGGAGGTGGGCTGCCGGAAAGGGCGGCGCGCCCTTGTCGTGGCCTGTTGGCGCACGCTGGGGCGGGAGGTTGGGCGACGCACAGGGCAGCGCGCCCTGGTCGTGGCCTGTTGGCGCACGCCGGGGCGGCAGGTGGGGCACTGGACAGGGCAGCGCGCCCTGGTCGTGGCCTGTTGGCGCACGCCGGGGCGGGAGGATGGGAGCTGGTCTGGGCAGCGCGCCCTGGTCTAGCCAGTGGGCGCACGCCGGGGCGGGAGGTGGGTCGCTGGACAGGGCAGTGCGCCCTGGTCGTGGCCTGTTGGCGCACGCCGGGGCGGGAGGTGGGTCGCTGGACAGGGCAGCGCGCCCTGGTCGTGGCCTGATGGCGCACGCCGGGGCGGGAGGTTGGGCGCTGGACAGGGCAGCGCGCCCGGTCGTGGCGTGTTGGCGCACGCCGGGGCGGGAGGTGGGCCGCCGGGCAGGGCAGCGCGCCCGGGTCGTAGCCTGTTGCCGCACGCCGGGTCGGGAGGCGGGCCGCCGGACAGGGCAGTGCGCCCTGGTCGTGGCTTGTTGGCGCACGCCGGGGCGGGAGGTGGACCGCCGGACAGAGAAGCGCGCCGTAGTCGTGGCCTGTTGGCGCACGCCGGGGCAGGAGGGGGAGAGCTGGACAGGGCAGCGCGCCCTGGTCCTGGCCCGTTGGCGCACGCCGGGGCAGGAGGATGGGAGCTGGTCTGGGCAGCACCCCCTGGTCGTGGCTTGTTGGCGCACGCCGGGGCGGAAAGTTGGGCGCCGGACAGGGCAGCGCGCCCTGGTCGTGGCTTGTTGGCGCACGCCGGGGCGGGAGGATGGGCGCTGGACTGGGCACCGCGCCCTGGTCGTGGCCCATTGGCGCTCGCCGGGGCGGGAGGTTGGGCGCTGGACAGGGCAGCGCGCCCTGGTCGTGGCCTGTTGGCGCACGCTGGGGCGGGAGGTTGGGCGCCGCACAGGGCAGCGCGCCCTTGTCGTGGCCTGTTGGTGCACATTGGGGCGGGGAGTGGGGCGCTGGACAGGGCAGCGCGCCCTGGTCGTGGTCTGTTGGCGCACGCGGGGGCGGGAGGTGGGCCGCCGGACAGGGCAGCGCGCCCTAGACATGGCTTGTTGGCGCACGCCGGGGCGGGAGGTGGGCTGCCGGACTGGGCAGCACGCCCTGGTCGTGGCCTGTTGGCGCACGCCGGGGCGGGAGGATTGGCGCTGGACAGGGCAGCGCGCCCTGGTTGTGGCCCGTTGGCGCACGCTGGGGCGAGAGGTTGGGCGCTGGACAGAGCAGCGCGCCCTGGTTGTGGCCTGTTGGCGCACGCTGGGGCGGGAGGTTGGGCGCCGCACAGGGCAGCGCGCCCTTGTCGTGGTCTGTTGGCGCACGCCGGGGCGGGAGGTGGGCCGCCGGACAGGGCAGCGCGCCCGAGACATGGCTTGTTGGCGCACGCCGGGGCGGGAGGTGGGCTGCCGGACTGGGCAGCACGCCCTGGTCGTGGCCTGTTGGCGCTTCCCGGGGCGGGTGGTTGGGTGCCGGACAGGGCAGCGCGCCTTGGTCGTGGCCTGTTGGCGCACGCCGGGGCAGGAGGTTGGGCGTTGGACTGCGCAGCGCGCCCTGGTCGCGGCCTGTTGGCGCACGCCGGGGCGGGAGGTTGGGCGCTGGACAGGTCAGCGCGCCCTCGTCGTGGCCTGTGGGCGCACGCCGGGGCGGGAGGTGGGGCGCTGGACAGGGCAGCGCGCCCTGGTCGTGGCCTGTTGGAGCACGCCGGGGCGGGAGGTGGGGGGCTGGACAGGGCAGCGCGCCCTGGTCGTGGCGTGTTGGCGCACGATGGGGCAGGAGGATGGGCCCTGGTCTGGGCAGCGAGCCCTGGTCGTGGCCTGTTGGCGCACGCCGGGGCAGGAGGATGGGCCCTTGTCTGGGCAGCGCGCCCAGGTCGTGGCCTATTGGCGCTCGCCGGGGCGGGAGGTTGGGCGCTGGACAGGGCAGCGCGCCCTGGTCGTGGCCTGTTGGCGCACGCCGGGTCGCGGATGGGCGCTTGACAGGGCAGCGCGCCCTGGTCGTGGCCTGTTGGCGCACGCTGGGGCGGGAGGATGGGCGCTTGACTGGGCAGCACGCCCTGGTCGTGGCCTGTTGGCGCACGCCGGGGCGGGAGGTGGGCTGCCGGACTGGGCAGCACGCCTTGGTCGTGGCCTGTCGGCGCACGCTGGGGCGGGAGGATGGGCGCTTGACTGGGCAGCGCGCCCTGGTCGTGGCCTGTTGGCGCTTCCCGGGGCGGGAGGTTGGGTGCTGGAAAGGGCAGCGCGCCCTCGTCGTGGCCTGTTGGCGCACGCCTGGGCGGGAGGTGGGGCGCTGGACAGGGCAGCGCGCCCTGGTCGTGGCCTGTGGGCGCACGCCGGGGCGGGAGGTGGGGCGCTGGAAAGGGCAGCGCGCCCTGGTCTTGGCCTGTTGGAGCACGCCGGGGCGGGAGGTGGGCCGCCGGACAGGGCTGCGCGCCCTGGTCGTGGCCTGTTGGCGCACGTTGCGGCGGGAGGTGGGGGGGTGGACAGGGCAGCGCGCCCTGGTCGTGGCCTGTTGGCGCACGATGGGGCAGGAGGATGGGCCCTGGTCGGGGCAGCGTGCCCTGGTCGTGGCCTGTTGGCGCTCGCCGGGGCGGGAGGTTGGGCGTGGACAGGGCAGCGCGCCCTGGTCGTGGCCTGTTGGCGCACGCTGGGGCGGGAGGATGGGCGCTTGACTGGACGGCGCGCCTTGGTCGTGGCCTGTTGGCGCTTCCCGGGGCGGGAGGTTGGGTGCTGCACAGGGTAGCGCGCCCTGGCCGTGGCCTGTTGGCGCACGCCGGGGCGGGAGGTGGGCCGCTGGACAGGGCGGCGCGCCCTGGTCGTGGCCTGTTGGCGCACGCCGGGGTGGGAGGCAGGCTGCCGGACTGGGCAGCACGACTTGGTCGTGGCCTGTTGGCGCACGCCGGGGCGGGAGGATGGGCGCTGGACTGCGCAGCGCTCCCTGGTCGCGGCCTGTTGGCGCACGCCGGGGCGGGAGGTTGGGCGATGGACAGGGCAGCGCGCCCTGGTCGTGGCCTGTTGGCGCACGCCTGGGCGGGAGGTGGGCCGCCGGACAGGGCAGCCCGCCCTGATCGTGGCCTGTTGGCGCACGTTGGGGCGGGGGCTGGGGGGCTGGACAGGGCAGCGCACGCTGGTCGTGGCCTGTTGGCGCACGCCGGGGCGGGTGGTTGGGCGCTGGACAGGGCAGCGCGCCCTGGTCGTGGCCTGTTGGCGCACGCTGGGGCGGGAGGTTGGGCGCTGGACATGGCAGCGTGCCCTGGTCTTGGCCTGTTCGCGCACGCCAGGGCGGGAGGTCGGCCGCCGGACAGGGCAGCGCGCCCTGGTCGTGGCCTGTTGGCGCACGCCGGGGCGGGAGGTGGGCCGCCGGACAGGGTAGCGCGCCCTGGTCGTGGCCTGTTGGCGCACGCCGGGGCGGGAGGATGGGCGCTGGACGGGGCAGCGCGCCGTGGTCGTGGCCTGTTGGCGCACGCCGGGGCGGGAGGTGGGCCGCTGGACAGGGCAGCGCGCCCTGGTCGTGGCCTGTTGGCGCACGCCGGTGCGGGAGGTGGGCTGCCGGACAGGGCAGTGCGCCCTGGTCGTGGCCTGTTGGCGCACGCCGGGGCGGGTGGTGGGCTGCCGGACAGGGTTGCGCGCCCTGGTCGCGGCCTGTTGGCGCACGCCGGGGCGGGAGGTTGGGCGCTGGACAGGGCAGCGCGCCCTGGTCGTGGCCTGTTGGCGCACGCCGGGGCGGGAGGTGGGCCGCCGGACAGGGCAGCCCGCCCTGATCGTGGCCTGTTGGCGCACGTTGGGGCGGGGGCTGGGGGGCTGGACAGGGCAGCGCACGCTGGTCGTGGCCTGTTGGCGCACGCTGGGGCGGGAGGTTGGGCGCTGGACAGGGCAGCGTGCCCTGGTCTTGGCCTGTTCGCGCACGCCAGGGCGGGAGGTCGGCCGCCGGACAGGGCAGCACGCCCTGGTCGTGGCCTGTTGGCGCACGCCGGGGCGGGAGGTGGGCCGGCGGACAGGGTAGCGCGCCCTGGTCGTGGCCTGTTGGCGCACGCCGGGGCGGGAGGATGGGCGCTGGACAGGGCAGCGCGCCCTGGTCGTGGCCTGTTGGCGCACGCCGGGGCGGGAGGTGGGCTGCCGGACAGGGTTGCGCGCCCTGGTCGTGGCCTGTTGGCGCACGCCGGGGTGGGAGGGGGCGCTGGACGGGGCAGCCCGCCCTGGTCGTGGCCTGTTGGCGCACGCCGGGGCGGGAGGTGGGCCGCCGGACAGGGCAGCGCGCCCTGGTCGTGGCCTGTTGGCGCACGCCGGGGCGGGAGGTGGGCCGCCGGACAGGGCAGCCCGCCCTGATCGTGGCCTGTTGGCGCACGCCGGGGCGGGAGGTGGGCTGCCGGACGGGGCAGTGCGCCCTGGTCGTGGCCTGTTGGCGCACGCTGGGGCGGGTGGTGGGCTGCCGGACAGGGTTGCGCGCCCTGGTCGTGGCCTGTTGGCGCACGCCGGGGCGGGAGGGGGCGCTGGACAGGGCAGCGCGCCCTGGTCGTGGCCTGTTGGCGCACGCCGGGGCGGGAGGTGGGCCGCCGGACAGGGCAGCGCGCCCTGGTCGTGGCCTGTTGGCGCACGCCGGGGCGGGAGGTGGGCCGCCGGACAGGGCAGCGCGCCCTGGTCGTGGCCTGTTGGCGCACGCCGGGGCGGGAGGTTGGGCGTTGGACAGGGCAACGCGCCCTGGTCTTGGCCTGTTGGCTCCGGGCTGGGTCCTCCGGTCCTGGGGACCGTACTAACGCCCCGCTCCTGCGAGCCATTGGGTGGGGAGGCCCGCTGCACCGGGTGGCCCTGGTGTTTGGCGTCCGCTGGGGGTCGTGGTCCGCAGCAGCGCGGCCCGCCAGGTGGGGGGGGGGGGCCTCGGGCCCCGCCACGCTGGCGGCCGTTGCTGAGGCCTCCCCTACGGCGCACCATGCATCGGGGACCCCCCCTCTCTAGCGCCCTGGGCTGGGTTTTCCGGTCTGCCGACCGTACTAACGCCCCGCCCCCTTGTGGGCTAACCTACGGGGGGTGTACTGTGCTCCCTCCCGCAGGGGGTTGTGGTTTGCAGCTGCGCGGCCCGCCTGGTGGGGGGGGCCCTGGGCCCCGCCCCGCTGGCGGCCGTAGCTGTGGACCCCCCCGCGGCGCACCCTGCATCGGGCACCCTCCTCTGTAGCGCCCTGGGCTGAGTTTTCCGGTCTGCCGACCGTACTAACGCCCCACCCCCTTGTGGGCTGACCTACGGGGGGTGTCCTCGGCTCCTTCCCGCAGGGGGTTGTGGTTCGCAGCAGCGCGACTCGTCTGCTCGGGGGGGCCCTGGGCCCCGCCCCCCCTGGCGGCCGTTGCTGTGCACCCCCCCGCGGCGCACCCTGCATCGGGCACCCCCCTTTGTAGCGCCCCGGGGTGGGTTTCCGGTCTGCCGACCGTACTAACGCCCCGCCCCCTTATGGGCTAACCTACGGGGGGTGTCCTCTGCTCCCTCCTGCACCCGAGCAGCAGCAGGCGTGGTAGGCAGGCACTACCGGAGGTCATAACTCCGGGGTAGCAGTAGCAGGGACTCAACGTGAGTCCTCTTAACCAGAACACCCTAAATCCCGCCGGGGCTTAACTCCCGAACGTTTCGGAATTTAGGGCCCCCTTGGGCCTTTTAAGCCCACGGAGTGTACTGAGGCGTGGCTGCCAGCACTTAAAGTCTGGCCTGTCATACCCATCGCTGGGCTCGCCTCAGCACGGCCGGTCGGGTCCGGCTCTGGGGGTGGCGCATTGAACTGGCCTTGGGGGAGGCCACTTACCCGTTAAGCATTAGTTACGGCAGTAGCACTATTTATTACGTCAGTTACTCAGCGCAATGTTTACCCCGCCGACATGCCCCATCCGGGGGTGCGCTCACCATTGGGGCTGCCGTTGGGGGGTCCGGGGCTGTTACCCGTTCCCCCGGCCCTCCCTGGTTGTTGGCCGGGGGTTTACATTATACAAATACTGAGGTTCATTGCTTATACACTTACATTACTTGATACATACACATCGCATAGGGCTGGCTGCAGACCGCACCCACTGGTGGGCCAGCAGGTGGCGCTGCAAGCACCGACAATGATCCTGCTGCAGGTTCACCTTGTTACAACTCTTGCTTCCTCCGGCAACAGATCATCGCCCAAATCCATGACAGGACATTGATGTGCACGAGTGCCAATCAGCTTGAGTACCTGAGGGCTTTATCCTTCTGCCATCAGTAGCACGATGGGCGGTGTATATAACTGGTAGGGTCATATTCTGTGCAAATGACGTGCACACACCAGGCATTCCCTGTTAATGACATGGCGTTTGTTGTATGTCCGTGGAAAGTGTGTGGGAGCCCTCGTGTGTGTGGTACGTGTGTGGCTCGCTCTCAGCACGTGCCCCAAGGCCGCCACCGCGAGGCCCACACCCTGTGACGCCCTCCGGGCGGGTGTGTACCTCCGGGCCCTGCCATTGGGTGTGCGCGCTTAGTGCCTCTAGTGTTCGGCAGCGTGCTTCGCTTCTTTACGTGTGTATATGGGCAGTGCTGGGCGGCGTGACCTCGAACCGCTGACCAGCGGGGCCACGCCGCCTCCTGTTGGGGGGTTGTACCCGCTCTGGGCTCGCATCAAACCGCAGGGTTTCCCCGCGGTTCCGTCACTTCTGCGCGGGGGGCTGGCTTGGGGGGGGGGGGGGACAGCGCAGCGCGAGGTAGGTGCCATTGCCTCGGCGCAGTGACGCCCTAGCGGTGGGCTCTGGCCCTTTCCCCGGCCGCGGCTGCCCGGGGGGGCTGGCGCTGGCGGGGGGGGGGGGGGGGCAAATTGTGCCTGGGGCGGGTCTTTGTACCCGCCTGAAGGTTCCCTTACCCGCCGCTGATGTGCCGATCTGGACGGTGCCCTGTCCGCGGCAGCCCATGCAGCGGTGGGCGGTTTGGGAGGCGCGTCGGCCTCGCTTGCGCCGCCCAGGATGGGCGCCCCCGGTAGGGGCGCTCGCCGCCACCACCACGGCCCGTTTCCTGCCCGCGAGCGGTTGACCTGTGGAGGCAGGGCACGGGTAGGGGGGGAGGGACAGGGCAGGCCCTGGGTGTACAAAGCCGCCACCGGAGGTGGGCCGGCTTATCTTTCTTCAGGCCTGCAGGGGAGAGGGCAGTGGAGGGGGTGAGAGGGTTTGCTGGGGTGGGGGCTGGGCGGGGCCCGGGGGGGGGGGGGTGCTTTTGGTGGCTGGGCCCCGTGGGGGGGGGGGGGGGCGGCAAAATGGCTCGCCCCCGGTTTACTGGTCCCCAACGGGGGTCCAGCCCATGGCCTGCACCCTCGCTTTGTGGTGGCTAAGATTTGGGCCGACAGGCTCAGGGAGGGGCGAATGGGGGGGGGGGTCTCCGGGAGGGTCGGTTGGGGGGTGGGGGGGGGGGGGGTCCAGGTGGGACGAGTTGGGGTGGGGGGGGGGGTCCAGGTGGGGCGATTTGGGGTGTGTGTGGGGGGGGGGGGGGGGAGGCTCCCC
This sequence comes from Eutreptiella sp. 'Long Island Sound 2002', assembly GCA_964036045.1. Taxonomy (NCBI): domain Eukaryota; phylum Euglenozoa; class Euglenophyceae; order Eutreptiales; family Eutreptiaceae; genus Eutreptiella; species Eutreptiella sp. 'Long Island Sound 2002'. The sequence continues at coordinate 28,351,427 of OZ038398.1, read as the reverse complement.
TTACCTCCCCTTGCACTCCCTCTAACCATACCATCACGCTGGCGGCCGTGAACGGGATTCGCAAGTGGCGGACCTCCGTTTCAAAACCTGTCAAAAATGGCCAGAAAATGCTATTTTTGGGGCAGTTTTGGTGCCTAGGACATGTGTGAAGGGGTCCATCTTCATTGGAACTAACCGAAATGATAAACAAACACCTTTCATCATCGTCTAGTGTGTTATGAACCCAATTAGGGGCCTCAACAACCTCTCTTTGGGCCCAAAATACCGCAAAATCAGCCTGAAAAGCACCCTTTTTGCATACTTTTCCAATTACACCTTCTCGTGCCATGTTTTCACTATCTTGATGATTTTCTCGTTTTGGGATTCGGGGCAGGCAACGTGCGTTCCGCGGCGGCGCGACTCTGTGACTTGTTGGGACGTGAGGGGGCGATTATCAGCCCCAAGAGCATCCTTGAACCTGTGCCGTCCATTGTTTGGTTGGGTAAGCGATTGGTGCTGTCGGGGGCAGGACAGGGCGTTTTTGTGGTCCCCATCGAGTGGATCGTCCTGCTGGGTTTATGGTTGCGAGTTGCGCGGCTGCCTTTGTCCAGGAAACTCGCTCGACGGGTTATTGGCCGTTTTTCGTGGGCCCTGAGACCCCAGGTGGGCGCTTGCCCCTTTTTGGCTGGTTGGTGGTCACACGTTATGTGGGGCTCTTCCTTTTTGCCCTTAGCCCCCTTGAAACTGGTTCATAGCCTCAAAACCAAAACCGAGACCAAGTCCAGCCCTTGCAGTAAGTAACCAAGCACAGTTTGACAAATCACCGGAGAGTATTGCCATCCAAAAGGTAGGCAATCGAAGGCGAATGTTTCGCCGTCAATACTTACTCTGAAGGCCTGCTTGAAGGCATCGGGTAAACGTAAGGACCAGAACGCATTCTTAAGATCAACATGGCAGGCCAGCAGGGGGGGCCCCTCAGAAGCCTCCAAACGCAGGTGATCGAGCGCGCGCAAAAACGGGTCGCACAAATAGCGGCCCACATCTTCAGAAAACGTAAGACACCCCTGGCCCGCCCGCAAGTAATGCAGCTCAATGAGGAAAGCCAAATCCTCCACGACCGGGAGGGTGAAGGACGGCGGGCGGTTGGCATGTTGTATATTGAACTGCACTAAATGGACTATCATAGACGCTTTCTCCGAATTTTTGGGAACTGGGAACAGCCAGCCATTAGGGGGGAGGTTGGAAGGGCACCGAGTCAAAATGCCATCCCGCACCAAGGCTCTTGCCATCACCAGACCTTCAGGAGAAATATTACGAATGCCCGGCAACGCTCGCGTAGACACGGACAGGACATCATTAGGGGCCACTGCATGCCAAATGAAATCCGGGATGCGAATGTTACCTACCGCCCCAATTCCCCTCTCCAGCACGTCCAGGGATAATCCCACCAGGATCGGTTTAGGAGACGTCAATTCACGAAAAACCACAGGCCAAAGGTCTGGCTCCAGGCGGTCCAGTGCTGCAACAGCCGCCTCCAGAAAATCAAAAACCCCCAAATCCCTCGCCACCACATTACCCCTCATCAATAATAATCGGATCCGGGACCTGACGAGACCTCTGTCCGCGAGAGGCACCCTTAAGCCTTCGGACACGCGATCCAGCCATTGCTGTCCCCGGCGGGAGTTCAACAGGAGCTCCGAGCCCTCTTCCTTGAGACCGCATGCGAAGAAGTCCAGACCCGCCGCTTCCTCCTCGCACAACGGGGGCGGTGCGCTGGTGGTCCCGGGCCCGACCCTTGAACTTCGCCGCGACGGACTGGCGTTGGGGGGAACCGCCGGCTCTGACCGCTGAGCCGGATTCGGGGGCTGGCGCGGTGGCGGAAGAGTCGGGGGCAGCGCCCTCTCTTGTCGGACCTCCAAGAGGGGAGTCTCGGGCCGGGGAGGACGGAACCGCTCGGCGCTCTGTGGTCGACGCGGACTGCGAGGTAGCCAACGACGGACTCGAGGAGGTCGACTGCCCGGTTCTCCGCGAAGGTTTTCGAGGCGGCGCGGGTCGTGAGGGTCGCTTGGCGGTTGGCGGCTGTACAGCGTCCGCGGAGTCGTCCCCTTCCACCATGGCCTCGGAACCCCTGTCGCGCTTCGATCCGGTGGCCGGGAGTTTAGCGGGTCTCTCGTCCGGTAAGCAGAGTCCCATGAGCGATGACGGCCAGAACTCCGCCGTGTCGGTGGCGATCCACTTGACCCCCTGACTCGTTGGCCATGGTAGGCGCGAACTCGAGTGGAAGGTGAAGTCCTCCGGCGCCGCTGCATAGAAGTGTGCCATGCGCACACTGGCCCAGCGTCCCCACCAGCACAGGTAGCGCCAAGGGAGGCCACGGAAGCGGAGGAAGGCAGCCCCTGCGCGACGCCACGAGTGCCAGCGGTACGCAGCGTAAGGGCTGCCTTGGAGCAGCCGGGCCATACCCTCTTCGAGGACGGCGGCTCTGTCGACCATGACGTCCCGTCCAGGGAACTGGCGCCGCAACCAGTGGGCCCACTCGCCCGCAAAACTGCCGAGGTCACGGGAAACCCAGCGCGAATCCCTTTTGAGGCCCCAGAAAGCCACCGCCTTCCCCCGCAGGCCGGAGCGCCGGACAGACGCGATTTCCCCCACGCGCGTGAGGCTGCTGAAGGAGAGGACGGCGGCGGCGAAGACAGCCCAGTCCTCCGGAGTCTGGAAGGTCTCGGCCATGACCTGCAGAACATGGGGGTCTGTGTAAGGGCGGTCTCCCGGGGTAGCCACCGGCGCACGGGCGAGGCGCTAGAGGCGTTCCCATCGGAGCGGTGGTATCCACCCCATGATCCACACTGCGTGTAACGCCGACACGGCGCCCCGCAGCGTTGCGGGCCGATATCCCGACCGGAAGAGGAGGAGTAAAATACTCTCCGCCAGGCCCTGCGTGTCCCCCGCCGGTCGGGACCCATGGAAGAAGGCGATTCGTCGAAGGTGTGAGCCGTAGGAATTTCGCGTCCCCTCCTTCCAAGTGCCGATGAGGCATGTCTGGACATCGTCCGCCGGATCCGCATACCCGAGCTCTCGCCACAAGTTCGCGATGGACCTCCAGTCGATGGTTTTTCCGACCCACTCTGATATCGGTGCCACCGCCATTGCCGAACTCGCCAACTCCAAGACCGGCTCCAGCCCCCCCGGCGCGTCGCGTCACTCAAGAAAGGGACACCTCCAGACCCAGTGACGGGTCACCTCACCACGAGCCTTGCAAGTCTTGCATGGGCCGGCGGGATCCTCAGACGTGCGTACCCACTCATTCTTGTGGATCTCGAAGATTTCCTCACCGTCGATGATCTTGAAACGCCGTCGCATAGCCTTCTTTAGGCGCTTGCCCGCCTCCGACAGGCCCTCCTCCAGCCGAACATCCGATTCCTTCTGAGACCCAGAGGTAGATGAAGAACCAGTCGTCCCCTCGTACCGCTCTTTATAAGAGGCCGTCGCGGAGAAAACGAGCGTCCACAGCGCTTGCACCAGGGCGTGAAACCTCTCAGAGACCTGCGTGGAGTCGGACGTGTCCATACTGTCTGACCCATCTGGGCGTTTACGGTCGGCCCACGCCGTGTCGTCCCTCTTGTCCTCGTCAGTGAGGCCCAGCATGATCTCCTTAGCCGCGGTATCGGACATTTTGGGAATCATAGTGACTGCGGAGGCAGGGACATTCTCGAATTTGAGCAGCCGTACCAGGAGGAAGAGAGCACGATTAATCCACTGGGGGTGGTTGGTGGTTGTGTCCGCATCGTGGATGGCCTTCAGCGACAATGCAGGTACCTGCAACTGGTCCTTTGGCGGCGCCTCAGTGATGCTTTGGACCTTGGCGGTAAGGGACTTGATGAGCTGTCCCTGGTCCTCCAGCAATTTAAGGATCGCAGGGTCCACCTGTCCAGGCGTCGGCACTGTCGGTGCTGCGGAGGAAGACTTCTTGAATCCCCCAGTGGCGAAGTCCAGCGTGACGTCTTCCAGAAGCATGTAACCCACCAAGCGGTCGATGAATTCGTCCCGAGAGCCCGTGAACGAGACGGTGGACGCGAAATTCTTAGCCCAGGCCTCCCCCTCGTCAGGCATCCCCCGAAGTTCCCGCATCAGGACCAGCTTTCGACGCGTCCATGATTTGGTATCCGCCCCAAGTTGAAATTCCCCATGGGCGTCTCCTTGGATGTAATCCGCGAACGACTATGCATCCTCCATTTCTATACTGCTGTGCTGCCACCAAATGAACTCAACGAAACAAGAAGGAACGGCTCTCAAAGGAGTGGAAGTAGGTCAACTGTTCGGCCTGCGCAGCAAAAGGAACAGCACCTTCGTCTGAAGGCCCTGTTATAGTTTATAAAATTCTGAATGCAACAGGGCATCATAATGAACAAAACAAAGTATGGTGTACAACTACTGTTACTGGGGAAACAGCAGATTCCAAGGGCACCTACTCCACCCGCAACCCCCCACTTTTTGTGGTTTCCACCCCTCAAAATTGCCCAAATGGACGCCTAGACCCCAATACCTAGGCCCACTAGGCTGCAGCAAGCTGCAAGCTGAAGCCCAAACAGGTGGGTGCCCAAATGGGTCAGCAGGGTCCAGTAGGGGCAAAAAGATGACTTTTCTCAAAAATGATCCTCGACCATGTGCGATGCTAAGGCAAGTGTTTTTGGACCATTTTGAGCTTGTGGTGGCCCGTTTTGGTCCTCCAAAAATCCCAAAATGCCTTGAAAATGGGCTGTTTTGGGACCAAAAATGGGTCGAAAATGGGTCAAAAATGCATTTTTCCAAACCTAGACCATTTGGGGTGCACCAACGGGTGAAATGAGCCCATTTTGAGCCCATTTTGGGGCATTTTGGCCCCTCACAAGTCCAAAGAGCCTTGAAAGTGGGCCTCGTGGTGATGGGGTTCACTTGCAAGCTACTTTCACTTTGTCAAGAGCCATCAATGTGTGAATCATTCTTGATGTCCCTCACCAGTTATAGCTGATGTTCCCTCCCCCACCAGCTCGGTCCCAATATTCCGTCTTGATTAGGGTTAGGTGTAGGGATAGGAGTAGGTTGAGGGTTGGGGGTGGGCGTTAGAGTCAAGGTCGGGTTTGAGGATAGTGTTGGGGTGCAAATTGGATAAAATTTGCCTTAGGGAACCTTTGGTGGTCATGGAGCATCAAGCGCCTTTGGCGCCCATGGACGCCTGAGGGCAACACCTTCGGCAACAGACTGTTGGCCGAAGGCCCCTAGGGGGGGGGGGGGGGGCAGGGGTAGTTGGCGTCTTAGGACCCGCGGAGTCGCCCCCCCCCCCCCCCCGGGCCCTAAACAAATGCCATTCTTTTTTTTTTTGACGGACTCCAGAAGTTCAAAGAGTACTCAAGACGGTGCTTGGGAAAATGGGTGTCTCCAGCATATGATACAGTGGATCCCCGCAAAGCGGGGCACATGGCAAAGACCCAGAGTTCACATGCGTATACCAGAGGGCTTCTCGCTAAACAAATGCCATTCACCGCTGTCAACAATTGCCTGGCATTGGTAAGAGGGGAGGACATGGGAACCACGCCAGAAGGTCGGCCACTATGGCGGGGCAATCGGGTAGACGAGCTTCTACTACCAACCATTCCAGAAAAATGGTAAAATGCTTGGCATGCCATGCAACACAGTCATACCAACCAAACCAACGTGTGTCAGCCCAATCCGGTGGGACATTCACTTGCCCACCAGAGGGGTGACTCTTGAAGAACGTGCGCAACTTGTTCCGCCTACACACATTTTTCTTACCCTTCAGCAAGGACCTAGTCCGCATCATATAGTCACACATGATGGCCAAATGGGGGTGGTCCTGGAATGCCACACCGACCAAAATTCAAGATATGAGCAACACATTTAACATGCACAGCACTGGGAAACCGAGGTTTGAGTTGCCTCTTGAAAGCCCCAATGTTGTAATTCACGTTATCGAACACGTACGCCACGACATCATATCGAAGGGGGCAGGTGTCCTGGGGTTCAAAGCGTCCAAAAAACGAATCCCACCACTCCACCACTTTCTTGCCAAAAGCGTCCCCATATTTCTCCCCCTCCTCCCGGTCCCCATCAATGAGAACGGTGTCACAGAAATAGGCAGCCTCACTTGTAACCACAACAATGTTCACAGGCTCACAGCCCCCTGCAGTGTCGGAGGTCTCATCAACAACCACAGTGACCCCCTGCCCCCTCTCTTGAAAAATGCGTTGTTGGATATTGGAATCCTAGGTTTCAATCACAGTGGGCCCATAAACCTTCCTAAGAGACGACTCATCCTCTGGCAAAGTATCCCCCATCCCTGAGGTGCTGCTTCAAGCAGGGAATTTGCTTCTCGGTAGCGTATAGAGGAATACCCATCTCGAAGAGTGTCTAGACATATCCCTCACACAACCCTTGGCGCCACTGTGCTGGGCCTTGAATTTTGGCATCACTCGGCACAGAGGGAGAAGACAACTTAACACCGGCAGGGATAGGAAGGGGAAAAATGGACTCCAGCTCCAACTCTTTTCGACGGTTTTTACCTTCCTCTGTGTGTTCAGCCTGCAAATCTGCTACTGGCCTCTTCTGAGTTGATCCCTTTTTTTTTTCTGGCCGGAGGCTTCCTTCTTGCGCACAGACATGTCAGCGCGGAGAGCTTGACGGCGGGGGAAGCTTGCAACCAGATGGACCCTGTACTTCCAGTCGCTCTCCCATACAGTACTTCCAGTCGCTCTCCCAGACAGCATTCTCATGATGATCTGTATAATGTGGTCAGAAATTTGCTTCAAGCTAAAACCCTTTTTATTGCAGCATTGGCACATCAGTTGGTTATTGGATCCCGCAATCCTATACTTTCCATAGCGTTCCACTGCCTGTGCCTGTTGCAGAGCAGTATGGGACACGCAAGTGCTGTTGTTAGTTGGGAGAGGGGCAGGGGTAGTGGTAGAGGCAAGAGGCAGGGGCGGGAGGGGGGGGGGGGCAGGGGTAGCAGAGGGTATATTGTGGCCACACATTAAGAGAGAGATGGACTGTGGCTACATATTCCTACCATGTTGGGGTCACACCGCACAAATGGGTGTGGATTGTTGTAGCATTCCCTTGTTGCATCAGGGCCACACGTCAAGAAAGAGTGGTATTGTTGCCCATTACCCTGCCGCACTGGGGCTACTTGTGAAGCAAGAGCATGCAGAGTGGCTGCACATCCCCTATCATATAGGGGCCACACACGAAATACAACGTGCATTACAGCTTATCTAAGCCAAGAGGGATTGCTTGGTCATGATTGTGTGCCAACTCCAACCTCCAAACGCTTACCCCTTGGAAAGTATTGGAAACATTTGGAAACTTTTGAAAACCGCTTGGAAACGGTTGGAACCCTAACAGGATTGAATATTGGGACCGAGTTGGTGGGGAAGGAACATCGTCAAGGAGACTTCAACGACAAATGAGGTATGCACTGGAAAGTGGATGAGAGCGGCTCAAAAGGGGCTCAAAATGAGCTGTATTCATCCGTTTGGGCACCACAACTGGACTAGGATCAGGCTTGGAAAACCATGGTTTTGACCCGTTTTTGAGCCATTTGTGGTCCCAAGACAGCCCATTTTTAAGGCCTTTTCAGCCTGAGAGGGGCCAAAATTGCTCAACGTGGGCTCAAAATGGGCTCATTCCACTTGTTTGTGCACCCCAAATGGTCCAAAAGTATCTTAGGAAAAAACACATATTTTGATCCAGTTTTGACTGATTTTGGGTTCCAAAATAGTCGATTTTCAACGCATGTTGTGCTAGGAATATTTTTGGGAAAACACATTTTTGACCCATTTTTGGTTGCAAAACAACCCAATTTCAAGGCATTTTGTGACTTTGGAGGGGCCAAAATGGCTTGCAATGGGCTCAAAATGGGCTCATTTCACTCTCGGATCATCTCAGATGCTCTAGGATCGTTTTTGGAAAAACACATTTTTGACCCATTTTTCACCCATTTTTAGTCACAAAACAGCCCATTTTCAAGGCATTTTGGGATTTTAGGAGGGCCAAAAGGGGCCACCACGAGCTCAAAACGCGCCAAAAACACTTGTTTTGGCATTCCATGTGGGCCAGGATCATTTTTGTAAAAAGTCATTATTTGTGCACCAGGTGGACCTTGTTGACCCATTTTGGCACCCACCTCTTTGCGCTATCTCTTGCAGCTTGCCGCAGCCCATTGGGCCTAGGTACGGGGGTCTAGGCGTCGGCTAGGGCAGTTTTGAGGGGTGGAAACCACCAAAAGTGGGTGGTTGCGGGTGAATTAGAGTGCACTCGAAATCGCATTTTGAGCCACCTAGCCCAAGATATGGTCTGTTTTTGGTTTGGGGCTGTCGGCGGCCAATGTGCACAAATTCTGGGGCTTTTGGGGCCCAATTGGGGGCGGTTCGCGGACATATTGTGGTGGTAGAGGGCCCTAGAGGGCCCTTTGGCACTGGGAAGTCTAGCTGCATGTGTAGATTACCCACTATTTCCCTTCATTTGGCCGTTCTCAGCAGGTTCTAGGGCCGTTTTGAGCAAAAAAAGGCTCATTTTGGCCCTAAATTGCAGATTTTGAAATGGAGGTCCGGCACTTGCGACGCCAATTCCCGGCCGCCACCGTTGAGTTTCTGGCTCATACTTTGTGTGGTTGTCCCTCACGCCGATAGGTAGCATCCACCAAAAATTTGGCCGGATCCGAAGCACCACAACGGAGCTGTGATTTTTCCCCGTTTCACGCGTGCTTGCTGCTTGCTGCTTGCTTGCTGCTTGCTGCTTGCCAAACCTGTTGGGTCCACCCTAGACACTAAAGAGGGTTATAAAACCAAGACTGGTTCCACCAGCTCGGTGACCCTAACCCTAACCTTTGAAAACCCCTTGGAAACCTTTGGAATCCAAGTCCAATCTCATCTATAAACATGCATTCCACAAACACTTGTCGTGCGTGCACCTTTTTGTGACATAATTTCCAATTCCACGTCGTCCTTAGGCAATCTCATCTTTTGGGGTGAAAATATAGTGCACCGTGGTCCTTCATGTCACAGCTCCATTGCTTTACCCATGCATGCACCCTTTGCAGCAAGGTTTCCAACTGCATGTCATCTTCCAAAAGAAAGCACGCGGGTTACACTTGGTTTCGTTACATTTTTCACCATGACTATGTACACAAACGGGTGTTTTATGCATGCCAACAGGGATAATCCATCAAAGCTGGGCAAGGCGACTCGAAACAGGGCCCATGGGCTGTACAGGCAAGGTTCCAACCAGCCCCTAATGATCGAGCATGTCAACGTCTGAGGGGGCAGCTCATTCAGGCTGGATTCGTTGCATTTGATGTGTGCAATCCAGCGTCTGTATAAAGTGGCTCCTCTATTCAATGACTGACGATCACCCCGAAATTGCTACCACAGGCTAGCGTGGTGCCAACCTGTGGCAGTGACTGTTGGATGTTGGCTTGAGTTGTGGGATATTGCCTTTTTACATGAATTCACCAAATCAATCGTGACTGACCCCCCTAAAGAGCCGAAATGCGATTCAGGACCTGGGAAGGTACAACTTGCACGTGTGCAAGGCATCCCAACAGAAGGTTCAAAATAGAAGATGTTGTTGGATCAGCCACAAGATGCCCCAATGTGCTGTTCGCGGGCGAAATCTCTTTCAGACACGGGACTGGGCATTCCACAGGTTCTGCAGGAAAACTGGTCTATGGCTCCATCGCTTTGGCCGCGGTGCCTCTCTGCCGATGCAACCTCTTGGCAATTGGGGGACGACCTTGGCTAGCAATACAACTTGCATGACAGTGCGTCTGAGAGAGGCTTCTTGTTCCTCCCACTTTCCTGTTTGCAACCATGTTCATGTGTGCTCCGCACCAGCACTGCCAACGCTCTCCTGGCATGGGGAGCAGGTCTTCACCAATACGCCGTTGGAAATGGGCAGGAGAACAATCTCGTCAGCCCGCCTTGTCCAGCTGCACGAAGAAAAGAAAATCAACATCACCACAAAGGACCAGCAGCCGACAGTGAGGCACGCACCACCACAGCTGTCCGAGGGAAATTTGTAACCCTTCAGAACGTGGCAGAGGGCGGTGTACGGGAGATTCAAGCAGAGATACTGACACACGGCCATCTGGTGCCATATCCAAGAGCAGCTGTCGGCGAGACCGGTAACGGCTGCTGGTGCATCCGAAAGCTGTTGGTGGCGAGATAGTACTGTTGGGCAAACCAGCGCTTTCACGAGCACCAGCGGAGAAGGGGATTGCCCAGTCCATAGTCCATAACATACACATTTTTTAGCCCAAGACAGCGTTGCAGCCCATATTTAACGAAACGCACGCTTCCCGCCAGCCTTGGGCGCGTGACGCTGCTTGCACCAGGTGATGTGATCCACTCCCGAGGCGCCCTCCACCAGATGTCCGCAAAGGGGGCAGCGCTTGGCCGTGCCTGGGGTCAGGCTGCTCTTGACTTGGGCCGGGGCCATTTTGCCCGTGCCTCCGTCGTGACGGTGGTTGAACTCCAAATGCTTCGGTGTGTGCTTCCCTTTGTATAACAGCGTATTCCACTCGAACCGGCCGAGGCCCTCGGTCCCTGAGAACGACACAGATGCGGGGGAATATGACACAAATGTGATGCCGCCATACTCAAAGGCCGACGGAGATGGTCTGAAAGTCATGAATCTGCGGAAGATATTCAACGGCCTGCAACCAATCATTTTCAGTTGATGTGGTAGGAGGTGGAGAGGGCCAAATCCATTCACATTGTGGGGATGACAATGCACCCTGATCATCCATGTCCCCCACCGCCCATTCCCATTCCTGTTAGCCTTGGCATGGGCATAGAACAGTGCCACAACCTTGCCGCCCTGTGGGATAGTATCCTCTGCGCCGCGTTGTATGGTCTCTGGCACAGTGATCCATCTGATTCTCAGTGCAGTAGACTGAAACTGAAAGCCTTGAATTGAGAATCCAGCCCACCAACCCTCAGCTAACGCCGCCTACAGCTGCACTGGGATGGTATCTGATCGTTGTCGCTCCGGCTCTCATTCTGGGTTAACAGCCAGTGCAACGCCACTGCCACAACTGATCCCACAGCGGTCTGAGCATTTCAATCAGGACTTCGGTGTTCACTTGACACTTTGTTGCAGGGTTGCATGGAGCCATGTACCCGTTCGTGAAGCTGGAACTTGCACAAAAACTACGCGTGTCTTGCACAATTGAGGTTCTGTTTTGTATGGGGGTCAGTGCACTGTGCGCGTGCAAAACGCAATCAGTTGATGTACCTTGCAGCGCAAAATGCACCCTGCGCAGTGCAAAGTGCAGTGTGTGCAGTGCAAAATGTAGCCTGTGCAGTGCAAAAACAACTTGTGCAGTACAACAAACAGCTTGTGCAGTACCAACTACACCCCTTACACCGCCAAAGCCCACTCCAGCCACCGCCGTCGCCAAGCATGCAGCATAAGCAAATTGATCAATGAGCACCAAGTGATAGCCTGCCCCATCACGTGGGCTCCACAGTGTGCTGATGAACTGTTTGATATTCCACAACTCCAAAGGTAGGGTGTCCAGCCAATCCATCTAGCCAAGACTAAAGCCATCATCATGCACCACACTGCCACACAGCCTCCATGCACAATACCTGAACATTGGCATTTGTGCTGTTGGCAGGGAAGTCTAATTGCTGTGCACCCTGTGCCACCTGTCCCAGTATCTTCACTGGAACTTCAATGACAGGGGATTCCGGGGGGAGAGGGGACAGTGTCATCCATAGGTGAGACAGGCCGCTGCATACGGTGCAAATGGACGATCCCCAACAGAGTGGGTGACACTAATGCAGAGAAGGCTTGGATGGTGCTAGCAATGGAGCACAAAGAGCAGAATAAATGCCAACATTTCTAATGTGGATGACATTCTAGTCCTATTTCGCTGGAAGCTGACGGACCGTGCCTCTCAACACTGGCTGATTTTACATGGAAGCCACGAGGCTAAAACGTTTTGAAAATATCGAAAAAAAACTGGCCGTGAGTAAAAATGTGTGCTATGTGTCCCCACAGGTTCCTTGCTCCAAGCACCGGCGACACGAGAAGCGAGTGTAACACTGCCCCAAATTGGGAATGCCTATGTGTGCGGGCCGCCAGCAGGAAGATGGCATCAAACATGGGGTATGCTGGGTAATTTTGCTGACGAAATAAGCCAGTAGGCATACATGTGCGGGGCACCGGCAACCGCAGGGAAGGCGAGAAAATCGGAGGGGGCTGCTCGTTGCATGTGAATTTTGGGGTTTTCTGCAACAAGTGTCAGGGAGGGTCAAGAAATCTTCATGCACTGGTTATACAGTTGTGTCCTTAAATGTTGCAACCTAGATCGCCTTTTTGGTCTCTCAAACATCTGCAGCCACTGCAAACCAACCGACGGTTGAAGAGGCAAAAGCTAACTTTTCAAAGGTTGCCTCTCCAAACACGGCATAGCACAATATTGTATGAAGAGGGTCAAAGCACTACCAGCGGCTTCCTTTCTTGCACAAGGGGTGGTCAACGGGGCAAGAGAGAGGGGTGAGGGGGGGGGGGGTTGGAAAGGAGGGGGGGGGGGGGGGAGTCCTATCACAACTCACTAGCACATCATGCAACCAATACTTGTTTTGTGGCAACACCCGACCTTTGCATTTGGGCTACAATTGGAAGCTCGATTGGTGATAGAAATGTGCATACAAACGAAAGCGTACCATCTAATGGACCTCTACGGCGGTTAACTTCTTCTAAGCGGCCCTTTTCTGAGCCACGCTGATCCTCAACATCATTGCTGCGATGCGACGCATTGTTTGCACACATCCATACACCGTGAATGAAACGCACCTCGGGAGCAAAATAAGAGCAGGGAATCAGGGTACCATTGCTTTTTGAAGCTTATCCAATCTTCACCAATATCGCCCCTCGACCCATGGCTCACCGCTGGCTTGAGGCCGCAACTTCTTTCTTGTCTCGAAAGTCTCACCACATGGCAGCCCACTCGCAATGCCCTGTTTTTCGTGTGCACATCGAAGCAACTACATACCTTGTGTGCCTAGAGCTGAATTGCCATGGTGTTGTTCTACATGACGAGTAGCAACGTGGGGGCTCTCAGTGAGGCCCGCGTACGGGTTGGTAAACAGTGACTCGGATGCAGACTCCGCACCTGTCAATTTTGAGAGCATGCACGAGGAGATCCAAGCCCGCACTCTATTGATCTTTTCCATGGGTATGGGCACTTTGCAATTGTGATGTGATGTAGACAATCAACGTGCACTGTAGTGTAACACTTTATTATAGTACAACTTTACTTCAGTACATATAATACACTTTAATGTGCACCAGCACATCTTAGTGTATCTAGCGCGCTCCGTGACCGCGAAATGTGCCCAAAGGTATGAACGGGTTGCAACGTTGAGATGGAAGGGGTGACTCAGCAGATCAGGAATACAAAGTTCGAGAATACCCTGGACGCCAAACCCATTCCGGCACAGAAATGTAACAACGATGCTAACAATAGCGATATTTGCCACCAACATCTAATGGACCCTTGCATCTCCCTATGCCACGCACCTGCAGAGGATTTGCCCTTGTTGTACGGCTCCTCCTCATGGTATCGATCCAAATGATTATACCTTTTGAAAGCAAAACCGCAAGGCACAGTGCTGAACCAAGTCTCCAACGATGTCCCCTGTTATGCCGTGCTTCTCCACTGACGAGATTTCCGAAACGTTGGGCACCATATCTCTTGGGGACGGTGGGGATTGCACCAACTCGGTGGGTTTTCGGTGGTCGTCGTCATTGTTGTGTTATTTGTGCCCAATGTGTGTCCCGTAGGGGGGGGGGGGGGGTATGTAGGATATATTCGGAAAGCCCTTCAAAAGGGCTATTTGGAACACCCGGGTCTGCTCGCTGTACTGACGACATGTTTGCGTTTTTCGTCCGTTTCGGACAGGGCCTGTGTTGCTTGCTGCCTCTTTTTGTCAACAGGGGGCTACCATGTCCGCATACAAATTCACTCCACAGGCTGTTGCTTCCCCCGATGCACCACAGAAACCTTTGGTGCGCAAAAGAGCGCGCTCTGGGGGGTAAAGTGGCTGCAGGTGAGCCGCGATGAGCCTGGCAGGAAGGCCAAAAAGCCTCAGTACAGCCGGTTCACAGCAGCCTGCATGCACCCACAAGGACCACCAGATTTTGACCACCACAGAGACCGCTTCTTTTGCAAGTCAATTTTGGGATGTGGGTGCCTGTGAAGGCACGCAGGCTGCAGGACTGGCAAAAATTGAAGAATTACGTTCCCATTCACAAGCAGGGCGATGTCTGTCCCTATGGAGTCCCAGCACTTGTGGAAGGGAACAACAATGCGGACCACTCAGATTCGGAATAATCAGCGGTCCCCTGTGCATTGCTCCGTCCCATGTATCGTCAAGTTTCCAGCCGTCTGCTCCAAAATATGGTCACCTGCCCCCCCCCCACCCCAACCCATAGTTTCTGAAACGACCTTTTCTCACAGATTTCAAAAAGTATACACCCCCCCCCCAAAGGAACGATATTTTAGCGCATCGGACGAAAAGTTCAAAAATCCGGGGAAAATGCCAAAACCCACTGAGTTGGCGCACAATGAATGTTCCCCGAGAGATATGTCAAGCTACCACAAATGCCCTCACACGGGTTCCAATAGGATTTAAGATGACAATGCCTCAAATGGCTTGGAGGGGGAAAAGAGCCATACCTGGGTGTGCCGCATTGCATGCAAAATCGGGCATCCGGCCGGAATCTAGTGCCACACTGGTGGCAGAAGATGCGAGCCTCGTCTTGCATTGTCCCTTTCGGGACCGAGACGTAACCTTCAGCGAAAACAAAATCCCATTGATCTCTAAAATGAGGATGAGGTGATTCGTGCCTTTCACTGATTTCTTGTCGCAAATAGTTTAAGGCTATGAGGCGAAGATCCCATAGATCACAAATCACCAAGGCCACCAATCACTAGCGACCCATGATGGTTTAAATTTCACAAGGCAAGGATCGCCCGCTTTCCTTCTCTTCGAAAGCACATCAAGGGTAAGGCAATCGGCTCTGCAAGGTTCGCCTGTTGTGGCTGGGTGGCATAGAACGTGCGGCAAAGAACGCATGTAAATATGTATTGAATGGAGTGCAGCGCAGTTCTGTGCGTACCTACGCAGCCACGAGACAGAAATAGGAAAATAACAATAAAAATGAAAGGCCGTGCAGGAGTCCACCACATACCGAGCGGTAAAGGACGCTATTATCTCTAAAAAAAGGGGGGGGGGGGGCAGCAACACAAAAACACTTTTGCAACCACAACTTCATGCATGGCAAGATGTATAGTATATGATTTACTTGGCCTGCAAAAGAAGGAGAATGTCAAGAATGCACAAAGGAAGAGTGTCATGCATTGAAGAAACTCAACTACTTGTAGGAAAAGAAATCAAGGAAGGAAATGAGAGGATAGTGAAATGAAAGCAACTGGGAACGATCAAAACGACGAACAACACTGCGAGCAACTGAAATATGATACCAAAGCCCAACAATGAGCGAAATGACTTCAAATTCAAGTTTGATTCTGAGTGCAAACCTCACACCCGATCTAACAAGCAACACAAATCATGCACGCAGTGCAGACGAGGAGGAGATTCACAGCGTCACACAATGTTCAAGCAATAGCACAGGCCTGATGTATTAAAAAAAAACCTCTTGCAGCCTCTTACCTCCAAAACCTGCATCATGCCCCAGTCCAATCATCAGCGACAAATCGGTTGATTGATAAATTTACCACCACAGCACCGCACCAAGCCTTTGCTGGTTTGAGGCCAACATCATTGGATCGAATTGAGGATGGGCGCCAATCAAGTTTCAAAGAACTGCGTTCTTGCAACTTTTATTCCGTTCAATAATTACATCTCCTTTCTGCTACATTGCAGAAATCTAGCTGATTTCATGGAATAATGAGGTGTTTATTTCTGCTTTGTGAGGTAATTTACCTTCTTGGCTAGTTTGCACGGGTTTGCAATCAACTTGCCTTGTTAAGGCATAGTACCTTTCTCAAAAAATGAAACCATGACCTTTATGTGAAAGAGGTAAGAGGTTTTTAAAAGGTTTCCTCTGGGCATTTTACAAATGAACTGCTCTAAAGCCCAAAAAGATTACCTCTTTTGGAAAAAGGCATTGTCTAAAACCCCTTGTCTCCAAAACTTGTAGCAAAACTTGTGCTGTTGGTGCCATCTTAGGCGGAGTAGTGGGAAAACGCTCAGGCTGACTGCCTGGTCTCTATACCAGTGCTGTAGGGCACAGTGCAATCATACCAGGAACATGGACCTGTGCCTGCAGGTTACTCTGGTGCCTGGTGGTGCAGTGGGTACTGCCGCGCCAAAGCGACCCAAAATCGGCCTGTTGCATATGTAGTCAGGAAAAGCAGTTGTATGGCTGTAATGGAAAGATTCCATCAAATCTGGAGCGAAGAAACTCTTCAAATCATGCTGTGTGACCAACTGGTACATCTCCTACAGAGGTGTGGTGCGCCTGCATGTGTGCTGTGTGTGTCACCTGTGTGTACATTCGGAGGGCATTGTTGCAAGCAACCTCAAAATGTTTGTGACAACGCCGAATGTAGCTGCTCAGCCTGGCCCCCAGTGTGTGAGTAGGTGGCGTTGGTTAAGGATTTGGCAAATGTTGTGTCTACACTGGTCAAGGACTTGCATCAGTGGGGTGCAATGTTCAGGAGGGTCGGTATGGGGGCAGTGGCAGGCGAGATATAGTATGGATTTTCTTGAAACTTTCAAAATCGTTGATTTGCCATCAAAATCACCTATGTTGAAACTGTTAACAATATTTTGTCTAAAGAATACAGAGAAAATTGGTTTGCAAAACCCCATAACAGACTTGCCACTAAAACTTGATGAGCAGCCAGTGATATGCAGCGAATCATGCAAACGGCTATTTTGGTATAATAAAATCACCATTGGCTGTGGTAGCCACCAGTTGTTGCGCCTAAGAATTTTCAAAATTTTGTAGACAATCGGTATAAAAAGGGATGTCAGGTGAACCTACATGGCACTTCATGTATGTTATCCTGACCATGGAAGTCCACCAGCCACCCATGTATGTGAGCCTGACCCGCAATTTGTTTAATATTCCTTTCCCAAACAAGTCTGAGCCGTGCCTTAAACAGTGTGGTGATGTGCAAAAAATATTGCTAAAAAACAACCAATTTGTCATTTTTTGATGCACATTGCTCCCAAGCTGAATACACCTGCCCGTCAGAAGCGGTCACCAATCTGTTTCCTTTTCCATAACAGATCAAGGGTACAAATTTGAAGTAGGGGACATGGGATTGCAAAGAATTTTGCAAAAGGTCAGTTTCAATGTTAGGGGGAATCCTTGCACTGCGCGCGCACTGCGCGCTACTTTTAGAGTAGGTCCTCCCGAAAGAACCCCAAGGCACACCCCTTCCAAATGCTCCCAAATTTAGGTCACCCAAACTGCCCTAGCTAAAGACAAATGCAAGCTACCTTCCCCTCACATAAGGGGGAGTCTTTGCACTGCGCGTGCACTGCGCGCGCACTGCGCACTACTTTTAGACTACGTTCCCCCCGAAGAGCCCCCAAGCACACCCCTTGGAAACGCCCTTAGAATTAGGTGACCCAAACTGCCCCAGCTCAAGAAAGTTGCAAACTACCTTCCCTTCACATAACACACATCATGCACAACTGGAAAAGCCATGAACAGCGCATCGGATCCCCTCCATATGTTCCTTACGATGCCCCAGTGCCACATGCGTGCAAACAAGTGCTCAATGCGTGCCCTATAGAAACCATGAACATCATTGTACTCCTTTTGTCGCTCGGTCAACGTCTTTCGACCGATAAATGGCCATGCCACATGGAGGCGCCCCTTGTATGCACCATCCATGGAGCCAATCTCATAATCCATATAATGTCCCTTCACCCTTTTGGGCCCCTCGCGATCCCAAATGAGAACATCCGCCGATGTCCCCGGGGCCAACGGACAAATCCAAACGATGTTGCCCAAGCTGTCAATGGCAATGTCAATGGCGGAAATGCTACATCACCCCTGCATTCTCGGGGGTCCCCAACAAAGGGGGACAAAATCAGAACTCAAAACCTCCGCTACGGGTCACCATGATGCCCCTAGGGGCCCCTAGTATCTCAAAGTATGGGTCTCTAGTACGGCCAGACGCCCAAATAGTTGCACTGCGCGCGCACTGCGCTTGAGGCGCCCCCTAAGACATCATGCAAAATGCGGAAAGACACACACATATCCTCTTTTCTGTTCAATTGTCAACTAAATACAAAATCAGAATGCTTTGGAGTGGCGGCATTTGAAAGCTCACTCACCCTACCAGCTAGTGCCAAGGCCTCATATGTGTCCACCTCATCCTCCACTGGACCGTGGGGCAAAGTGGCTTGTAGGAGGGAATCCACGTCAAACTCCGGTTTCCACTTGTGGTACAACCACGCATCCTTATCAGCAGTGATGCGGCCTCGCATAGGGCATTCAACTGTGGTCAGGCAAAAACCGGGGAGTATGTCACCCCAACTCAAGGGCCCACACCAAAGTGTGGGAGTTCATGGTGGGGATGAGCAAAAAAGTGTGAAACGGGGCGGAAATGGGTGAAAGTGGGTGACAATCCAAAAATGCCATATCCCCAATGTGGAAGAAGGATCAAAACCTACGTTAGGGGCAACAATGATGCCCCCTAGTATCACAAAGTATGGGTCTCCAGTACGGCTAGACGCCCAAATAGTTGCACTGCGCGCGCACTGCGCTTAAGGCGCCCCCTTAGGCATCAATATGATTGTCTGTTTGCCCAACAATATCTTTTTGTATGAAATGCAAAAAAAAATTGCTCCTTCCTTTGCATCAAAATGATAAATTGGTTGATAAAAAGTGCAAATTGCTGCTTCCTTAATGTGAGTCGCCTGTCCTTTGGAATCGGCGCACACGTTCCGAAGGGAGCGTGCCAATTCCGTGATCTTCCTCCAGGACGCTCTCACGTTGATTATTAGCTTAACGGCTCGAAATTTTCTGATTTTGACTGTTTAGTCCAATCAATTCAGTCGTAAAGCAACTCTCCAATCACTGCAAATTATTCCACCAGCACAGAAGCGCTCCAACATCAGACCAGGAAACTCTCTCAGTACAAATCACACAGCACAAGCGCGCCTATCAATTGGCAGCAAATTACCATTGATTGTCATCATGCATGTTCAACTTGTCCCATCACCCTCTCCCTGGCATTTGCCATGCTCAGTACATCCCGTAAGGCGCCGTAGGTGCACCCACAACTCTGGTCCCGTCCTGAGGGGGAGTATCTGCACCATGCGCGCGCCGCATGCACACCGCTTCAGGCATTTGAACAACATCTCTAGGAAATAGTCTACCAGGGGAGGAGTTCTACGTGGTACCTGGTGGGATCTCAAGCGTTACCATTTTCCCCTGGTGGGCTGTGGATGGGTGCTAAGGGGGCGTTTTCGCACAGAGCGCGCATAGCGCGGGCACAGCGCCAATTATTACGTTGTTTATCCCGGGAGCACCCCTGAAAACCACCCACCTACAGAAGGGTGGTGAAAAACAGCCGACTTTTCGCACAGCACACACACAGCGCACGGTGCGCCCCCTGATACAGAACAACCCCAGTACCTGCACTGCGTCTGATACTCCCCCTACAAAGGGCCATCAGGCGCCCACACGAATGCGGTACGTGGCAACACGTTGCTTAGCACCACAATACCACCATAACATCATGCCCAACCCTGTCCTCAAAGGGAGAATCCTTGCAATGCACGCTACTATTATACTATGCTCCCCCCGAAGAGCGCCCAAGCA
The DNA here is from genome assembly GCA_964036045.1 of Eutreptiella sp. 'Long Island Sound 2002'. Taxonomy (NCBI): domain Eukaryota; phylum Euglenozoa; class Euglenophyceae; order Eutreptiales; family Eutreptiaceae; genus Eutreptiella; species Eutreptiella sp. 'Long Island Sound 2002'. The sequence goes on along the minus strand of OZ038398.1, from coordinate 28,331,570 downwards.
CGCCCCTTGGAAACGCCCTTAGAATTAGGCGACCCAAACTGCCCCAGCTCGACAAAATTGCAAACTACCTTCCCTCATGCTGGCAATCTTGGTCAGCCGATCCTCAGCATCCTCGACCGGAGGTTTAGACACACATTGCAGGCACTGCACTCATATGCTCAGGTCACACAAATCACTGTCGGGCTCAGTGAGTCTACAGAGGACCAGGCACACGTGCCTTAAACTATAGTTTACTGGCGTAAACAGGCGTTCCCTAGGCATTTCCCGGTCTTCAGAGGACTCATGCCCTGTAAGTGTGACAGAGGTGTGCTCAAGACATCGTTTTTTGAGGTCCTCAAGAGTCAGGCCACGATTTTCGGCCACAACCTCTTCAAGCACTACCTGATCCAAGTCGCACAGGGGTACAGGGTTTAGAGTTCCATCAACAATGATGCCCAAAGTACCACAAAGTATGGATTTCTACTATGGCCAGACGCCCAAATAGTCGCACTGGGCGCGCACTGCGCTTAAGGCGCCCCCAAAGAGGGTCGGTGGTGCTTCTATGGACGTGGTAGACAAGGCGGTGCTTACCATTTACACATGACCTTCAGGCAGATGGTTCAAGGGGGGGGGCAATTTGCTGACAATCACATGAGAACAGCCAGAACTGGGTGGCAGGCAAGAATGTTGTTATGAGCGGAAACAAATCTCAAATGCACGACCCAGCCCCGATTTCGCACTGCAACCGGCTCACAGACATGTAATCTCCCATTCTTGATCACCAAAACTGCAGTCAGACAGTGGTCAGAAAGCGTCGGTGTGAGTAGACAAGGCCATGTTAGTGCAAGGGGAGGGCATAATTGTGGTCCGGCGCTGACGCTGGATGTCCACGCCCAGACAATTCCAGCCAATTTTTCAATTGGTCAAAGAGCAAAGAGGCACACATTCATCTGCTATGCGACAATACTCAAGAGGTGTATGTACAGCCCCAGGCATGGCCTGCTGAGGCCTTGCCGCCTCGTGTCTGCACCCGGCGGTCATTCCCTTTCACTGCAAGAGGTTGACGACCGTCTCCTGGTGACATTGTCTGATTCTGTATCTGCGTCTGAGCCCTCTGAAAACTGAGAGTGTCTCTTTGGGTTCCTGAGCTACGGTGCCAGGAGCAACGGGAAAGGGATGGGGGGAGGGGGAGGGGGTTGCACACATCATTCGGCGTGCAGCTGGACCCCAGCCCAAACGACCCATGTCAGATGTGACACACACGTGCCATCGTGCCATCGCGAAATGGTTCTTTGGGCGAAGCGATCCAAGTGAGGAGTCACGTTTGTGGAGACTGGCAATTAATCATGGCTTATCTGAGTTGGCGCATCCTACTATGGTGTCCTTTGACAGTGCCTCCCCAGTCATACTGGTTGAATACTGGTGGTGTGGCGCGTACATGACGCATGTTGGCCCTGCAATTTGCACAGGGACAGGCATCAGACAATCTGAACCCTTGTAAAACCTGGGCAGGGCTTCATGCTGTGTAGCGAGACCTCAGGCGTGGGTGGGTCCAACACCCCCCCCCTGTCCAAACAATGGTAAGGTTTCAAAAAGCTGCGGAAACAGCACCTCGCGTTGTTTGGACAAAGGAGCTGTCTTCGTGTGTCCTCAGAAGACACAAGCAGTGAAAGGAAAGGGTACACCATTGATGACGAGGCATTCATGCCCGTGGAGGCACATGCAATGTTGCTTCCTGGCATAGGCACAACAACAATAGGTTCAACATTTATGGACGACAACCATCCCCAGATCCAAAATCACAAAGTGGGTGCATAAATACCGGGGGGCCACACTCCCGTATGTTGAACAGGGTGTGCCTTGCAGATTCCAAAACAACCTTTTAAACCGTGGAACTTCGTCGCACCCAGATCGTTTCCCCTGAACCTCATGACACAAACCACAGCATTGAAGTGCAATTCAATTTGAATTTCGAGCCATCCATGTGATGAGCATGTGCAGACAGGGGGCTTTTTATGGTAGCCGTTGGGTAGAGATCGTCGTTGAAGGTTCTCGAGCTACTGGTGTCCAAGGTGCCTGTAAGGCACATTCGACACTGGTGCGAGAAATGGCGCCACTACCTTCAGATGTCGGGTACATAATGCCACATACTCACGGCTCGACTCAGAAGAAGGCTCTTGCCTCAACGCATCTCCTTGATCGATACCCATCCGCACCCTCAACGGGGCCTCAGCAACGCTCAAAGACCCTCAACAGATCCTCGTTAGGCAAGTAACATATCTCTGTTGACAGTGTCCATTCCGGACCACCCACCAGATATGTTTCTCCCTATTGTAGGCATGTGCAGACCATCATCAGAGAGCAAAAACACACCCTGATCCCTCGGGAACAGGGGGGTGTCGCCAGAACTCATGCCGTTCTCACAAGCCTTTCTGAGACGAGCCAACCGGGCTGGCCATTCGCACATTGTCAATGTTGGGGGGCACCACTTGGGACCGCCTCAGCAGATGGAGTGGCAAAGGCTGGGCCAGACCAAGCCTGCTTGCCCCTCCCCACAAGCAGCAGAGAACACCCACTGGATAGAAAGACACCCCGAGTGACATCACGTGGCACCACTGAACTTGGCTGGGGTCACAAAGCCCAGAGACAGCAGCCCGAGATGTTTCAGTCATGTTTGATGCGCAATAACAAAAGAGCCGCGGTGTCAGCCTGAAGGCACATCGTGCACATGCACCGCCCAAGTCGGGACTCGTGTTGCCTGAAAGAAGAATTCTGCGAAAGCTGTGAAGAGATATGTGAATGACCCCACAATCTCAAAACTGTCGTCGAAACGAAGCCTCATTGTCTGCGCTAGAGCTCTCAGGAGAGCACGTAGTGCCCTGCGTTGCCCCAGATATGCGGCACGATGGCAAAGAAGAAAGAGGCGCCCCTGGCTGAAGGAAAGAGCACTGCTTGGGCCAACCCACAGACCACACCCTAACCCTGGGGCTGATGCGTTGCATTCACCCGATGAAGGAGGTCCCAGTGTGGTCAGGGGTTCAGGTCACCGAACTGTCTTTCACAGAACAGGATTGTTTGGCTGGTTCTCTTGATCCTCCCTGCCCTCAAGACACGGGCACAGTATAAGTCGAACAACCATCTGACGGGCGGGAGCGCGCAGTGTGGACAAGAGAGGCAGTGGTGCCAAACTGGGGTTTCTGGGGAAACCTGGGTTTTTATAAAATGGAATCATGGGTCACAGGCACGGGAATCGTGGCTCAGTGGTTGTAGACCCAACTAGTCTGCACTATCTTGGGGCCGGAGGGCCTGGAGGGGGGGGGGGGGGGGGGGTTGCAAAAGGGGCAGGGGGGGGGGGGCGTCACTCCACAGCCGTGCCCTGAGGTGGGGTGTTCCCGCCGGGGGTTAGTATGCGTGTGTTTTATAATCCCCCATAATACAGCAGCAGTGTGAATCAAAGTGGCTGCATCACCCCTGCCATCTGGAGGTCCCCACGCGGGGGAACAGGTGGCCCAGAGGTCGAATGTCTGAGAAGAACGCCCAGAAACTGATGGTGTGGGGTGTAATACTGCTATGCCATCAGGTCAGGGCTGAGAGAACGCCCGATCCCTGATCTCTCTAATCCGTTGCCAGTACTTCGTAGGCTGGTTCAAGTACTTATCCAACGTCTCTTTGCTCAAGCTATGCGACCTGTCCGCAGGCAGAGGCGTGTGCTGAACCTGGGCCTCAGACGCAAAGTGTTTCCAGTGCGCTTCCCTGAATTCGCTGTCCGGAAGGCACTCCTCAATGAAAGGCTTGTTCATGATGTCCAAGTCCCAGTTCTGGGGGTACTTGCCGTGCTTGGCATTGCCAACCCCTACTGTTTGGAACCCGTACAATTCGTCGGGGTGGAAAATCTGGGCCAGGTAGATGGCATACAGCTGAGAGCTCCACCAAGAGAACTCGTCCTGCCCGTCCCAATAAGGCAGGACGAGGCTATTGAAGAACACGTCGTGATGATATGCATTGAACAGGGCGGCATATGAAGTGATCTTGAGTGCCTCAGTCTCTTTGGTGTAATCGGGTGGAAGCTGCGTTGGAAGATGAATACCTGCCCCTGGGACTGCAACGGCGGGTCTCCACTTGAGACATTTCGCTTCAAAGTCCCGCACACTTGTGAGAGTCACATCGTCATCCAGGAAAATATAGTAATCATATCTGCGCGGCAGTCTGACAGCCTTCATCCACAGATGGTTCCGCCCTGATGTCCATGTTGTCTGTGGTTCGAAGTCACAGTGCTCGGATCTTGTCCCCCATGTCAGACAGAGCAGATCTGAATCATCGGAGTACTTCATCTTCTCAAGGAACGTGTGGCCCTGGACCAAGTACAAAAACCGATGCGGAGGTGCATCTTTTGCTGGAGGGTTCCAGTTGTCACATTTCCTGCCCGACTGGCTCCCGACCAAAGCCAATGGCAATGATGGTCTGTACTGCCTCACAAGCCCGAGCATCGTGTCCTCGAGCCCAACAACGATGGCAGCATTGAGCAGGATATCAAACTGGATAATTGTGACAATCCCAATGTCCAACTCTGGATTCTTGTAGGTGACTAAATTCAGCCTCTGGTATAGAGAGTTGAAGGCGGCGGTGAGGTACTGCATTGATGGAAACCACCATCTGCTCTCCGGAGGATGGGGCCATTCTGTTGCAATGAAGGTGGGGGCATCGGGTGGGAGTCCCATCAGTTTGTGGTAATAAAGGACAGCCTCGACCATGTGGTCAAAGCAGGTCTGCACATCCTCCCGCTGCTTGGGAAGCCAGTAGTCCCGTAACCAGTCCCCGCTGCGGATCTTGAGGGCCACGTATTGCCGCGGCAGATGTCGCCGCTGCCACTCCACTGCGGTGCGGTTCCACTTGTTATTCCAGCGGAATCGGCATTTGCCTTTCCATAAATCAGAAAACCACACATTGTCGCCCAACGCATGCTTCCGCCAGTTCAGCAGTGCCACGGAGGGGATCTCGTTTGCTTGGCGACCTTCAGCTTCGGGAATGGGCACGCCCTTGCCAGGAGTGAACCACTCATCAACATGTGCTTGCTTCAGCTGCACCGCAGGGAAGTCGGAGTGCATGCAATACAATTGTGTGGCTTGAATGTCAGCGCCGTAGACAGGATACCACTCTGGGACATTGCCTTTGCACTGGTTCTTTTCCCAGTCCAGGAAGAGCGCAGTGGTAATGGTAGACCTGCTTATATTCTTCCACTCCTCAAAAGAGATCATGGGTAGATACCCTCGACTGTAATCAACATCATAATACTCGGACATAGGAAGCAAATACCGGGCGGAGGTAAACCCATCAAGCGCATGCGAGGACTGCCACTGGGTCCAGCCGGGGATGCCTTGAATATTACTCATCCTCACGTGCGGCATCACGAAGACGAGGCCAAACTTATCCACGATGCTCGCGACAGACTCCACAGTTTTGGTACCCGTTTGCTGACGTTCCCATGAATCCACAAGAAGTACATATCTCGGGTTTTGCGGCAGGGGCTTTGGTGGTAAAGGCTTGCGGTCCAGGATGCCCACGCATGGCAGGTTATGAATGAGCAAGGACGCGTACAGAGTGGGGAAGTAGAAGTCGTGGATGGGCTTGGTCAGATTCGGCTGCGGGATGTTAGGGGTGGGCTGTTTGTGCAACGCCTCCAACTGGTTCACCACTGGTCCTCGCCGAGCTGTTTTTTGGAACTTTTCCACAGTGGCAACTGGATTGGTGAAGAACCATACAATCCGCAGAACAATCAAAATACCCACAATGGAGCGTATTCTCATCGTAGCGGGAGGAGAAACCACCCACCACAACCGATCAATCCATTCTCACTAACAACAACAGCACAGCCTGCATAATTTCTGCAGATGCAGCGATGTTTCATTAAGCTGGTGATTGGGCTCAGTAAACACTTGCTGGGGCTGAGACGACGCTCATGACGCACCAAGCCGGGAAAGATGCGGTGAGTGACCTGAACCAAAGGTGGTTTTCTGACACTAACAGGCGTCCGCTGCATCCCAGCCACAGTTGTGTCCAGAATGGTCAGATGGGTGTTGCTTGGCAGAGCACATGTGATTTATGGTCCTGTCCCCTGTGAAATGCAGGCCTCAGAAGTCCCTGGCTGGCTCAGGGATACTCATGCTCATCGAACGTTTCTTCGGCTGGTTTGGGTCAGCTCATCCCCCGCCCTCGGAACTCGCTGAACCGCCTCTTACTCAACGGTAAGGTACACGAAACTGGTGACCCCTCGCTACTGCCATCAAGCACCACATCCTCACAACTGTTCGTATCATCTGTGAAATCACTATCGGACTCTGCCATCTTGCGACATCCCACTCATATTATCATCACTGGGTTCGTCCATCTCCTCAATGCCCAGCTCACTCCAAATGTCCGTCACACAGCACTGCTTTAAACGCCTATGCCAACCCCCTCACAGCCCCTTCATCCGCACGCTCATTACCCTAGACACCAACATGGGAGGGGACCCACTGCACAGTGACACTGTCCCCCAGCAACCGCCGCCTGTTCCACAAGTCAGTCCACAGCGACACATGTGCTAGCGGCCCTCGGGACCCCACCCACCCTTGCAGATCCCATTTGGCACACTTCCCCTACAGCCCCAGGAAAACAAGCTCAATGTCAGCCACCACATGCAACCTCAGCCCCGGTGTCTTCTTGTCAAGTGCCAACAGGACTGCACACAGTTCCACCCTGGTTATAGATTGTTGCTCCTCCGGCGGCACTGGTTGCTCGTCGTTACGCAGGTGACCACGGGGGGCTCTGCATTTCAATTCTAGACCCCAACCCCTGCGGCGTGGGCGGGGGGGGTCTAGAAGGGGGGGGGGGTGGCATTTTTGACTTCCCTATTTCATTCTAAGCATTTTGAATATATACAAGTGGGTGAAATTTGGTTTTACCACGCACAACAAATGAGAAATAGTACCGTATTCCCACATATGTACCTCTGAATCAGTAAAGGCATCCCAGCCAGCACAAGAAGACACGTGGCAACATCAAACAACTACAACTAGGTCCATTGTTTCCAATGTAGTGTCTTCATTCCATCCTTACAAACACAAACAAACATATATATGTCCCTATGTTTGTATGAACAACTTAATTGGGCCGGGTGATACGAGGGCCCACAGCCCATGCACCAATGCACTTGGGCTTCGGATAACCATAGTCCTGGCAATGGGTTCGCTGATGCTTTGCCATTGCCCGCATCCTTGTCCAAACATCCTTAGCCTTAGGGTTGGGGGTTAGGGTAAACACGATTGAAAATCAATCGTGTTTACCGCAACCACCTCAACACCATGTGCGGCAGGCATGTTTGTGTGATGTGTGGCTGCACATTTACATGACCACTAGCAATGGCTTGGCCGCGGCAACATTGCGTTTAGGTGGGCAACAAACGGTATTTATATAGTGCCCCATCTTGCCCTATCCAGCGCCTCCCGAGGTGAAAATGCACAAGATGGCCCCTTGGGAGCAACCGCCAACCTAGTTCGGGGTCCAAGAACCCGTGTGGGTTTGCTGAAGTGGATTTAGACAAGACGATGCTACATCAGCCATCCCTAGGGGAAATCAAGTGTGTTGCAAATTTTCCAGGCTCAAACAAAATGTCCGGGTTGCTAGTTCTAACTAGGTTTGAATTAGTATGGGTTGGGGGGCCCAAAGGGGGGGGGTTTGGGGGGGGGGGGGGGGGTCAGGTCTCATAGGTGAGCGCCCCGCCTGCGGGCCACAGTCACCAAACTACACCCCGCATGTGACACACCCGCAGTTTGTTTACGTGACCTATCGCAATATGCCACATCCCACCCTTCATTGATTTTACTTTGAATTTGGCTTTTCGCATCCGGCAGCATATGCTACGATTTCACAGCTTTGGGCACAACATGACTCTTGGCCGCATTGCAACTCCTAGGGGCACAGACTCAAACCGCCGCGCAGAGGATCAAACCGTCAGTGGTGGATAGAGACAACCACGGGTGGGTCACAATAATGTGTTGCACCACAAGAACCCCCCCCCCCCGTCATCTCTCACCAGCCCAAAAGCTTCGAGGATCGCATCGGCTGTAAAGGCAAGATATCTACAAGCAAACAAAACATGTGCCACAGCTTCCAGGCACCCACAGATGTCACACCTTGGGCGCCCAGGCACACACTATGTGTGCACCCCGACGACCAGCTGTTTCCACAACGCATTTCCCATAAAATCACGCAAAATACCTGGCGCACTTACTTGGTGAAACAACCCCCAGGTTTCTAGCCACATCCCACCCTAGCTAGCTATTGCTAGACTTTGGGCTTTGGCAGCGGTGGGGGTGGGGAGGGGGAGGGCTTGCGCACCAACTACTTGAGCAATTTTTAGCCTGAACGACTCAAAACTCGAAAACCCTCAACCGATATCTTTGATGTAGGACCATTCACAATGATCAAACGTCATGTTCACAGCATGGTTACACCCTGGGTATGTGTGTTTCACCCTTTTTTAGGACGTGGCACAAATTTGCCTCGGTTTCCAAGTGGGGAATGCTCACCTTGAGCCGCCATGCATGCGCCATGCACACACCTTGTTGTCCTAGTCTTTGGCTTATGTACGAATTAATCTCATGGACACACTTGAAAGGATGACTTGATGATCATGATCATGCACGGAGACAAGACACATGTCAAGACTTCTTTGCTTCGACGGAGGTTGGGTGCTTTGTGTTGTTGTGAGTAGTGGTTTGTCTGATTGCAGGGTTGGCAATGTGTCATTTCGGGTACATGGGCCATCACACATGGGTTTTACCTATGTGGATGTTCCTTTTGTCGTAGATTCCCACCCGCATCTGTTGCTTGGACAGTCTTTTCCAGCCAAAAAGAGCCATGGAACCAGGGGTTGGTTCTTGGGCACCACCATGAGCAGCACCGTACAGCGGACATTGTAGTCCCCTATATGACCACTCTTTAGAGGACAATTCAAAGGCGTTTGTTGCCACAGCTGGGATGCCCACCATGATTGCTCTAGAGGTGCACCTCCATGGAAAATCACCTCGAAGAGAGGTTGTTAGATCAAGCGTAGACGTGTGCGTCGTATACCCCCCTGTTTGGGGGTCGTTCGCGTAGCATACCCCAAGGCATGATATTGGATGTCCAACCCCTTGTAAAATCAGTATTTTGCCCAATAAAGCGAGCCGAGGTCTCCATCCCCTGAAACTGGATATCGCTTTTTTTTGGGGGGGGCAGGGGGGGCGGGGTGGGGGGTTCAAAAGTTTGTGCTTAGAAGTATTTGAATTTGAGTGTGGCGTTGTGTTGTGTATGAATGTATGCATGTATGTATGCATGCATGCATGCATGAATTTGAGGGTCAATTCGGCAAAGCCTGCAAGTCAAGCGGCGCGGCCGGCGAGCGGCCGGCCGGGAATTGAACCGCCGACCTGACTATTGGTGGTCGAGTGCATTTCCACTCAACCGCTGGCTGGCACACAAGGTGCTCCCCACTGCTTGTAGCCAAGTCCGTCATTAAAAAAAGCCAAACTGTGTGTTTGTGTGTGTTTCCGTCAGCCTATCTACTTGCCTGCTTGCCCAACTGACAGCGTGATTGACTGCTTGCTTGACTAACTGACTGATTGATTGACTGTCAGCCTCTCTTCGAGGTGCACTGCCAAAGGCAATAGAATTTTCAGATGAATGCCAACCACAGAGGCAAATATTTGCCATGCATCACCATATTTATTTCTCTTGGGTTCATATTCACACCAGCGGCGCCATCTGCGGCCTTATGGCTGCCAGAAAGTCCAGGAACGGCACCCTGGGCGCTGGGAGATGCGTCCCCCCAAGCCCCACGTGTCCCGAGAGCGCCGGTAGCGGCGCCACCTGCAGCTCAGTGGCTGCTAGAGACTTCACAAATAGCACTCTAGGCGCTAGGGGATGTGTCCCCTCCAGCCCCAAGTGCCCCAAGAGTGCCACCAGCAGCGTCATCCGCAGCCCGGTGGCTGCCATAGAGTGCAGGATCGGCACTCTGGGCACTGGGGGATGTGTCCCCGCCAGCCCTAGGTGCCCCAAGAGCGCCACCAGCAGCGTCATCCGCAGCCTGGTGGCTGCCATAGAGTGCAGATCGGCACTTTGGGCGCTGGGCGATGCCCCCCCTCCAGCTCCAGGTGCCCTGAGAGCACCGCCAACGGCGGCATCTGTAGTCTAGTGGCCACCAGAAAGTCCAGGAACGGCACCTTGGGCGCTGGGGGATGTGTTCCCTCTAGCCCCAAGTGCCCCGAGACCGCCACTAGTGGCGCAATCTGCAGCCTAGTGGCTGCCATAGAGTGCACGAACGGCACTTTGGGCGCTGGGGGATGTGTCCCCTCTAGCCCTAGGTGCCCTGGTAGCGCCGCCAGCGGTGCCATCTGCAGCCTAGTGCTGCCGGAGCAAGCGGCAGGGCCAGCTACTCTTGGCTGCTGCCGGGGGTCTGTTTACCGCGGAATCACCATGGAGCCCCACGGCGCGCACGGCATGGCTGCAGCGGCTGCAGCCGTGAAACCCCAGAGGCCCAAGGGGTCTGTGCTCGGGCAGGCGAAGTGCAAATCCTCTGTGATGCCCCTCTCAGCTTCGAAGTCGGCGAGCCGCCGCCCTGGCATGAGCGAGAAGGGCCGGCACCCCAGCAGGAGCCACCCCCACAAGGATCATCCCACGTTGTTATGTAAGGAAACAGTGCCAAGGGAGCTCCCCCATCATGCCCCCCCCCCCCCCGCGCGCGGCAGAGACATGGTGATTGGGGTTCGGCTAAGGCAGCCTCGCCAAGTGTAGGCTCGCAACAAGAGGCCTGAAAAACACACAAAAAGGGGCTAAAACATGCTTTACATAGGATATTTGATCATTTTGGATGGTCGGAGTATCAAAAAGATCAGTTTCAGAAATTTCCATTTTGCAGTTGCCGGGGCGATAAAACCGCATAAGCAGGTTGTGCCCTAGCCCTTTTGGGACGCCCCCCCACCACCAAACACCCAAATAGGGTGATAAACACATAAAGAGGGTATTGTGCTTTTATAGTCTGCGGGCCTATGTACAGAGGTCGAGGGGCTGGGGGATGGGCCAATCTTGAGTTCTGCGCCCTCCCCCGGTGGGTGCCCCCCGCCTCTGGTGAACAGCGGCACGGAGGGACGAGCCGGTTAAGACTATGTCTCTTCCGAACTCGCCCTACCATGTCGCCGCCCAGGCAGGACTGGCCCCCCAGTGGGCGAGTAGCCCAACGCCGCCGAGGGCGCTACTACGGAGGGGGGTGGCCTACGGGCCAGCGCCACTGAAAATAAAGTTCGCTCGCGGCCGCCTCCAAGGGGGGGCCGCTCATGCAGCAACGTCGCACGTGCGGGCGCGCCTGCACTACCGTGGCACCCCGCAGGGCGCGCCCGTAGTCCCTGCAGGGGGGAGGTGCACTCCCCTTGCCGCCGCGGCCGTTGCTCCTCCGCCCAGGTCACACCCTGGGCGCGCGCTTGCCGTGGCCGGCGGGCGTAGGGCAGTAAAGCAAGCCCGCCTTCCGGGGGCGGGGAAAGTAAGCCATGAGGAAGCGCTTAGCTGCCCGCGGCCGTATGTATGCCGGCGCGCGCAATCGGTCTAGCCACATCGCCTGCAGATGCAGCGCAAGGCCCTACAGCTGCAGCACCATGTCCCCCCGGGCGGCGAAAAAGGGCTGTGCCTGCAGCCCCGCACACAGGCGGCCCCCCAGCGGGATGAGTGCCCGGCAGTGGTCGCTCAGCGCCCCCTGCAATAGCCATCTTGCCGCGATGTGGCGCTGCAATCGCCGCAGCGCTTGTCGCAGCACTTGCGCCCTCTCCCCGAGCGGGAGGCGCATTCCCCGCAGCCGATGGTGGGGGGACGCCGGCAGGGCCCAGCCCGGGAACAACTCGTAGTCCAGGGCCAGCTCTGCCCATGTGACGTCCCCTGGGCCGTCCTGCCAGCACAGGGCCGCTGCCCAGCGGACCAGGTCGTGGGCAAACACCGGCTCCGACGGCCATCCTGGCAGGAATCCCGGGCGCAATCGCATTGCCGGCGCCGCCGGTAGTGGCGGTAGGGGACCGCACAGGTCCTGCCATGGATAACCCTCCTTGGAGCCCGGCATGGGGTGCCGCAGGAAGAGGGCCTCACCCTGCCCCGGCACCCCTGAGCGGGTATGGGCATACCTGGCGGCCAGCACCGCGAGGTACATCCTGTACAGTCTGTACAGGAACGCCTCCACCTGCTGGCAGTTCATAGCCCACACAACAACAATTTTGGGGCTTTCGGAGTGCCCATGGCACAGGCTACATAGGCCCAGCGGCCACTACGTGGGTCCCCATGGCTGCTCAAGCACCCGTATTGTCACCAAATGATCACCCAAACCCATCCGAGGGGCAACAGAAGGGTTTCATGAAAGATCGAATTTCAAACTGGCAAGGGGCCATTTGGGGGGGGGGGGGGGGGGACTGGGGGTACCTGGAGTTGGGACCCGGGACTCCCTGCACTAAGGCGTGGTGCAACTCCCACCCCAAAAAAATTTTGGACCGTCAACCCGGATTTCCTCATGTGGCATGTGCGCTCTACAATGGAACATTGTGCAATGCATGTTTGGTGTGCTTGAGATGATTTGTTTTGCAAATTTGTCAAGGTGCTCAATAACTAGTTATTGCGGGTCAGTGTGCTAGTTATCATGGTAGCTATCGTGCAATAGCTACCTTATCGCACTGGTTATCGCATTAGTTGGCATGGTAGTTATCACACAATAGATGGGCTGGCTGGGCCAGACTGAATTCCATGGTGCTACCAGTCCACAGCAGGTGTGCCACACGTGTTGCTACTACTGAGTTCCCTATTGCCCCCACATTGCAGCACACCTGAGTGCTGCATGTGTCTCTGGGTTGTTGGGGTGCTGCCAATACACCTGGAACCAAAAGACCCAGTTGTCTAGCACTTCATGAAGCTCAAGGGCACCTGTGCATCCCTGGGCTCCCAAGAAGTCAAGCAATGAGGATAGGTCCATGAATGGTAGCCTGCAGGGTGTTTCCAGTCTACCTAGTGGTTGAATGGGACATTATCCCACATGACATCTAGCTTTGTTTCGAGGCGGGCTGCACATGCCAGCCGGGGGGGGGGGGGGGGAGTGACACATATCAGCAAGGAAAATAGGCACGATGCGGCTGTGCCAGCCTGCTCTCAAACCACAATTCCCGTATGGAGAGTGCCCCGTGAGCTTCGGGTACGCTGTCCAGTGGTCCCTTTACAGCCTCTGTCCATGTTCCATTGGCGAATGCCTCTGCCCCCCCCCCCCCCCGGCCCGAAATGGCGGAACCATCATTCGGACATGCAGTCATTGCAAACAAAACAACAGCGAACTACCTCCTGAGCAAATGCAATTGCAAGGCTTCATAGCATTAGTGTTTGCACAAAGCAAGTTGTCGGGTGCGTCAATTCAATTTCGTGGCACATCAGGCTACACCTTTGGGTCTTATCAACAACAGACACAGTACATGAGTGCATCCAGGGGAATAAACATTCTACTGGGCAAGCCATGAAATGTGAAGCCTAAGGGGATCCTGAAAAATGAGGGTCAAATATTTACATGCCTCGGTAAGCTGAAGCAAACAAGCTCGCAGTAAGGTATCCAAAATTATTCTGTAGCAAAGAAAAGAGAACAAAATGTTCATGCAAATCTGTCAATCCATGCATCTGGGACTCCATCAACTCAGAAGCCTTTACCTTCTGTGGTTCAGAACACTCATCTGACACCCACATCATCCCTGAAGGCACAATGATTGTTGAATCAGAGGTGTGTTCTCTAACTTAAAAAAAAAATAACAGTAATCTCAGGTCAAGTGGGGAGGTGAGATGGCATGGCAAATTGTCACCTGTCAGTAGTGGTCCAGGCATTTACGAGGGTTCACAGCACATCCTGGACTATGTGGAACTATGTGGACCAAGGGAAAACAAGGTTATTCCATGCCCCTTCGGGAGGTGCCGGCAAAGAGGGTCCAAGGGACCTGAACCCTCAACTATCCCTGCTCCTAGGATGGTATCACGGGTCACGAGGGGTTCGTACTTCCCAATGTGCTCGTTCGAGTCCTCCCCGGTTGGAGGCACAAAAATGGAGTTCCCTCATACGTCTACCTTGGAGGTTTGCTCCCGACCAAGATAGAAGTTTCCCAGGTTCCCCCAGTTCACCCCGTTTTTCCTGGCCTTTGCTGGCCGCTTCCCCATTGCTGGCCTTCCCAAAAAAAAAATTTGCTGGCATTAGATGTCCTCAACTTTGGACACCATGAGGTCCTGACATTGCTATTAAACTGGGACCGTCGGATGGGCAGGTGTTCGGTACAAAGTGAGTCATGGAAAGTCAAATGCTTGGCACACCCATGGCAGCAAATGGTGGGGTTCGGGTGTGTGGTAAGCGTTTTAGCACATCCAGCCCAAGACTGATGTTGTGATGCTGTACAGACTGCAGGATGCAGGATGGCACGTGCCTCAGCAAGATGGCGGTGAGAGGCTGAGAGGACACCAGATGGTGGACCGAGATGCAGTAGCCCCAATCCATGGCGGAGGACGGGCGCCCGTTGTGGCATTGTGCAAGAGACCAAGGTGCAGACCGGGATGATCTCGAGAGGACTGGGCCGCGGGCTCTGTTCGATTTGGCGTTATTAAGCACAGAGACCGGAAGGGTAAACGGTTTTTTGTGGGGGCATGCCCACAAGAGGTACAATTTTGTGTGCGCTGTGCACAAAACATCTATCTTTGTGAAGCAGCCGAGGGAGTGCCTGCGACCGGGTGGGGGGGGGGGGGTGTTGGTCCGGTGTGCACCAACACAAAGGGGGGCATGCAATCTTGTTGTTGGTCTGGTGGGCACAACCTGGCATATGGTTCCGCATTTGAGAGTAGAGGGGCAGGGCAGGGTCTGTCCCTGGATCACAATTCGGTGTCCTTGGCCTTGAGGGTGTAAGTAGGCGCGCTGCTTGGGGTTCAGCAAGAAGGTGACAACCAAATCCCATTCCTTCGGCATCCACCCACATATCATCGCCACGTTTCAGGGCTCTGCACTGATGCCCCCCTGAGTCATTATGTCAGCCCAAGACCAGAGGACGGGAGGGTGTTCTTGGGGCCCAGGTCGATTCCGTCCTCTTGTGGCTGGAGGCATGGGCTAGAACGTTCTGCATTTCTCTTGCGTGTGGCACACGCACCAGAACGCCTGGACTCACAAAGCCGCAAGGTCTCCGCAGGTTACACAGCAGGTCATGAAAGGGAGGATGGTGTAGGGGGATTCAGGCAATGCTGCTGCTGGATATCCGGTGGTTGCAGGCTACAGAGATGGTCAGAGGTTTGGTGCAGACACACGTGCCGGTCCCTTGCAGACGCATGGGACTCCTCGTTTCCTGACACGTTCCTCAAGTGTTGTGCTGCACCGGGACGTCCTCTTCATCCTTCGCATGCTGGACCTTGAGTTGCATCAGCTCCTCCTCATGCTCCCGCCGCAGCCGATTCATTTGCTCTTCCGTGATGCCCGCCACCGTTGCCTCCTCCAAATCCTGCAGGTGCCGCAGGCGCAGCAGCTCCAGTTCCTGCTCTTGTACCGTCTTTTTGCTGAATTGCTCGTTCAGCCACTCGCAGTTTTCGTGGTATGGCCTGAGATCGGCACTCGTCGAAGGGGACAGGGTCTCAACTTTGGACACAGGGGCACTGTCCTGCTCCATCTTTGGGCCACAATGGCCTGTTCCTGTTCTCTGTAAAACAAGAGCAATCAGCGGAGGAAGAGAGCAGGGGGATTGGGGCTGGGTGAACAGCAGACTTTGGCTATTTGTGGGCTAGTGTTATGGCCCTGCGTGGTTTGTTCGCTACCGTGCACCATACACCCCAGAGCATCTGCGAGCAGTCCCAGTTAAGGCACGGTTCGATTTTCGTCACCACCACGAGGGCCTTCCATTGGTGCGTCCCTCGGTGAACCTGCTGGCATTGACCGGCAGCCCAGCAATGCAATTGGTGAAAGTGGATGTAGGGGAACGCCCACCGGACCTCCCAAAGCACCGGAATGCGCAGTTTACAGTATGCATTGACCGCTCACCTATGGTGATGCATGTCTCCACTTGTCAATGGCGGCGCATGCCCTCTCAACCATAGTGTTGAGCCTGGACAGCTATACTAAAACTGCATATTCACATGTTGCCTCTGGGCCTCATCTTACGTGTTCCTCTGGTACCGCAGGTGTGTGCATCATGCCTATGGCCCCTATACTTGTCTCATCCATTCTAGCCCCTACCTATCAATGGCTGCCAGTGTCTCTGTTTCCCAGAAATCTGTGGACTGCTTTGATCCAAGGGCGCTCTTTCACAGCTTTGCGCTTGGTCTTGGATGCAATACGGCCCGCAGTGTCTGGTCTCGCAACTGCGACACCCTGAGTTGTGTCAGTACAGCCTTCAGTTGGAATGGTGTGAGCCAAACTTGGAGGATGGTGGTTGCGGCCCGCTCCAGCTCAGCTTGAGCTTTTGGTGCAGCATGTGCACTCCCGCCACCACATGACACCGGAACACCCCCCCCCCCCTTGTGAGAGCAACACTCGATGTCCAAATTTTGATGGAAACAACACCTACTGTTGCTGTCTGACAAGGGCATTGTTCCCACGCCGCACCGTTTCGTCAGGAATAAGCTAATTGTACGGTGGTTCTGCTATATCCACCTCCAAAGGACAAGAAGGGGTGAAAATGGGTGGTAGGACAGCAATCAGTGTCCCTAAAATACCATCCCCAGCCCCAAATGACAGAAAAACTTGATCTTCATGGACCACAAGAAAAAAGAGTTGCCAAATTCCATAGGTAGGTTAAAAGTTGCGGAACAACACCTACTGCTGCACTAACAAAGGCGTTGCTCTCGCAAGCCCGGGGGCCCTTGGGATTCTCCAAGGGATGTTACCAAGCTATTTCGAGGCCATTTCGACCCATTGTTGACGACTGAGGAGGGTTTGGTCGGCGAAAAGGGGCCAAAAGCGGCTCTCAATGGGCTAGAGTATTTTTTGCTTTGGCATCACTGATGGTCTGCAAATACTTTTGGCCAAATTTGGGACCTAGTTTTGCCCCCATTTGGCCCTTTTCGGCCAGACCTGGGTGGGTTCCATAGCCAAATTTCAGCCACCTGTGGCCCAAGAAGGCCCAAAAAGGGGAAACAAAAACACCCGCGCCCTTTTTTTTTTTGCCAGGGAGACCAGTGGGCATTCCCTGCTTTGAACTCAAAATCGGACTTTTTTTCAGCTAGTGGGGGGGGGGGGGAGTCCTGGTGTGATGGCCCTCTGCCCCATATCACATACTATCAACTCACCCCTGTTCCATGGTTAACTCAAGAAGAATGCACTTACGCATATTGGCAGGCTGGTTAGCAGAGGTGTTGCTGCCTATTGGAATACAGCTCATAATTGGGGGCTGATACTAGGGATTGGTGTGCTAAGCACCAACACACCCTCATGTCTTTGCAGCCAAGGTTGTCATCGGCCACATCCTGGAAGTCTTCGTTGACCACCATGCAAATGTGCAGCAGGATGGCCCATGTGTGTGTAGTCATCACCCCATCACCCCAATGCCCCGTCTTGGCGGGGGTGGCTGGCATCATTTTCGCTTGGCAAACTTGTTGCTAACTTGTACTCGGAAAGCTGCCTAACAAGCCATATTGATGTGTTCCTTTGACCTTGGCACCATCAGGGGTTGAACCTTGGCCAGATTTGTTTGTGTGGTGCCTAGCATCGAACCTACCATAAACAAACAGCACCCACAGATGATAGGCAGAAACTGGTGCTTGGCCTCTGCTCCGACCGGTGACTTACTCGTTGGCAGTTAGCCGGATGAAAACAGTATGTGTACGGCTTGAAACAATTTGGCAACTGGGTGGGGCCCTGGAGTTTGCCTGTGTGCACGAAACATCAACTGCAGTTTGCACACCCCCCCCCCCAATTTGTGCACCAAGCACCCCCCCCCCCTCTGATTGAGATCCATGGAGATTCAAGGAGATTCTAATGCGAGAAACCACACAACCAAGGAACCATGGGGTCGCTCATGGTATCTGTACACCCCATAGGGGGGATCCTTGCACTGCGCACTACTTTTAGACTATGTTTCCCCCGAAGAGCCCCCAAGCACACCCCTTGGAAACGCCCTTAGAATTAGGTGACCCAAACCGCCCCAACTCAAGAAAGTTGCAAACCACCTTCCCTTCACATAACACACACCATGCACAACTGGAAAAGCCATGAACAGCGCATTGGTCACCACCCTTAACAACACACAACCGTCTTTTTGTTCCATTGTCAACTAAGTACAAATTGAGAATACGCAACTTGTGTGCACAACATGACACAATTGCAGAAGTAAAGAAATGTCACCTTGTCACATGTGTGTGTGTCAATGCAATCTGTACAATATTGCAGTTCACACTTGTCACACATGGACATCTTTTCAAGGCCAGACTGGGTGCAACAAAGGGCACAAAAATCCCCATCATCACCCACAACATCCTCATCATCATTGTCCTCTTGTGTAGGTGCGGTCCATACATGTGCAGGTACGTGTTCCCACGGACAATATGGAGGGTAGCGTACTTGTCTTCGAATCAAAAATTGCTGCAAGTGCAAGGGTATACGCACGTACTCATGCAACTCGGTACCCGATCCCCTCCATATGTTCCTTACGAACCACGTCCCACACTTTCCGTATTTTGTCACACATTACTTGGACAACATGCCCATTGCTTCCATAGGAGGCATCCTTTGTGATGTCCTTTTCAATCCAAAATATGCTGGTTGTGCATATAAAGTAAAGGTTGCCATGGATAGTCTTGGGAACATCGTTTGGATTTGTCCGTTGGCCCCCGGGACATCGGCGGATGTTCTCATTTGGGATCGCGAAGGGCCCGAAAGGAGCAAGGGGCATTATATGGATTATGATATTGGCTCCATGGATGGTGCATACAAGGGGCGCCTTCATGTGGCATGGCCATTTATTGGTCGAGAGACTTTGACCAAGCAACCAAAAAGAGTACAATGATGTTCATGGTTGCTATAGGGCACATATTGAGCACTTGTTCGCACGCATGTGGCATTGTTCCACTCCGACAATCTTTCCGCCCATGGAATTTCAGCGACAACGCCATTCAAATAAGAACGAACACGATGCACACCTGCCCACCAAGCGTCCTCAGAGCACCCTGTTGCTCTAGAGAGGAGATGAGCCAACTCAAGGGGCCACACCGAAGCGTGGGAGTCCATATCCCCAACTCAAGGGGCCACACCAAAACCTGGGAGTCCGTATCCCCAGCTCAAGGAGCCACACCGAAGCATGGGAGTCCATCACCCCACCTGGAGGGGCCTCCAACATGTAGGACAGAACTATGAACCGGTTATCCTCAATAGCACCGGAAGGTTGAAGGCCCACAATTGGGCCGACTGGCTACATCACCCCTACCTTCTCGGGGCCCATGGTGGGGAGAAATCGACGTAGAAAAAGAGTGGATGTGGTGAAAATGAGCAACAAAATGTGTGCAAAAAGGTAGAAATGGGTGAAATAGGGTGATAATCCAAAACCGCCATATCCCCAATACATCAGAGCCTACTACCAAACAACAATGATGCCCAAAGTACCACAACATATGGGTTTCTACTACGGCCAGGCGCCCAAATAGTTGCACTGTGTGCGCACTGCGCTTAAGGCACCCCTATAGCCAATGCTATACCGCCAATGTGGCTGCAAGCTGGTGCAAATAATTGGGCATCATGAAGCACGTAGCAGGTGGTGGTGTGCGGACGTCCCAGAGGGGGGAAGTTGGAATATTCAAGATTTGTTGGTGGTTTGAGAAGGGCAGCTCGCAACACCGATATTGAGGATGTGTATGTTGTTGGGTTTGGGGACGAGGACGAGGACTGTGAGGATGAGGATTTGGACCGGCTAGTTGAAATTCCCAGTAGCTCCACTTCAAACCTTCGAACCCAACCAACCCCGTCTCCTCCCGTGACCCAAGCCCAATCCTTTACCTCCTCGAACACAACCCCACAGTTGGTGTTCCCTCCTCCGCCCCCATGTGGCAGCCCCTCCGCCGCGATGCAGGGCTGATGCGGGCCCTGCATCCACCGCCCCCATGCAGCAACGTATGATGTCAATGAGGCGGTGTTGCGAGCAAGTGATAGGGGGAGGTTGCATGAGTGGACTATTGTTGGGTTCCGGGCTATTTGTAGGAAGCATGATTTGGCCGTGAGAGGGGGGAAGGCTGAGCTTATCGAACGCGTCAAGGTGCACTCCCAAGGGTTGTACTAGAAGTAGGGAGTTTATTATCAATTGCGCCACCGGCAATGGAACATGTGGATGGTCAAACATTGTGTCACTTCATTTTCTAAAAAGATTGCTTTGGTTCATGTTGAATTGTGCAAAGTGTCAGGTAGGGTTGGGATGCAATCATTGAACACATGTGGGGTTAGGAACAGATGGTTGAATGATTGAAGACATGTGGGGGTAGGAACCAAAGGTTGAACGGTTGGGAACCCATGGGTGAAGGCATGAAGGGCATGGAGTGCCCACAGGCTTTTTTGGGAAAATTATGTTTTGTAACCGCCCTATTTAAGCATCGCAAAAAACAGGTACACCCTCACCCTTCCGTTGAAAGCCCAAGTGAGGGCAACACAAAAAAAAGGAGAAACAAAGACACACAATCTAGCAATCACATGTCACCCACAAGTTTGGTTGTTGGGTTAAGTGCCATTGCGCAAGCACGCCAGAACATGGTACATACATAGAGCAGTTCCGCGAAGAAAAGTTCAAGAGCTAGTGTACACATGTCTTTCTTGTGCGCATTATGTCCGCACCTCTCGGTCGCCTCCAAATCCGCACCTTGCACATAAAGGACAAGGTTGACACTTACACCCGCCCTCAACCAACAACACCTATGAAACCCAGGCGGGGGGGGGGGGGGCGGGGATATTCATCCTCAATCAGTACCCAAGGGGACGGGCTTGACCCGGCCGTTGGGAAGCCACAGTGACGGCAAAGCGTTCAACCAGTCTCAACCGACCTCAGTGGGGCCGTTGATATAGCCACCCGGGTTTGACTACTACTGGTCAGCGCATGGTCTACAGAGGCGTGCATCCACACAGAACATAGGATGACACAGGAAGGCACTCTTCGGAGGTGGATGGTTCTAGATAGCATAGTGCTCCAACAACCGATTCAGGTGATAGGACAGGTTGTCTGCCTACCACGTAACAATATGGCCGGAGACGGGCGGATGGACCAGAGGCCTGTCCAGCACGCCGTGTTGTCGTACGGTTGCATGACGTGCTTTACTCACTATCTATGCAGCAATCACATGTGGGTAGCCAACGGTCGGCGATAGTATGCACGACGTCGCCCCCCCCTACCCCCCCCCCCCTACCTACCCCCCCCTTACCCCCCCTACACCCCCCCTTACCCCCCCCCTACCTCCCCCCCTTCCCCCCCTACCTCCCCCCCCCTACCTCTTCCCCCCCCAGCCCCCCCCCCTTACCCCGCCCCCCCCCCTACGTTCCTAGTCCAACCTGCCCCCCCACCAACCCCCAATCCCCCCCGCCCTTCCCGAGCAACCCCCGCCCCCCACCCCACCCCTACCCTTGCGTTTCCTTACCCTCGGCTCGCTTTGCTCAACGCGGGGGCCTGCCGCCGCGCACCCCTTGCTTAAGAAGACTACGCTGGAGGCAAGAGACCCCCTTGTGCGTGCAACTCCTTGTCTGTGCACCACCTTGTGTGTGCATTGCCTTGCCTTTGGCCCCTTAAATAACATGACTCTTGCGGTGGCCACATACTGCCTTTTGTGTGTTCCGCCTTGTGTGTGCACTGCCTTGCCTATGGCCCCTTAAATAACATGACTCCTGCGGTGGCCACATACCGCCTTTTGTGTGTTCCGCCTTGTGTGTGCACTGCCTTGCCTGTGGCCCCTTAAATAACATGACTCTTGCGGTGGCCATAGACCACCTTTTGTGTGTTCCGCCGTGTGTGTGCACCGCCTTGCCTTTGGCCCCTTAACTAACATGACTCTTGCGGTGGCCACAGACCACCTTTTGTGTGTTCCGCCATGTGTGGGCACCGCCTTGCTTGTGGCCCCTTAACTAACATGACTCCTGCGGTGGCCACATACTGCCTTTTGTGTGTTCCTCCATGTGTGGGCACCGCCTTGCCTGTGGCCCCTTAACTAACAGCTCAGAATGCGGGATCTCCAATAAATGTCCACCCCTGTTGGTTTTGGGACTGCACTGGAGCCGGGGTAGAGCTTAGAATGCAAGATCTTCAATAAATGTCCGCCCCTGTTGGTTTTGGGACTGCACCGGAGCCGGGGTAGAGCTCAAAATGCAGGATCTTCAATAAGGGTCCGCCCCTGTTGGTTTTGGGACTACACTGAAGCCGCGGAAGAGAGCCGGGGTACACCCGGCACCCCCTCACCCCCCCTGTATCCCCCCTGACCTCCTCCCCCCCTAACCCCCCTTAACCCCCCCCTACCCCCCTACCTCCAAGGTGGGGGGGGGGGGGGGCTTCGTGCGGTGTATGCAGTCGGCGGTGTGAAAAAACGGGACACCTGGTGTTGTCCATCCCTAGGTGACCCATGACCATCCAAAAAACGATCAACCGGCTCCTCACCGGAAAGCGCCATGGGATTGTACAAATCGGGATGCCAAATGCAATACAGCCCCCCCAGTTTGTTGGTGAAGTGAGCGAACGCTTCAACAGAGCTAAGCAGGGGTTGCCATAACGGAAAGAAAAAAAAAACTCAAAGTGTCCGTTACGCCCTACCTCACCAAAGGCCCTGCACTAAGAGACACGCACAACACAGTGTGGGCGCCGCGCCGGCTCCTTAAACGCCCACATCCGTTGTTCAAGGGTACAATTGAGAGAAGTGTGCGGTCACACGGGCCAGCAAGGCAGGCTTGGTACCGCGCACTGAGAGACTATGAAGTCTGCAAATGGACTTCAACTCAACCACTGTCCACTCAATCATTGTCCCTCGCTTCATGGCTTTGCACACCTCACTGTCCACATCATATTGAAACTGCACTCTGGCACTGCTGTCACTGGTAGGGCCCTGAACCTGGGGGGGGGGGCAGCGTGTACATCTTGCTGGACTATCGCTTCCAAGGCAGGGGAGGGGGCATCTACATCTTGATCAACATCACTGGCGTCACTTTCTGCATCCCCAATGACGCCATATGTCTCCCAAATCTCATCGCAATTGGGGCTGGAGTCATTGCTCTGAGAGACAGTCCACAGAGCACGCATTTCATCCGTCACCTCAGGGGTGGGGCTGTCAACTGGGACTGCAAGATCCTTGAACGCCTCAAAATGAAGGAGTGGGCAGTCATCCAACCCTGGTTTCTCCTCTCCGTCTACTTTGCGCTTTCTGGGTCGAAATGGAACGGCCCGCAATGCGTTAAACACGGCTGCGGGACACCAGTCCTCCGGAGCCTCACCGTTACACGGAACAAGCAAATTGTCACTCATGAAGTGTGTGGGTTGGCCCGCATCTGCCTGAGTCATGTAACTAAACACACGCTCACATGAACAGGAGCTAGCCTCAGCGAAATCTGGTACGTGGTCAGGGTTAACCCAATTGCCCTCAGCGAACCGCGATTGCAGATCAGCTATGAGGGCGTTCAGAAAGCATGCCTGGCTACCACGAACAGGGCTGATCGCTGGGTCAACACACAGTCGGCTAGGGGGCACGTTGGGGTTCCTTGAAGGTGGAGGCGTTAAACGGGGACTTCGGAGCACTGGCCGCAAAAGGGGACGGGCCTGCATGCAAGTTATCCAACAGGGCCTCTTCCTGATCGTCGGAGGGAGGCGGCAAGGTCTGGCCTTCGCTGATCGAAATGTGGACGTCCGCTCCTCTGCGATCGGCTGCCCTTTGCGCAGCCTTCAGACGTCGTTCACTCGCTTGTATGGCAGCGACCTCGCGCGCGACCTCCTTAATGAATTTGAGCTTGCTTTGTTTGTCCTTTTTCCCTTTTGCTGGCATTTTATGATGACTATGACAAAAAGGGAAAGAGACACCAGAATTGCCAAATAGTCACGCTCTCCCTCCAATGACCGTGGTTGCGATCTAGGCCAGGTCGGGGCAACTACACTGCATGCGTCCACACAACCGGCATCTTGCTGTTACCCTACGCAGCCATTGCACATGTTCAAAAGCCCGCACACGCCGCAAAAAATGTTCCGCCCAGGGCTGCGGCCTAGCACTAATGATCGCCTCCTCCTGATTGTTCAAGTTTTCTTCGAATTCATCACAATCGAAGGGGCAACGAACGATCACGGGGTTCCACGGTAGCCCCACGGACCGCCGAGCCTCCCCAAAATCGTAAATGTGGGCAAAGTGGCTACCTCACCCCTGCCGTATCGGGGATCCCCACCGCTTCAGAGCGGGGGGATAAAATCAGAAGTGGCCCACAAGTGGGCAAAGTGGCTACCTCACCCCTGCCGTATCGGGGATCCCCACCGCTTCAGAGCGGGGGGATAAAATCAGAAGTGGCCCACAAGTGGGCAATATGGCTACCTCACCCCTGCCGTATCGGGGATCCCCACCGCTGCAGAGCGGGGGGATAAAATCAGAAGTGGCCCACAAGTGGGCAAAGTGGCTACCTCACCCCTGCCGTATCGGGGATCCCCACCGCTGCAGAGCGGGGGGATAAAATCAGAAGTGGCCCACAAGTGGGCAAAGTGGCTACCTCACCCCTGCCGTATCGGGGATCCCCACCGCTGCAGAGCGGGGGGATAAAATCAGAAGTGGCCCACAAGTGGGCAAAGTGGCTACCTCACCCCTGCCGTATCGGGGATCCCCACCGCTGCAGAGCGGGGGGATAAAATCAGAAGTGGCCCACAAGTGGGCAAAGTGGCTACCTCACCCCTGCCGTATCGGGGATCCCCACCGCTTCAGAGCGGGGGGATAAAATCAGAAGTGGCCGACAAGTGGGCAAAGTGGCTACCTCACCCCTGCCGTATCGGGGATCCCCACCGCTTCAGAGCGGGGGGATAAAATCAGAAGTGGCCGACAAGTGGGCAAAGTGGCTACCTCACCCCTGCCGTATCGGGGATCCCCACCGCTTCAGAGCGGGGGGATAAAATCAGAAGTGGCCCACAAGTGGGCAAAGTGGCTACCTCACCCCTGCCGTATCGGGGATCCCCACCGCTTCAGAGCGGGGGGATAAAATCAGAAGTGGCCCACAAGTGGGCAAAGTGGCTACCTCACCCCTGCCGTATCGGGGATCCCCACCGCTGCAGAGCGGGGGGATAAAATCAGAAGTGGCCCACAAGTGGGCAAAGTGGCTACCTCACCCCTGCCGTATCGGGGATCCCCACCACTGCAGAGCGGGGGGATAAAATCAGAAGTGGCCCACAAGTGGGCAAAGTGGCTACCTCACCCCTGCCGTATCGGGGATCCCCACCGCTTCAGAGCGGGGGGATAAAATCAGAAGTGGCCCACAAGTGGGCAATATGGCTACCTCACCCCTGCCGTATCGGGGATCCCCACCGCTGCAGAGCGGGGGGATAAAATCAGAAGTGGCCCACAAGTGGGCAAAGTGGCTACCTCACCCCTGCCGTATCGGGGATCCCCACCGCTTCAGAGCGGGGGGATAAAATCAGAAGTGGCCCACAAGTGGGCAAAGTGGCTACCTCACCCCTGCCGTATCGGGGATCCCCACCGCTGCAGAGCGGGGGGATAAAATCAGAAGTGGCCGACAAGTGGGCAAAGTGGCTACCTCACCCCTGCCGTATCGGGGATCCCCACCGCTTCAGAGCGGGGGGATAAAATCAGAAGTGGCCCACAAGTGGGCAAAGTGGCTACCTCACCCCTGCCGTATCGGGGATCCCCACCGCTTCAGAGCGGGGGGATAAAATCAGAAGTGGCCCACAAGTGGGCAAAGTGGCTACCTCACCCCTGCCGTATCGGGGATCCCCACCGCTGCAGAGCAGGAAGATAAAATCAGAAGTGGCCCACAAGTGGGCAAAGTGGCTACCTCACCCCTGCCGTATCGGGGATCCCCACCGCTTCAGAGCGGGGGGATAAAATCAGAAGTGGCCCGCAAGTGGGCAATATGGCTACCTCACCCCTGCCGTATCGGGGATCCCCACCGCTTCAGAGCGGGGGGACAAAATCAGAAGTGGCCCACAAGTGGGCAAAGTGGCTACCTCACCCCTGCCGTATCGGGGATCCCCACCGCTTCAGAGCGGGGGGATAAAATCAGAAGTGGCCCACAAGTGGGCAAAGTGGCTACCTCACCCCTGCCGTATCGGGGATCCCCACCGCTGCAGAGCGGGGGGATAAAATCAGAAGTGGCCCACAAGTGGGCAATATGGCTACCTCACCCCTGCCGTATCGGGGATCCCCACCGCTTCAGAGCGGGGGGATAAAATCAGAAGTGGCCCACAAGTGGGCAAAGTGGCTACCTCACCCCTGCCGTATCGGGGATCCCCACCGCTGCAGAGCGGGGGGATAAAATCAGAAGTGGCCCACAAGTGGGCAAAGTGGCTACCTCACCCCTGCCGTATCGGGGATCCCCACCGCTTCATAGCGGGGGGCAAACATGAAAACACAAAAAACACCAAAAAAGCGAAGGCAAAAATATTGCAGGCAACTGGGTTTGAACCCAAGACCTCTGAAATCAGCGCCAAGTGCTACTACCAACTAAGCTATGCCAGGCCTGACACATCAGAGAGTGGTTGCCTTAGTAAAATAAAAAAAAAAACTCTGAGCGTCACTATGGCAACCCTTGGAGCTAAGGTGCAACAATATCGTGCAGTCTAGCTCCACGAGTTCGTGAACATTTCTCGGGGAGGGGGGGGGGGGGCAGAAGTGGGCAATATTGCTATGTGACTCCTGCATTCCGCGGGTTGGGACAGAATGATAAATGACTACATTACCCTTTGCCTTCTCGGGGGTCAGAGTTGGGCGGAATTGGTATGTAACCCTTGTGTTCTCGGGGGTCCCCAACAAAGAGGACAAAATCAGAAGTGGCTGCATAACATCTGCCTTCTCGGGGGCCAAAAGTGGGCAATATTGCCACATAACCCCTACATTCTCGGGGGTCCCCGGAAAAGGGGAGAAAATCAGAAGTGGCTACATAACCTCTACCTTCTCGATGGCCCAGAGTTGAGCGGAATAGCTATGCAACCCCTGTGTTCTCGGGTGTCCCCAAAAAGGGGACAAAAAGGGCCACATCGGCTGGGGGGGAAATGCCACTTGCGGCGGTCCTTGAGGGCAGTCGTTAACAAAAAAGAATCCAGTTCCTTAAGGACTGCCCTACTTGTGTGTGCACGGTGGTATTGCTCTATCATGCCTACCCCAGTGTCCATCACGGGGACAAAGTTAGAAGCGGCTACCTCACCCCTACGGCCCAATTTGGGCAAGATGGCTACATAACCCTTACCTTCTCAAGGGTCCCCAAGCTTAGCACGCGGAAACCATTGAGAAAAGGCCCAAATCTTGGCAAGAGGGCTACATAACCCCTGCCTTCCTCAGGATTTCCGGTGCCGAGCACAGGAAAGAAACCAGAAATTGCCCAACCTGGGAAAGATGGCTACATAACCCTTGCATTTCTCAGGGGTCCCCAATGCCCATCATGGGGACAAAATCAGAAGTGGCTTCTTAACCCCTCCAATCTTGGGGGCCCGAATTTGGGTAAGATGGCTGCATAACTCCCACCTTCTCGGGGATTCGCAGTGCCCAGCAAGGGGACAAAATCAGAAAAGGCTAGCTCACCACTACCGTCTGCGGGCGCAAAACAAAGCAGAAGGGCTACAAAACCCATACCTTCTGGGCGGCACCTAGTGCTCAGCACGGGGGGGAATCACAAGCGTCCCAAATTTGGGCAAGATCGCTACATAACACCTGCCTTCTTGCTGCTTGGGGGGTTCCCAATGCTCGGTACGAGGAAAAAAATCAGAAACTGCCCAAATCTTAGCGAAAGGGCTACACAACCACAACCTTCTCGGTGGTCCCCAGTGCGCAGCATGGGGGGACAACCAAAAATGGCCCAAATCTGGGCAAGTGGCTGCGTAACCCCTGCCTTCTTAGAGTGCCCCAATGACAAGCTTGGGGGAAAGATCAAATGTGGCCCCAATTTGGGCAAGATGGCTACATAACCCGTGCCTTCTTGGGGTCCCCAATGCCAAGCACAGGGGAAAAAATCGAAAGTGGCCCAAATCGGGCAGAACGGCTACATGTACCCTGCCTTCTCAGGGGCGGGATCAGAAATGGCTCCTAAATTGTTACCTCTTCGAGGGCCCACATGTGCATGGCTATATAACCCCTATCTTCATGGGGGGTCCCTAAAACGGGGACAAAAAGCAGAAGTTGCTAATGGCCACTCATTTTGTTTTCGATGTACGTGCGAGTAATTTTTTATTGGTTGCGATAAATGCATGTACAAAAAAAGTACCGTCGTGTAATTTTATTTCGTTGCTCAACACGCGTGTGCAAAAAATTGTAGGGTCAGGTAATTTTGTTTGTTTGCGGCAAATACGAGTACGCACGACGTCGTTTAACTTTTCATACTTGCAGCAAATGCAAGTACCCAATTTTTGCAGTGCTTGCCAATGTTGCTTAACTCGCATGTACCGCAAAAAAAATGCATACAACGGTACTTTTTGGGGGGGCAACTTGCATCTACCACAAAAAAAAATACACAGCTTACAACATACATCATGCACTGGACCGAGGTGTGCATCTATTACCCTTTGCCCATGGATGATAAGCAAGCTCCGGCACCTGCATATGGGCAGAGGTTCAATGGGCAAGTGGTAGTACAGTGCATGTGTATCCCCCTTGGATATCATCCGTACCCACCAGCCGCATTGTGCCGATTGCTTGGTGCATGCCTCAATGCCATCCACAGAGCTTCGCTAGAGGACACTCATGCATGCACAAAGTCGCCACATTGGACATGAATCAAAAAGGCCCACGGTCCCCAAAGCGGGGAGGAGATCAAAAGAAGCTCCTTAACACCTGCCGTATTGGGGGTCCACATGTGGGCAAAATGGCTACATAACCCCCTCCCATCTTGGGGGTCCCCAATGTGGGGACGAAACCAAAATGGCTGCATAACCCTTGCCATCTTGGGGGCCAACATGTGGGCAAAATGGCTACATAACCCCTACCGTCTTGGGGGTCCCCAAAGCGGGGGCGAAATCAGAAGCGACTACCCGTGCTGTCTTGGGGGCGCATATGTGGGCAAAGCAGCTGCATAACCCTTGCTGTCTTGGGAGTTCCCAATGTGGGGAGTTGGAGATGATTTTCTAAATTTCCACAACATATTATTAAGAGACATGGTACTCAGTTTTTACTGAGTAAAATGAAGTCTTTTCTCGGTTCTTTACTTGGTAAAAAAAGAAACACAAACTTCTACTCGCTTCTTTACTGTGCAAACAAAACCAAAAACCTTTTGCGCAGTTTTTTTACTTACACTCGGTAAATGAAAAAAATTCACTCAATTTCGGAACTGAGGGGAAAAACCCTCGTGGTATGGTAAAACTTAGGGACAAAATGTTTTCTACTAGGTTCAAAACTGAGCTGAAAAAAATTGGAAAAAACTGCTCAGTTGTACCACAGCCCCCTTATTTTTTTTGGGGGGGGGGGGGGCTCCGGAAGAGACACCCACTGTTTAGTAAAGGCAGGTAGGCAGGCAGCCTGAACTAGGTAAGGTACCAAAAGGGCAAAATCAGGGAGGTATTGTGGAGGTGAATGGCATCCATCGCTCAATGAGCATGCGAATGTTAATTCATGTTGTTTGATTTGAAACGGGGTATAGTAAACGGAGGACTCTTTTCAACTGTGGTGCGTTTTGTGCACCTACTTGGTCTACAGCATGTGATCAAGGCACTGAAGATAGAGGCAAGTGCCTAAAGCAACCCCCTCTTTTTGTTTGCAATTTTTTGATCGCTTGAATTGCTTGCATCGCTTGTCTCTCTTGAATTGTACACGGGGATTCACTTGCAGTACCCTTTGACATGGCTAATCTAATCTTGTTTTATGGTTTGGCGAACGTTTACGGTGGATAAGTGTACCAGCCAAGCAATCCCCCCCAGTAGCCACCTTTGGTTCAGGAGGCTTCCCTTCCTGCCGTAATGTGAAATGCGTGCTTTGACATAGAAAAGCGGCCACCGAAAGGGGGGGGGGGGTTGCATGGTGCCGCTCTCTGCAGAACCACATCCCTCATGCATTGACCTTCAACTTCTGCGCATCCATCAAAAAGTTTATCATTGTCACGTGAGGAATACATGCACAAACAGACTCAATTAGTAACTGCATCGGATCAGCAGTGGAATTGTGCAGAAAATCAATCGTTTGTGATAGGCTTCTAAGTGTACAAAATTGGTTAAAATACATCTGCACGACAACCAGAACGCAGCATACGGTTGGGCTCGCATCTAAGTTCCGCTCGTCCCTAAATTGACACGCAACTGGCTGTACTCGTATATGCAGTAGCCACACTATTATCATGTACACTGCCTTCGAATTTGTGCCACACGGTGGAGCACAACCCCATTCTGCAATTGAAGAGGGGGTAATTGCAAGTGAATTTATGAAACAGAGTGCAGTTGGTATATTTTTCGTTCAAACTTGTGGCTGCATATCCCGCACCATTTAAATAGTGAACGACATCGCGATTACCACTTGCCTGAATCTCATTGCTTTGGCAGAAGTGTGAGGTCACATCCGTGGATGGTTAGGGTTGCACTCGTTTATACAATGGTCATGCCTGTAGGCCGTTGACTCAGGGCTGAATGTACACACCGAGGAGGCTCCGTATTTTCTGGGGTCACGAAAGCTGGGTGGCTGTGCATAGAGAAGGATAATACCACAAGCACAGAAGAAATGTGTCGGTCACAAAATTTGAATCAGTGACTTAGAAAATCACTGTCAGCTGGTGGGGCAGAAGTTCTGTGCACCCCACGCCTCACGGCTGATGCAATAACACACACTAAATGAACACCGGCGCATCCCTTACTCCAACCAAAACCAAACGCTGAAAGAGGCACAACATGATTCCAGTCCAACATGAATGGGCAATTCAGTCAAACGCGTCATCAAATGTGCCTACCCATGAAGACCCCAGCGCACTCTGGAGGCATGTCAATAAATCTGTGAGATAATCCAACAAAAGTAAAGCTCCAACGCATCAGCTACATATGCGAATAGAAGGGGGCCAGAGCAGCTTGGGGGCTGCGGGCAGATAAAATGATTGGGAGCCGCTCAGGTGTGCACAGCTCCGGCAGCATTTGACCACACCAAATGGAGTATGGAAATTACACAATGAGCCTGCGGAGGTTAAACTCTATCACAGAACGTTTCACTGCTGAAGGCCCCTATCATCAGCAGAATATACTATGGACTGCACACTCGGAATACTGGTCGTGACACTGAGGGTGTGCTGAGGCAGTAGTGTGTCAGCTGTTGCATGTCTGCAGGCCATTTCCAGGTGCACAGCGGTCAAACTTGCAGGGGATCGCAGCATGAGAATCGAATGATGAGGATGCCAGCAGAAAATGAAGAGCACAGTGCCCGGGCACATGCGCGGGCACTGTTGCTCACACCATCTCGGTTTTTTCAGCAACGGATCACGAAGCGTGAATTCATGGCAGCAGCCTACCACTCATGCAGAAGAGCGTTGGTACCAATGGCTTGGTTGTGAAGTATCCCTGATGATCTCTGTAAAACCTGTTGACCCCCATCTTATCCAGCCCCCAAGCCATGAAGAAACAGCCATTTTTCCACCTGCGGAATTTGTTGGGTTGATAGGGCACCCACGTCAGTGTACATCCGCAGTTCGCCACTCCACAGCCGGTCTGAACACTGGGATACCATATACATTGTGCTGAGGAAGCACAGCCTGCAATTGTTTGGGACTTGGTCCGTCCCAGGTCTCCTGCGAACCCAAAAATGCATGACGAACAAAAAAGACGTGCCCGACGAGGGAGTGCCTGGCACATATATGCAACTTACCACTTGAACGTACATTGCCTACGGGTTGCGGTGGGTAGTTCAATAAGTGGTAGAAGCAGGGAGAGCTGGCGTGGCAGCGAATCTATGAGGATTGCAAGCAAAAACCTGCATTCTGCATTGGTTGTAGGGTGGAAACGGGTTGGAAGAAGTTGGTGGTGTTCGAAGACATTGTCGGATGTAGCGGGGACACTCTTGTGTCAGGTATACATATGGGCTTCGAAAAAAAAAATGTGCAATGCTTCATAAAACAGTTGCACGGTCCCACCATACATCAAAGCCGCCACCCCCACTCCGCCCCCCAAAAAGGGTCACCGCCTCCCTGGGCCAAATAGCGCTATCAATGTGAAACACAGCATGTACACTCAACAGCTCTCCCTGCACACAGCAAGGGCAGAGCACCATCGCATGCAACTATGTGGCCTTGCCAGACTGTGCCAAAATGGAGGAGTTCTTGGCCCACAAATCTCCCACGGAGCCAGCGACCGCACTGGCAGGGGAGCTGCTGCTGAACTGGGGCAAAGGTGATGCAGCGGCGCTATGCTCCAAGGACTGCTCACTGGGGCGTGGGAGGTCAGGGCCTGAAGGAAAAGGGACGGGGTGTGGCAGCATCATGTGATGGTGGTGCTCAGACTGTGCAATGCATGACGGAGGGGTGGGCTGACGAGAGGAGAAATGACGGAAGGCCCATCAACAGACGCCCAGGTGATTGCCTCCAGCCGCCGTGCAGACGGCCTCATCACACCCCGTGCAAGCACTGCCGCTCAGACAAAGATCACCATGGCTTCGTCGCCTGGTGGTGCTGGGCATTGGCAACTGCGGCAGGGGCACTGGCCGGGCGAGCGCATTGCTTGCGCGGGCCTTTCCATCGACCCCTGCCGCATGTACACATGTGTGTAGATGTGTACGTGCCACATGTGGTTCATGGAGAGGGGTCTGCTTTTGGCACCGTTTGGCTACTCCAAACTGAAAGACTAAGCGTAACTTTGTTTTCCAAAGCAGTACAAACCAGCAACGCGCAGCGTGCACTCTGCTACTGCCGAATGCACCCGCTCCATTGTGCAACTGCGGGCGGGCAAACGTCCATCAAACAGCAGCGCAGGGCTGTCCTTAAGACAACAAACAAACTGCCGCAGCCTGCGGTACACTCAAACCGCCGCAGGGCGCCAGCCGGTGAGTAACTGCGGTTGGTCATCGGCCAACCGGTGTCGGTTAAGCGCCAACCTCTGTCGGTTGACTGTCACCCGCCGTCGGTTGAACGACCCCTGCCAACAGACCGTCCTTAGCGGAAAAAAAGAAAGAAAGGAAAAAATATCTCGTTCCTAGAAGACAGAAGACAGCGCTGCAAGAGCGGGCATTTGCCTCCCCACTTGTCAATGCCCTCCACAGTCGCCATTCTCCTGTGCCCCCCCCCCCCCCCCCGTTTTCCCCTGGCTGTAAAGCAGGTTTGCGGCAGACTCCCTGAATTGTTCGAGGCTTCCCACATTTACCCCTTCATTTTCCTGTTTTCCATTCCGACTGTAGCAGTTTTCTGCAGCCTTGACAGGGGCAAGCGGGGGCACAGGCGACAGGGATGGGGGGACCTGAGTCATGAACCATGCGGGCAACAAGGGATCCTCCGCTCGAAATACCGCGGTAAAGAAAATGGGGGGGGCACAGCCGCTACCCCCCCTACCACATGAATGAGGAATGGCGTTGGTTGTCGAACACAGAGGATAAGTGGATGCTACATGTTGAAAACAACGGGGAAAGGAATCGCTGCATGTAGGGCAATCCAGTTCATGGCTGAGCCGTCCGGGATGATGATGACAGCTTAGACATGACTGCGTGCAACGCGAATTGCAATTGGAGGCCGTTGTGGCCGTTATTACTGAAGCTACGCGCAACGTCAACAATATCCGTGTCATGGGGAGTGCCCCAGGGGCGAGGGATCCTCGTTGCGCCACTTGACCGCCTTGAAGTGCAAGAGTGAGTGAGCGACAAAGAGAGAGGGAGGGAGGGAGAGGGAGAGACTTGGCTTGTGTCAACTCTGTCTCCCCTGAGGCTGAGTGCCCATCCTGGACATGCTGTGCCAACCACAGGGACTCGACTTGCACCGAAGGGTTCACAGGAATGCTGCTGTCAGTCCTCACCCGATCAAGGATCCCCAAACAGCAGTGGGCAGGCTTGTTTTAGAAGGGGGGGGGGGCAGGGCTTTTTTTTTAAAGAGGGGGAGGGGGGTCTAGGCTGGGGGGGTGAGTCCAGCCCCTCCCCCCCCCCCAGTGGTGCCGAGTTGTTCAAAAAAAAGCCCTTTTGGGGGGGGGGGCGGTCTGGAGGGTTTGAGACCCAAGGGTTTGTGTACCAAAAAAGGCCCAAAAATCTTTGCCCCTTTCCAAAACCTGATTCTTCCCTTGAGGCATTTTGACGCACCAAGGCTGCAAGGGGCTGAGGAGGGGGCTGCCCCTCCTCCCTGCGTTGTTCCGATTCAAGCAGAAGGCTGGCAGTGGCCCTGGGCATGTCATGCTGCTTCCAGGACAACATCACCACGACCCGAGGATGCCCCGCCCCAGCTGCACCCCAGCAGCAGCCGGTTTTCAAAATTGGCCACCAACAGAGCGGCAACTCCAGAGCCAACAGCGCCTACGATTCGATAACAGTGCCCCCCGCCCCCCCCCCCCCCGTCACGCACACAAGACAAAGCATCTCAGAACAACTGCTTTGTGGGCCGAGGCACGGTCACTCATTGTTTGGTAAAAGGTCCGCCTAGCCATTCGTGGCTCCTCCTGAATATGGGCTACATGGCATGCGTCATGTAGGCATGACAACTACCCCCCAACCACAGGGATTCGCACACGGCAAGGGATTCCTTTCAATTGTCTGTACCCCGTGACGCTAGGAGTGAAATAGCTATGTTGAATGATTGCTGGGGCATCGCAGCGAAAACAGTAAAGAACCATACGCAGTGACCTTCAGACTGCACACCACATTCAGACTGTACATACGCACCCACGCACGCACACGCACAAACACACACAAGCACACACACAATTTGCGATGCACAGCACAAAGCGTTGTTGGCTGAGTGAAAAAGCCTCGTCAGTTGGTCATCAGACAAGATAAACAGAGCATGTCCGACGCCAATAGGCGCCTTTCTGTAGGTGCATGAAGAAGGAGATGTTCGGCTGCAGCCCGCCTCAGCGTCACCGCCTTGCTTCCAGCAGTGCCACAGCGGTTGGGGTCAGACCAGCCCTGCCCTGCCCCTCTCAGTCGGATTTGTTCTGCCCCGCCCTGAACAGCCCAAACCAGCCTCGCTCAGTCCAGCCCAGCGCAGCCCGGATTGGTTCTGCCCAGACCTGCCCAGGCCTCCCCAGCTCAGGCCCGCCGCGCCTTCTTTTGTACCTACTTCAGCCCCCCCGGAGGAGTGTGGTACACTGAGATTCAACCTACAAATTAAGTTTCAACTTGCAGGAAACAAACACACACACACACACACACACACACACACACACACACACACATTCGCTCTCTACAGCCACCGTCTTGCGTGAGCCCCCCTGCCCTTGAGCTGCCCTGTGCTTCATCACCAGGAATCGCTCGCAGCACTTGCCGTCTTCGCTGTTGTTGGTCTCTTTTCAGGAACAGTCAGAGGATTGGCCACAGACGGTTTCACCGCCTGTGGAGTGGTGCTGGGGCACAGGGAGTGCAAATCATACTGGCGCCTGCTGGGTGTTCCTTTTGGGTGGCGTCCATTTCCGTCAACAGCCACTTCTTCAGAGAGACTGCAAACTCTATGGCACTCATCGTCTCAGGCCGCACTACAGCAACAATGGCAGCAGTAATGCGTAAAGGGCCCTGGGGGTTTGGGGGTGGGGGGTCTGGGATGAACTTCGAGGTGAGGTTCGCATTGTGTCCAGTGGTCAGAAGCTGGTGGTTGTATCACCGCAGGGAGGCTGGATTCGACTCGACTGAGTCGCCCCACTACGGGCGGGGTCGCAGGGCTGACCGTCCAAAGGGGTGGAGCGATAGGAGCGGGGGGGAGGGGGGGGGGGGGGTGGCTTGATGGAGGGGGAGAGTGGGTATAACACCCAATTTTCCAGCCAGCGAGATATTGATACTGCGATTTCATGCAGGTTCATGATCTGCTGATCTTGCCATGTTTTTGCTGCGCAAGCAGCCGTGTCAAAGGCAACATTTTATGGTGCTATTGTGTTTAATTCTATTGTTGGCTGCTGCCAATGCAGCCCCTCTCCGAACGCAGATCTTGAGAAGTTGTTGTTGCTTCCTTGTTGTGGTTTCCACCCTGCCTGTGAGCGGGTGTGGGTTGCAGTGCCATGGTCTCGGACTGTGTGGGGCACATGGGCTGGCGGGGAGGCAGTGCATGGGCCTCTTGGCTGCAGCTAGGTGGTCCTGGGCTAATGGTGTGGGTGGTCGATGTGGGTACCATGCAGCCTGTTGCATGTGTGGCTGTGCTGGATGCATGTATTGCCACTTGTGCGTTCGCCCTTCGGCGGGAGCCTGTCTTTTGCAGGGCAGTGAACTCCTTTGGGTGCCAACCCTGTGATAGAAACGGCCCCAACAGTGTCGTAAAGCCTGTTTGCCTGAGCGCACATCATGGACATACCAGCAGCTGATGCTGTTGGCAATGTGTCGACAAAGGCTGCCGTCCTGGCAGCCCTGACCGTGCATAGACGGCACGAAGTTGCTCGGCGCTCGCTCGGGTCCCACGTGGCAATCCTACTTGGAGGTCCCACAGACAGTGCCATGCAGGTTACAGGCTATGGTATGGGAGAGTGGGGGGAGGCGGAGGGGGGCAACTTCGTGCCAACCATCCACCGTGGTGGCTACGTCTGCAGCATTCTGCTGCACATTGTTGCAGCCGCTTGCATGTGGGGCTGTCCATGTGTGTGTCACACCACCGCCACACGGCCACCACATACATGTACATGCACCTGCACTTGCACTTGCACTTGCACTTGCACAAACGTTGAACAAGGGAAACAAATACAAGTACCGACACCTTACATGGCCCACAAGCACACACTTGACGATGCGAGCTCCGACGGGGGATGGTCGCTACTGACGGAGTGGTGGACTGCAGAGAGGCCTGCCGCAGCGTGTTCTTGGGACATGTCTGCCTGTCCGGGCGCACTGGGGACGGGCTGCGGAAAGGAATCATGGCAAGAGCAATGGTGTGCCCAGGGTTGTGCTTCCCCATTTGCCCTCATTTCAGGGAGGTTTTCGGGAGGACCCTTCCACCATCACTCAACCTGGTACACTGCCCCGTGTTGTCCAAGATCCATCCACAACGCCTATTCCCATGCAACCCTGTGAAACACCCTTCCCCTCCAAACGCAACCCCAATCTCCAACCCCACATCACCCCCTACCAGCGGTAATGGACGTCACCAGGGGCTTTAGTGCTTTGCTTTGGGGCAGTGATACATAAACGGGGTTGGCCCCCAGATTAATGGCGCACACTGTGCCAGGTGATTCCTCAAAGCCTGGGCACAGTGTGAGAGGGGCTGCTGTGAAAGTGGGGTAGGGGAGGAAGTATCAACAAGGGCAAGGGACCAGCCGGTGTTTCTTTACGGGGTTCTTCTTTACGGGAAAAAAAAACATAGCATGCCCTTTCCTGTTGGCTTATCGTGAACCAGAGGAAACGTCTCCATTGGCCCCTTGAAGAAAGCCAGGAATGGCCCTTCCCCATGATGACGTGCACAACACAAGGACCGTCCCATCAAAGGTCGAATGGATCCCCTCACGATGCTGGTCCAGCTTGCATTCAACCTGTGTGCTACCTGTGTGGATATCCTCTATGGATATCCTCCACTACTTCTGCACTAACACATTGATAGCATGACTATGCTGTAATGAATGTGCGGCCCAATGCCTCACAATTACACAGAGCACTGTCGGTCGCAAAGGGCACCAAATACCAACACTGGCCTCAGTGTCTCTACGAATGGTAACACGCCACTGACTCGACCCGCGGCAACGCAATGCAACTTGGACACGCTCCCGCAAGCCTCAGCATTGCCATTGACTCGCCACACCTGAAGAGAATCTCATGCAAATTTGCAGAGGGGGCTGATTTGTTCAAGCTTGGCAATGATGCCCACCCCATCCCACTGCAGAATCTCTCTCCGGACATGACATGACATGAAGCGTGCCAATGTGCTGCGTTTTTCAGGGTTGGGGGCAATGTTCTGCAGGGGATATGGGAGCCTGGTCGAAAGCCGTTGTAGAATTCTGCCTTTGTAGAAGGCAAGGCATTTGCTTGCTGCCCTGTTTTGTCCATAGTCACTTGCTAAGACCACATGCAAATTTGCCAAGTTTGGTGCCCCTGATGCACCACCGAAGCCTTTGTTAGTAAAAGAGTGCACGTTCTGGAACTGCAGAATGGGACCACGTCACCCGAAAGATGAATGAAAAGACCAAGACATGGCGCAAAGCAGCCTCTGTGCAGCCTCATGCAGTCAGACTGAGCACCAGTCCGGTGCGCTTCAGAGATGGCCTCTTTTCAGGCCAACCATTTCGATCGAAAAGAGTACCCGAGGAAGACCAAGGCTGCTCAAAATGGATTTTTTGGGCAGCTGCCTCTATGTTGACCTGGACAGCAAAGTGGAAATCGAGTGACTACTATATTCCTTTGTCTCGGGTGCTACGATTTTTGGTAAAACCCTGCTGAAAGCGTTTTCTACGTTTTGAGTTTACAACGTACAAAACGTACAAAACGTACGAAACGCACACAACCCCAAAACCCAATTTTGCAACCCTCGGGTGGCAGAACGTACAAAACGTACGCGACGTAGGCGACGCTGTTTTGACCCAAAACCCCATTTTGCAACCCTCGCAACCCCAAACGTTCCAAACGTTCTGTACGTTCCGTCATGCAACACCCTCTTTTGCAACCCTCTCATGCAACCCAAGTTTCGGATGCTGCGTGCATTTTCGATACCTCCAAAACCCCGAGAAAAACCCAAAACCCCAGGAAACTACTACTGGGAGCGACTGAAGAAGATTCGCAGGAACCTCCCCTCCTGTCCTCCCATCCCCCAGTGAAATAGCATCCCCTTTCCCCTCCCTCGTATCCCCCTTTGCCCTTCCTGCTATCGCCCTGTCTCTGCATCTGCACCCGTGCACTGATGGTCCCTGACCACATAGCCCATGCGGAGCACAAAGCCAGACGCATACATTTTGGAATGGCTGCGAGCGGGGCATCGCGGGGGAGGAAAAGATGGGGCCGTTCGGGGCCGGTGGGCCAGCGCTGGGCTGAGCGGCGGTGGTCACCAAGGCAGCGGATGGCAGAGCAGTGGATGGAGGCTGCAGCGGCTGTCCAGGATTGGCGTTTGCCATTCTCGAGATCTGTGAATGAGGGGCATGGTCAGTACATGCAGGGGGGGGGGGGTCTTGGGGGAGAGGTTTGGGGGAGGGGGAGCCCCCCCCCCCCCCCCCGTCGGAGAAACGAAACTCCAAGCACAGCCCTGCCCTCCGCCTGCCCCCTCGCCTTGGTGACCTCCTCCTGTGGCTGAGGACTGAAGAGCACCCGCAGTGCCATCGCCACGGACCAGCGCAATGAATGCGATGCACAGACCTGTATTGCAGTGAGCTCAGTCGAGGTAGTGGTGGTGGTGGTGGTGATGGCAGTGGTAGGGACGCTGGGTGTGGCGGGGGGATAGCCCATGGAGGGGGGCAGCTCAGCAGCCGCCTCAGGGCTTGTGGTGCAGCTCTGTGAAGGCGCAGCAAATGCCGATCCAGGGCCCATGTTGGGGGCCGCGAGGCGGATCGGGGGATGCATGCCAGTGACTGGGTGCGGGGGCGACAGTGGGACAACTGCACCGGGAATGCCGAGAGTCTGAGAGGCCTGGTGGCCCTCACTTGCAGCCTGTTTGGGATCAGGAGATGGGGCACGGGCTTCATCGGCGAACAACGCATTTCTGATGGCTAACTTACGGGGGTCAAGCCCCACACAGCACCACATGCATACACACCATTGCCGCTGCAGACCCTCCACACCACCAACCCCAACAGAATCCCCCCGTATGGAGTCTGTTTGAGTTGCTGTCTGGTTGGGACAAGCAGACGAGCAGAATCAAAACAAAAGCCTCATCAGTGGTACCATAGGCGCCTTTCGGTCTGGTGAGAGATGTGCAACAAGGAACAGCAGCAGTCGCTCACCACGTACTGGAACGTGACTGATGTCGACTTGACCTACAGAGATCACAGTGTCAGATGACACCGCGACTCTATCTTATGAATCAGTCACAATGTGCAGGCACTTGGGCACTGAAGCACAACCCCCCAGCGCTGCAGCGGTATCACTGGCCGCCAAGCATGCACAGGGTAAAAAATAGCAACTCAGGATATATGCATACCATACGGAATCCGTGGCTCACACAAATAACACCCCCCCCCCCCCGCCGCCGCCTGCAAGAACAACGGTCAAAGCACTGACGGAAGCAACACCTCCTGTTGGTCTGACAGAGGCCTTGTTTGTGCGCACCGTGAAAAGACACAAGCACAAGCAGCAAAGCAATGCATCATCGAAGGCAGCCATGTCTACGGAGGTGCATCAAAGTCACGTACTCGAAAGAGGGGCAGAAAATTGGCAGGACTGTCATCAGCATCCCTGAAATACCATCCCCTGCCCCGGATCACCAGAAAAACTTGATCTTCATGGACCACCAGAAAAAGGTACTGCCAATTTCCACGGTTCAAAAAGTTGCGGAAACAAAGTAGCCGATTAAGGTCCTGCACACTGTGCATACGAGGGTTAGCTTAGAGGCAGGACGGGGCCGGGCCGCCGGGCCACCTCCCTACACCTCCCCCCATGTGTACACGTCGCGAGGGAAGGACTCAAAAAGTTGCAGAAACAACACGGACTGTTGTTCTGACAGGGACGTTGTTCTTGCAGGAGAGGTACCAAAGTGCAGTGTGGGTGACCCTGGTGCAGAACCCTCTCCACACCACAGCAGCAGCCCTTTGCAACGTGCTGATCATTTTGAGGTAGTATGTTGGGGGGAAACAACCTTTTGAGAAAATTTTGGCCCTCTGCGGGCGGTTGCCAAGGAGCCAAAATGGGTTAAGGGGATGGTGGGTGAGGGTGGGGGGCAAAAATATTTTACGCTTTTCATACATATTTGAATTTTCCATGAAATTCTAAACATTTTGAGTCTCCACACGTCGGTTGAAAAACATAGCCCCTGCCGTGCCCCCCATTGAAAATTAATTCTGCGCCTTTGGCACGCAGCCAAAATCTGAAATTGCCGAAAATTGCATCCTATAGAACTTGAGGGGGGGGGGGGGGGGCAGATGTGTGTCCAGGACTAATGAAGACGTTGAATCATTTTTTGTCACAGGGAAAGGTGTACAAGTATGGCCCACAGGCTGGCCACCGTCCTCAAATACTCGCTGCACTTGTACAGCCTCCAGCAAGGGTGACTTTGATGCGCTCGGAAGGAGATGGCATCAGCCAATTCCCCGAGGCCAACTGCAAAGGTTCCGTCTCCCACACCCTTAAGAACAACATACGAACCCACAGACCCTACCCATTGGACAACATCTCCGCAGATGTTGTTGCTCTCCCCGCGGCCCCAGGGAGATTCCCAAGTGTGACAAGGTGAGATACTCCTCCAGCTATAACTTAGCGAAAAAGGATGGGCTTGTCGGAGTGTCGGGGCTTGAGAACTGAAAAGGCACAATTTACAATCAACAAAAGCGGTCTACCAAAACGACATCAAAGAAAATCAGCCAACGTACTGTCAACGGTCTACCCCATGCATTGCACGAACTCTCTCGAGCATATCTGTATGTGTATTGATTAGGGACGCGCAATTGCGGACTGGCAGTGCGAGTGAGTGGCCACACGTGCATCCTTGTTCGGGGGGGGGGGTCGGATGGGTTGGGGGGCGGGGGCAAATGGGTTGGGGAGGGGATGGTTCTTTGGGTGCAAGAATGCCATACACCCGCAGCACAGCAACCCTCTCGTCACCAATAGTGCTGCGAGCAGTACTTTGCATCAATATTTTTGAAGTCCATGTCCTCGAGACGTGACAATAAGAATCAACACACACACACACACACACACAGATATCTGAATTGGACATGTGCACAGACTTCCTCCCTCTCTCACTTGCGCATGCACACCTCAATTGAAGTTTGGCCAGCAGCAGCTGTTGCCCCGAAAGTTGCGTTCTCGTACTTCGAAAGCGTCAAAGCCAACTTACTGTTCTCCGTCTCCAGCACTTTAATGTACTCCTGAAGTTTACTGCTTTCACTCTGTGACACAAGCATGGCCTTGTCAAAGCACAGCAACCCCCATCGGACCATGTTTGGTGGCTCGGAGGGCAAGATGGTTGTGAGCCAGTTGCAGTGGTAATGAGGGGATGGATCATGCCCATGACACTTGTTTCCCAGCAAAATTCTGCTCGGGACAGCAACCCACTTGTGCTTGTTTTTGGGGGGGGGTTTAAACGAATGTTGCCGTCATGGGGCCCAAAACACCACAATCACTGCTTGGTCCTGACGGTTGTTTTCCCTGACGTGGGGAATACTTGCTCAAGCAGGGGTGGTGTACTTGTTGTTAATTTCGTGGGGTTCACAAGTGTTGGGCATCCTGCACAGAAAGGAGGTTCGTAGATGCCTGTGGCGGACTGGAAGCACCCGCCGCGACCACTCTCTTGTTCATGGCCATTGTCACACACATGTGCTCTCTTACCCGCATCAAGCCTGCATCTGACATAGTCATCCTAAGCCTGACTACGCGCTCCCAGACCTCCGAGACCTCGGCGGGTGAGGACACTGAATACGAATCATCAACGATGCACCGTTGTGAACTTTGATAAGACATAACTGTGCGCAATGCACCTTATACGGTTAAAGGATCAGTGTGTGGTTGGATATGCAGTGTCCTGGAGATGCGGGAGTGCAACAACCTTCAGCTGCTTGTTGGCCTCGATGGCCTGATTTCGAGAGGACTCCATATCTGATATCTGCGCCCTCATGCTCTGCACCACCGCCTGATGGTTGACTTTGGCCTTCTCTAGATCCTCCTGTACAAAACCATGATCCGTTGTCATTGAAGCTGAAGCAGTATGCGAAGTAGAAGCTGTTGCAATGTGACGGTTTCATGACAGATTAAGATGTCCTTGTTGATTTGAAGCAACTGATGACTCTGCGGCGGCCCCCAGACTGTGCAGGGGTGT
Organism: Eutreptiella sp. 'Long Island Sound 2002'; assembly: GCA_964036045.1. Classification (NCBI taxonomy): domain Eukaryota; phylum Euglenozoa; class Euglenophyceae; order Eutreptiales; family Eutreptiaceae; genus Eutreptiella; species Eutreptiella sp. 'Long Island Sound 2002'. The sequence continues at coordinate 28,288,408 of OZ038398.1, read as the reverse complement.
GTGCTCTTTCAGTGCACATCTTCAGTGTCCACTCTCAGTGTACCCTCGGCATACCCGCAGTGCATATCCTCATGGTACACAGCCTCAGTGTACACACTCACAACTAGCACCAGTGTATGGCCTCAGTGGGAGTGTTTCTGCACAACACACACACACACACACAGTGCTCATCTTTTGGCTGACTCAACTGGGACCTATCTGAAAAACACCCACCACAGTAACCCAGCATGCGTAGGTCACAAGTTGCAGCATCAAACAGCAGTAAGAAAGCCTGTCCAATTTGTTCTCTCAAGATAGCTCTGAGCGTTATGATTCTGTTTTGCAACACGGATACAGCACTTTTGAAGGACTTAGCATCAGCGGAAAGTCAGTTGGGGACATCAGTGTCACAGGCATGCTCACACGCCGCCCTGAGGGATCAATGAATATCCCGAGACGCCTTTTTGATGTAGGAACAGGTCGATGAGTATGGTGAACCACACCCCATGAGTGCAACTTGTTTCCACACCACAAGGCTAGGGCTAACACAAACCCTATTGGCCCATTTGACCCATTTCTGCAAGGTACTCTTTTCAATGGCCAATTGCAACAGGTGGGCGAGTTTCTGCAAAAGAGAATGTATCATTGTGCCTCGAGCAACAGTGCCTTGACTACTACGAGCATCACCATCTTCACTCTTCTCCTTGGCCGCCTTCCACATTTTTTGTGATTTTTCAATATGCAATCTCTGCCTCCTTTCTCGTTGCATTATCCAGAATCTCCGCACCCCCTTTATCTTTTGGGGACTGTTTTCCCTACCTGGCCATATATCAGAGAAAGGAAGGATTGCTCGAATTTTGCACGCTATACACAAAAAGAGGGTCATCTGCCTTTTTGTATGTACAGGGGTCCAGGGGCTGGAGAGGGCGGGCCGCAATCAGTCCAAATGCCCATCCACCCCCACAGCTTTCCCCTGGCCTAGATCGCACGGGTGACCAACATCGCGCGGGCCACAACTGCTATCCCCCCACCTTCCTTCTGCTTAGCCATCTTTCTAATTTGGCCAAAAAGTGCACCACGTCACAAATTTGGGCCCCTGCCCCAGTGGGGCCAGTGCTATTTTAATGATAGGGATGGAAAATCGATACGCGCTGTATTGAGGGCCACAGAAACAGCAAACGGTTAAATGGAAAACTCAAAGTAGAGAACATGCAACAAAATTGCCCCCAAAACACTTCAACAACGATACACCCATAGTATCGACACACTCCTATCAGATGCCTATGCTCACGGCATCTTGCACCCATTTCTGGTTGTGGGGCCACGAAACTGCCACGTGACCCGCAGTATACCCGCAGTACATACCCTCATTGCACACACGTATTCTCAATGTACTCTTGTAACCCACAGGCATCCTGCGGATTTACACTGCCCAGGCCCTACTCTCAGGGCACTACACCCCCGGAATGCAGCCTGAGGAGGTTTCCCTACTTCCATGGTGTTCTTGTTGGCAGGGCCCTCAGGCACAATGACACACCGCTCGCTTGCGGCGCTCCTCCTTCAGTTTGAGATGAGCGTACTTGTAATCTTTTGAGAACTTCTCGGCCCGGCCTTTCTGCCCCTGAACCTGTGCAACGAGAGTAACGATATGAGGATGCACGGAGGCGACGGAAGAGGTGCTTCGGTGCTGGGCCGATCCCTGGGGTTTTGGTACCAGCACCCACTGCAGACACTCCATGGAGTCTCAACGACGCTGGCACAGGGTAGTCATCTCTGCAAAGCGTATGGAGAAGAGAAAGGAAGGCTGGGGCGATTTCATTGTTGACTGTTAGGTCACTGATGTTCAGGGAACTAGATCCTGTTTCCGCCGCCGCCGCCGCCGCCACGGCGGGTCAAGGTGCACTGACTACCATGCTTCAATGTGGGGCTGCACATGGTAGTGAAGGTGCGATGCTCAACAATGGCAGCTTGTGCTGTGGGCACCAAGCTGGGTAGATACCCTGCAGAACCAGATTTGGGCCAGTTTTGGATATAAAATTCCCCGAAACAGCCAAAGTACTTCCAACTCTACTGAACCAGCATTCTTTGTTTAGGGGAGGGACCCAAAAAAGAACCCAAAATCTGCACATTTTGGCCAGACACAGTACTATTCCAAGATTGAGCAATCTCTGAGCACCCAGTCCAACCACAACCTCCCTACAAAACAGTTCTTGGGCTGCCATTGTGCAGCTTTTGGCCCAAACTCTGCACTTGGGACGGGCATATGTTAATGCTGGCTGAGATCTGCAGAAGTCGGCCACGGGCAGCCCCAGACCAAGGTTGGGCCATATCTCAGGGTGCGTGGCTCAAAGCCAATTCCGAGAGTGCAACCCGCAGCTGTTGTTTCAAGCCCTCAGAATAGCCCATATGAAAACCCAGATTCCGGACTGGTGTGCATTTGGCACAGGCAAGCACACGCCGGGAAAAGGGTCCAAGAAAAAGGGTCACAATTGGATCGAAATGTTGCTGAGAAAAGTGTGTTCAGTCCATCTTGAGGCGTTTCGTGCCTGTTTTGGTACGCTTCAGTCCCAAAAAGGATTGAAACACGGCCATTCTGGTCCCAAAATGTGTCCAAAACGGCAAAATTGCGGTTGCTCAAATCTGATCCTGGATCCCTTGGGATTCTCCAAGAGATGTTACCAAGCTATTTCGAGGCCATTTCGACCCATCGTTGACGACTGAGGAGGGTTTGGTCGGCGAAAAGGGGCCAAAAGCGGCTCTCAATGGGCTGGACTGTTTTTTGTTTTGGCATCACTGATGGTCTGCAAATACTTTTGGCCAAATTTGGGACCTAGTTTTGCCCCCATTTGGCCCTTTTCGGCCAGACCCGGGTGGGTTCCATGGCCAAATTTCAGCCACACAAAACATTACCATTACCACAGTCTGGGGACTAAAGCTGGTTGGGACACTGGCAGGATTGATTTCATTATACACTCCAATGACATCATGGAGAAAAACACTGGTCTCCCTGGCAAAAAAAAAAGGTGTGTGTGTTTTTGTTTCCCCTTTTTGGGCCTTCTTGGGCCACAGGTTGGAACGCTAATTTTGTGGGGGGCAATTTGAAATGTTTATTATGCAAAGTTTTTACCAAGCCACCAAAAAGCTACAAAATCGGTTTTGTTTGTGATTTTCTGGCAAATACTAATTTTTACATCGGGATTTGGATCCAAATGGAATTTCTTTTTTGGCGCTGCATGGATGCTGGTACTTCTTGTTGCTGCCTGGTTTTGTGCTGTTAATTCCTGCAGGTACTTAGGTGAATGTTGTGTATTCCTGGTGCTCCTTGGACGGACGCTGTTAATTCTTGGTGTTCCTGGGCGGATGCTGTTCATTGTTGGCGCCCCCTGGATGGATGCTGGTGCTTCTCGTTGCTACTTGGATGGATGCTGCTAATCCTGGCAGGTCCCTTGATGGATGCTGTCAATGCAGATAACAATGTCTCCACAAAAATCAGATACAATGGCCTGCCTGCAGCAGCAGCAAAGCGCACAACAGCTGATTGATGGGGAATGACAGAAAAGTATTTGCAAATTTTCAACATGGGTCTTGCAGAGGAAAAGGGATGCAGCACAAAAAGGGAGCAGCAAGCAGTAAGGCAAATACGCGGAATTTGAATCATTTCATTGTTTGTGTTGTTTTTCTTTTGCACATTTTGGCCACCTGTTGCTGATAATTAAATACTTCCAAAAACAACTAGCATGGTATTCCAAAACAGGAGGATGCCTGGTATCACCCAGCACCCCCCGCAATATGTGGGCACCCACAGCCAATCTCGGAACACGCCAACTTTGCATCGGAATCACCACCACCTCTTGGCAACAATGGGAAACATTCAGAAAGATGTATCTGAAAACTGGTTCGTGGACAGAATCCCCCCCCCCGACGCACACAACACCCATGTCCTTCTCGTGCATGGGGTGTCTACCCACTGCACATTGCACGCACCTCAGCCTCAAGGGCTCTATTCTGCTCTCGGAGCTGGTTCAACTTCTGCAGCTCCTCCGCTAAAACACGCCGCACATCACTGACCTGCATCGGTGGAGGCAGATGGTGTGGTACACAGGATTGGCCATATTGCCAGTCACAAAGGCACACATGGCAGTCCGAAAAGCACGCCTGACAGTGCCTGGGGGAGAAATGACAGCTTGATACACGATTTCCTGCCGGCATGGAGAAAAGTGTTGAAGGCACACGTGCCAGTCCCTCGGGCATGCACAATGGTCTGACAGGCACACATCACGCTTCCTCAGGCGTCACAGTGCCCACGGTCTCCTACTACTGCTCGTACTTTCAGGAGCCACAACGGGAGTACTCTGCCACTGGCGAGTAGCATGAGAGATCATGTGGCTGACGACAGGATCCAGCGGTCCGATTTGCCACAGCCGCACACCTCCGCCTCTGCCTTCTTCTTGGCCTTCTGCAGTTGATTGGTCAACTTATACTCTTCCTCCAACAGCCGCCGCAGTTCATTTACATCCACCTGCAAGGCAGTGGTGATACAGTCCCGCACCCAACATGCGGTCTGCAGGTGCACCCACCGGTGATGCAGGAGTCAAATCTGAGCGTAGTGGGGCTGAATCACACAGTTGAGAGCACTGCAGCGTACCAAAGACGCAGCATGGTATCAAGGGGCGGGGAGATCCTTCAATGCCAGAAAATCGTAACGCTACGCTGTGACTGAGAACACACAGACGAACAACAACCTTAAGACAACGTCGGCAGCCCGTCCACCAAATGTGGTCCGTGGAACGCGCATCACCTCCAGCCAAGCCCTAGCCCAAAGCGAAAAGGGCAGACACCACACAAACACCAACTGAACGTGCCGCCCTCCCCTTCTCATTCACACCTCAAGTCTGCGCTTTGACTCCGTCAGCTCAGCTCTCCGGGACTCAGCTCTGTACTTGAGCGATCCAAAAGACATGCTGCCGACCGCTGAGACACGGGGACAGAGACCGAGCAACGCAATTGCACGGACACATGGCTGCAAATCTTTGCAAAGACATGAAATGAGACGATTGAAATGGCGTATAACGCGCGTTTTACAAGGGGCTGAGGATGCGGGGTGGTAAATTGCAGAGCATCCGCGAGTTCCCCACGGGGCAGAGTTCCGGCCACAGGGCATAAGAAGTCGGGGGCAAGCCTGACCTCATGAAGAGGCAGAGCGGCTGTCTGAGCAACGGCCGGGGGGCCGTCTGCGGCCGGGCGAGAGGAGGGCGGCGGGATCGCCTCGGATCTACCCCGTTGCTGGGATTACGCTGCAGGGAGTGGGACTTTTGCCCCTTCAGCTTGGCAGATCCAGCAGCAGTCAGCACAGGGGGAAGGACCGCCAGGGCACCGGGTGCTTCGATCCCTCGTACCTCGCGGCGCGGTCCCTTCTTCACACACCAGTCACAAGACTGAGGAGGGTGTATGAGGACGCGCTTTGGCAAGCCCTGCTTTCACAGCAACAGGTCAGTGCAACGCCAAGGGCCCGTCAGACCACGTGGCTGCCTGTCTCCTGCACGCGTTTGAGGTCTGGATCGACATCTCCTTCAACCCCTAGACTGATATTGCGCAGGCACTGTCGTGCCTCGGAGACACCGGGCTTCCAGACGTTCCCTTCATTCCCTGCGCATGTCGCTTTGATAAGGGATGTGAAACCACGCAGTCTCCCGCGCAGACACTTACAGTCCCTCTGCTGATGGGGAAGGCGGACTAGAGCCAATGCTGCACTACTGCTCTGTACCCCCAAAGTGCTCATTACCTGCCTCTCAGCCTTTGCAGGTTTCACGGGTGAAGGTTACCGACCCCAGCGGAGGGGTGCACTGGACCCTCGCCGTCGTTTGCTTCGGTCAAATACCGGGAGCATTTTGGGCAAGCTCCCGACCGCCGTGGTCAACAGTCAATTTCAAACAACCGCTGTCACTGGGCTTCCTGCGGCACTTGGCATTCCACACCAAGTGGCCGTCAGCTGGCGGCCAACTCACAGAAAAGGCACTGTTGAAGAGCATCGGCCAGGGCTGACAACCAATGCCCCCCGAGGTGCGACATGCAACATGGCCTCGAAGGCCCGTGGGTGCAAGACTCAAAAAGGATCAACCGGGGCAGCCCGAGAGAAAGACACGCCTCTCGCTGGGGTTGCCCAGGCTAACCCTCTTGAAATGGGGCACCCCAGGGGCTTGCGGAACAAAGGCCGCTCACAAGGGCCAGGCCCGTGGGAGAGCGGATCCTCGGAGGGCGAAACCTGAGGAATTCATTGATACGTTCATATCACGTGTGGGGACACTCGTAGAGAGGTTGGCGGTGGCCCCGGCCCCAGTGGGTGTCTGCCCCACGAGAGGCTGGCCTGCGAAAGGCTGCATTGTGACGTTGGAGTTTTGCATGCCCGCCCCCGGCTCCTCAAAGTCCTCCAGCGCCCTGAGTGGCGAGCTCTCCATGTCCGCAGGCATGGACCGATATGCCTGCTGCTGCAGGTACGACGCGTCAGGGAGGGGCTCTTGGGGGAATGATTGGTTAGAGAACGTGCCTGTGAGACAAGGGGATCGTGCACGGGCGCGTGTGTTCGCATATCCTCCCCACAACCACCCCGTACCATACCAGTACCCACTTAACTGCACATCCACCCCGTATCCGACCCACAACCACCCCGTACCATACCAGTACCCACTTAACTGCACATCCACCCCGTATCCGACCCACAACCACCCCGTACCATACCAGTACCCACTTAACTGCACATCCACCCCGTATCCGACCCACAACCACCCCGTACCATACCAGTACCCACTTAACTGCACATCCACCCCGTATCCGACCCACAACCACCCCGTACCATACCAGTACCCACTTAACTGCACATCCACCCCGTATCCGACCCACAACCACCCCGTACCATACCAGTACCCACTTAACTGCACATCCACCCCGTATCCGACCCACAACCACCCCGTACCATACCAGTACCCACTTAACTGCACATCCACCCCGTATCCGACCCACAACCACCCCGTACCATACCAGTACCCACTTAACTGCACATCCACCCCGTATCCGACCCACAACCACCCCGTACCATACCAGTACCCACTTAACTGCACATCCACCCCGTATCCGACCCAGAACCACCCCGTACCATACCAGTACCCACTTAACTGCACATCCACCCCGTATCCGACCCACAACCACCCCGTACCATACCAGTACCCACTTAACTGCACATCCACCCCGTATCCGACCCACAACCACCCCGTACCATACCAGTACCCACTTAACTGCACATCCACCCCGTATCCGACCCACAACCACCCCGTACCATACCAGTACCCACTTAACTGCACATCCACCCCGTATCCGACCCACAACCACCCCGTACCATACCAGTACCCACTTAACTGCACATCCACCCCGTATCCGACCCACAACCACCCCGTACCATACCAGTACCCACTTAACTGCACATCCACCCCGTATCCGACCCACAACCACCCCGTACCATACCAGTACCCACTTAACTGCACATCCACCCCGTATCCGACCACAACCACCCCGTACCACACCAGTACCCACTTAACTGCACGTCCACCCCGTATCCGACCCACAACCATCCCGTACCATACCAGTACCCACTTAACTGCACATCCACCCCGTATCCGACCCACAACCACCCCGTACCATACCAGTACCCACTTAACTGCACATCCACCCCGTATCCGACCCACAACCACCCCGTACCATACCAGTACCCACTTAACTGCACATCCACCCCGTATCCGACCCACAACCACCCCGTACCATACCAGTACCCACTTAACTGCACATCCACCCCGTATCCGACCCACAACCACCCCGTACCATACCAGTACCCACTTAACTGCACATCCACCCCGTATCCGACCCACAACCACCCCGTACCATACCAGTACCCACTTAACTGCACATCCACCCCGTATCCGACCCACAACCACCCCGTACCATACCAGTACCCACTTAACTGCACATCCACCCCGTATCCGACCCACAACCACCCCGTACCATACCAGTACCCACTTAACTGCACATCCACCCCGTATCCGACCCACAACAACCCCGTACCATACCAGTACCCACTTAACTGCACATCCACCCCGTATCCGACCCAGAACCACCCCGTACCATACCAGTACCCACTTAACTGCACGTCCACCCCGTATCCGACCCACAACCATCCCGTACCACACCAGTACCCACTTAACTGCACATCCACCCCGTATCCGACCCACAACCACCCCGTACCATACCAGTACCCACTTAACTGCACATCCACCCCGTATCCGACCCACAACCACCCCGTACCATACCAGTACCCACTTAACTGCACATCCACCCCGTATCCGACCCACAACCACCCCGTACCATACCAGTACCCACTTAACTGCACATCCACCCCGTATCCGACCCACAACCACCCCGTACCATACCAGTACCCACTTAACTGCACATCCACCCCGTATCCCACCCACAACCACCCCGTACCATACCAGCACCCACTTAACTGCACATCCACCCCGTATCCGACCCACAACCACCCCGTACCATACCAGTACCCACTTAACTGCACATCCACCCCGTATCCCACCCACAACCACCCCGTACCATACCAGTACCCACTTAGCTGCACATCCACCCCGTATCCGACCCACAACCACCCCGTACCATACCAGTACCCACTTAACTGCACATCCACCCCGTATCCGACCCACAACCACCCCGTACCATACCAGCACCCACTTAACTGCACATCCACCCCGTATCCGACCCACAACCACCCCGTACCATACCAGTACCCACTTAACTGCACATCCACCCCGTATCCGACCCACAACAACCCCGTACCATACCAGTACCCACTTAACTGCACATCCACCCCGTATCCGACCCACAACCACCCCGTACCATACCAGTACCCACTTAACTGCACATCCACCCCGTATCCGACCCACAACCACCCCGTACCATACCAGCACCCACTTAACTGCACATCCACCCCGTATCCGACCCACAACCACCCCGTACCATACCAGTACCCACTTAACTGCACATCCACCCCGTATCCCACCCACAACCACCCCGTACCATACCAGTACCCACTTAACTGCACATCCACCCCGTATCCGACCCACAACCACCCCGTACCATACCGGTACCCACTTAACTGCACATCCACCCCGTATCCGACCCACAACCACCCCGTACCATACCAGTACCCACTTAACCGCACATCCACCCCGTATCCGACCCACAACCACCCCGTACCATACCAGTACCCACTTAACTGCACATCCACCCCGTATCCGACCCACAACCACCCCGTACCATACCAGTACCCACTTAACTGCACATCCACCCCGTATCCCACCCACAACCACCCCGTACCATACCAGTACCCACTTAACTGCACATCCACCCCGTATCCGACCCACAACCACCCCGTACCATACCAGTACCCACTTAACTGCACATCCACCCCGTATCCGACCCACAACCACCCCGTACCATACCAGTACCCACTTAACTGCACGTCCACCCCGTATCCGACCCACAACCACCCCGTACCATACCAGTACCCACTTAACTGCACGTCCACCCCGTATCCGACCCACAACCACCCCGTACCATACCAGTACCCACTTAACTGCACATCCACCCCGTATCCGACCCACAACCACCCCGTACCATACCAGTACCCACTTAACTGCACATCCACCCCGTATCCGACCCACAACCACCCCGTACCATACCAGTACCCACTTAACTGCACGTCCACCCCGTATCCGACCCACAACCACCCCGTACCATACCAGTACCCACTTAACTGCACATCCACCCCGTATCCGACCCACAACCACCCCGTACCATACCAGTACCCACTTAACTGCACATCCACCCCGTATCCGACCCACAACCACCCCGTACCATACCAGTACCCACTTAACTGCACATCCACCCCGTATCCGACCCACAACCACCCCGTACCATACCAGTACCCACTTAACTGCACATCCACCCCGTATCCGACCCACAACCACCCCGTACCATACCAGTACCCACTTAACTGCACATCCACCCCGTATCCGACCCACAACCACCCCGTACCATACCAGCACCCACTTAACTGCACATCCACCCCGTATCCGACCCACAACCACCCCGTACCATACCAGTACCCACTTAAATGCACGTCCACCCCGTATCCGACCCACAACCATCCCGTACCATACCAGCACCCACTTAACTGCACGTCCACCCCGTATCCGACCCACAACCATCCCGTACCATACCAGTACCCACTTAACTGCACATCCACCCCGTATCCGACCCACAACCACCCCGTACCATACCAGTACCCACTTAACTGCACATCCACCCCGTATCCGACCCACAACCACCCCGTACCATACCAATACCCACTTAACTGCACATCCACCCCGTATCCGACCCACAACCACCCCGTACCATACCAGTACCCACTTAACTGCACATCCACCCCGTATCCGACCCACAACCACCCCGTACCATACCAGTACCCACTCAACTGCACATCCACCCCGTATCCGACCCACAACCACCCCGTACCATACCAGTACCCACTTAACTGCACATCCACCCCGTATCCCACCCACAACCACCCCGTACCATACCAGTACCCACTTAACTGCACATCCACCCCGTATCCGACCCACAACCACCCCGTACCATACCAGTACCCACTTAACTGCACATCCACCCCGTATCCGACCCACAACCATCCCGTACCATACCAGTACCCACTTAACTGCACATCCACCCCGTATCCGACCCACAACCACCCCGTACCATACCAGTACCCACTTAACTGCACATCCACCCCGTATCCGACCCACAACCACCCCGTACCATACCAGTACCCACTCAACTGCACATCCACCCCGTATCCGACCCACAACCACCCCGTACCATACCAGTACCCACTTAACTGCACATCCACCCCGTATCCGACCCACAACCACCCCGTACCATACCAGTACCCACTTAACTGCACATCCACCCCGTATCCGACCCACAACCACCCCGTACCATACCAGTACCCACTTAACTGCACATCCACCCCGTATCCGACCCACAACCACCCCGTACCATACCAGTACCCACTCAACTGCACATCCACCCCGTATCCGACCCACAACAACCCCGTACCGTACCAGTACCCACTTAACTGCACATCCACCCCGTATCCGACCCACAACAACCCCGTACCATACCAGTACCCACTTAACTGCACATCCACCCCGTATCCGACCCACAACAACCCCGTACCATACCAGTACCCACTTAACTGCACATCCACCCCGTATCCAACCCACAACCACCCCGTACCATACCAGTACCCACTTAACTGCACATCCACCCCGTATCCGACCCACAACCATCCCGTACCATACCAGCACCCACTTAACTGCACGTCCACCCCGTATCCGACCCACAACCATCCCGTACCATACCAGTACCCACTTAACTGCACATCCACCCCGTATCCGACCCACAACCACCCCGTACCATACCAGTACCCACTTAACTGCACATCCACCCCGTATCCGACCCACAACCACCCCGTACCATACCAGTACCCACTTAACTGCACATCCACCCCGTATCCGACCCACAACCACCCCGTACCATACCAGTACCCACTTAACTGCACATCCACCCCGTATCCGACCCACAACCACCCCGTACCATACCAGTACCCACTTAACTGCACATCCACCCCGTATCCAACCCACAACCACCCCGTACCATACCAGTACCCACTTAACTGCACATCCACCCCGTATCCCACCCACAACCACCCCGTACCATACCAGTACCCACTTAACTGCACATCCACCCCGTATCCGACCCACAACCACCCCGTACCATACCAGTACCCACTTAACTGCACATCCACCCCGTATCCGACCCACAACCATCCCGTACCATACCAGTACCCACTTAACTGCACATCCACCCCGTATCCGACCCACAACCACCCCGTACCATACCAGTACCCACTTAACTGCACATCCACCCCGTATCCGACCCACAACCACCCCGTACCATACCAGTACCCACTCAACTGCACATCCACCCCGTATCCGACCCACAACCACCCCGTACCATACCAGTACCCACTTAACTGCACATCCACCCCGTATCCGACCCACAACCACCCCGTACCATACCAGTACCCACTTAACTGCACATCCACCCCGTATCCGACCCACAACCACCCCGTACCATACCAGTACCCACTTAACTGCACATCCACCCCGTATCCGACCCACAACCACCCCGTACCATACCAGTACCCACTCAACTGCACATCCACCCCGTATCCGACCCACAACCATCCCGTACCATACCAGTACCCACTTAACTGCACATCCACCCCGTATCCGACCCACAACCACCCCGTACCATACCAGTACCCACTTAACTGCACATCCACCCCGTATCCGACCCACAACCACCCCGTACCATACCAGTACCCACTTAACTGCACATCCACCCCGTATCCGACCCACAACCACCCCGTACCATACCAGTACCCACTTAACTGCACATCCACCCCGTATCCGACCCACAACCACCCCGTACCATACCAGTACCCACTCAACTGCACATCCACCCCGTATCCGACCCACAACCACCCCGTACCATACCAGTACCCACTTAACTGCACATCCACCCCGTATCCCACCCACAACCACCCCGTACCATACCAGTACCCACTTAACTGCACATCCACCCCGTATCCGACCCACAACCACCCCGTACCATACCAGTACCCACTTAACTGCACATCCACCCCGTATCCGACCCACAACCATCCCGTACCATACCAGTACCCACTTAACTGCACATCCACCCCGTATCCGACCCACAACCACCCCGTACCATACCAGTACCCACTTAACTGCACATCCACCCCGTATCCGACCCACAACCACCCCGTACCATACCAGTACCCACTTAACTGCACATCCACCCCGTATCCGACCCACAACCACCCCGTACCATACCAGTACCCACTTAACTGCACATCCACCCCGTATCCGACCCACAACCACCCCGTACCATACCAGTACCCACTTAACTGCACATCCACCCCGTATCCGACCCACAACCACCCCGTACCATACCAGTACCCACTTAACTGCACATCCACCCCGTATCCGACCCACAACCACCCCGTACCATACCAGTACCCACTCAACTGCACATCCACCCCGTATCCGACCCACAACAACCCCGTACCGTACCAGTACCCACTTAACTGCACATCCACCCCGTATCCGACCCACAACAACCCCGTACCATACCAGTACCCACTTAACTGCACATCCACCCCGTATCCGACCCACAACAACCCCGTACCATACCAGTACCCACTTAACTGCACATCCACCCCGTATCCAACCCACAACCACCCCGTACCATACCAGTACCCACTTAACTGCACATCCACCCCGTATCCGACCCACAACCACCCCGTACCATACCAGTACCCACTCAACTGCACATACACCCCGTATCCGACCCACAACCACCCCGTACCATACCAGTACCCACTTAACTGCACATCCACCCCGTATCCGACCCACAACCACCCCGTACCATACCAGTACCCACTTAACTGCACATCCACCCCGTATCCGACCCACAACCACCCCGTACCATACCAGTACCCACTTAACTGCACATCCACCCCGTATCCGACCCACAACCATCCCGTACCATACCAGTACCCACTTAACTGCACATCCACCCCGTATCCGACCCACAACCACCCCGTACCATACCAGTACCCACTTAACTGCACATCCACCCCGTATCCGACCCACAACCACCCCGTACCATACCAGTACCCACTTAACTGCACATCCACCCCGTATCCGACCCACAACCACCCCGTACCATACCAGTACCCACTTAACTGCACATCCACCCCGTATCCGACCCACAACAACCCCGTACCATACCAGTACCCACTTAACTGCACATCCACCCCGTATCCGACCCAGAACCACCCCGTACCATACCAGTACCCACTTAACTGCACATCCACCCCGTATCCGACCCACAACCACCCCGTACCATACCAGTACCCACTTAACTGCACATCCACCCCGTATCCGACCCACAACCACCCCGTACCATACCAGTACCCACTTAACTGCACATCCACCCCGTATCCGACCCACAACCACCCCGTACCATACCAGTACCCACTTAACTGCACATCCACCCCGTATCCGACCCACAACCACCCCGTACCATACCAGTACCCACTTAACTGCACATCCACCCCGTATCCGACCCACAACCACCCCGTACCATACCAGTACCCACTTAACTGCACATCCACCCCGTATCCGGTGCGCCCCAGAGCATATGCACGGGGCCGGCAAATTCACCAGTTTCATTGGAAATCCGCTGAGTCCATGTTTGCGTCGTGCAGATTCCCCAGATGCACTCCAGTGGTTTTGCCCTGCCACCCCCTTCCCCCAAGGGGCGTGATGTTTCAGTATGGGCCAGGTTTTTCTGAACCACAGGGGGGGGGGGGGGTGGCGGGGGGGTGATTTGAGAGACCCACCCGCCACAGATTAGTGGGAAACCCAGGGACCCAGAGATGTCCCACCCCAGGGGGAGGGGGGGTTGGACCCCACCCGACCCACCCATGCACCCTGCCACCCACTCATGCAAAAGCAGAAAAGGGCCAATTTTTCCTTCCAGCGCCTTGGACGCCAACACCCACCCCCAAAATGTCCTGCCCCACGGGGGGACGAGGGGAGGGGGGGGGGGGGGTGGAACACCCACCCACCCGGATTTTCTGAAATACCCACCCACCCCCGTAGGGTAGGACACACACTAAGAAAAACCCTGGTGTGGGCCAACACAGCCCCCTGCGCTCAGCTGGCTGTGGGTTCAGCGTGGGATGGGTTCCCATCCTGTGTACTCACTCCAGGTGCGCTCCACCCAAGCACACATCCTGCCACTGCTTTCCACTCCGAGGGGTACTGCGAGCCGATTGAGGTGCACATGAGAACGAGCCTCGTTCCCATTCCCACCGCCCCTGCTCCAGGGAGAGGTTACATTTTTGTGTTACACAACGTTATGTGACCCGCGCCCCCCCCCAATTCTTTTCCCGTTGGGGGGCAAACACTGTGATCATCTGCGGTTTTGAATTTGTTTTGGGTTAGACTACTGGGCTAGGCTGAAATGGCATTCATTCATTAAAACTGCTTTATTGTTGCATTTTTGTATCTAATCATTTCTTTGTCACAATCTGTAAGAAGCTTTTCTAAAGTTTATGTAAATTTCAACGCCCACCCCTTCAATAAAATGCCATAATCACAGATTTGCTAGGGCCTAGCAGTTTCGCACTGCATTGGTTTGCCAGATGAAGATTATTGCTCATGCCCTCAGCCCACCTCCGGAGTCCACTTTTCTTGGTTATATGAGCCATCATGGAGCCCGGATTGCATATCCAGGTGGCCGGGGATGAGGGCACAAGGATAATGCAAGGCACACATATTTCACACCGCACCACACCTGTTTGAAAGCTTTGGTGTGTTGAACGGTGAATCGGCGTCCGGGTAGCATTCGCTGGTGACGAATCTGCTGCAAGTGCACAAGTATTGAGGCAAGTCGGGAACAACGCCTGGGACCGGGGCAACGCCATCCCCCCGCCCCCCCCCCTCCCTAAAAAAAAAAAGCAGCTACAGTTGCAAATCAAGGGTTGCGGGGGGGGAGGGGGCAGCGGTTCAGGGGACTGCAATGGCATTCAGCAGTGTGCGGTCTGATGGGTGTTGGGCGCGTTTGTCTCTGATTTGTTTCTGCCGAATTTGGGGATTGGGCTGTTTTGGGGCTTGCAGAGGGGCTGCTATTCGCTGTTACCCCCTCCCAAGCCACCTTCTGCAACGCCTTGACAGCCCCATACCCATCTCTACTCCCTGGTTCCTTCTACCTGCCCCCCTCCGGCGCTGGCACGGGCAATCGCGGAGACCACCGGTCGGATGGGAAGCACGTGCTTCGAGGAGTTTCGCCACAGTTTCCAAACTGAATGCGGGCGCAGACCCCAATCCACCCCCGTTTGTGCAGCCGGGGGGCGGGGGGCACTTCGAGGCAACAATGTTCCTGACCCACTACAGTAGGCCCACATCCCCCACTACAACGGGCCCACATCCGTGTCATCAGACATTTTTTTCTCGGCCACTAAAAGGGCGGTCAGAAGGACAACGGTCAGACGGGGTCGCCGTGCTGAGACAGCGCGCTGCGTGCATCAGGGGGGCCCTCTCTGCAAGCCTACCACCTCGGACACCCCTACACCCACCTTTTGCCATCGGCCCCCTGCTTCCCTCTGACCCTCTGCCCCCGCTCCCGCATGGCAGACGGATCATGTGATGCGGGTGGCATACCCATCATCCCAGACGAGTTCAACGTCGAAGAGTGTGGTCCATCCGGTCGAGAGCGGGGGGCGGACACAGCCCGCCTTTGCACGGTGGGTGTTTTGGCACCTGCAGAGCGTTTGGAGCATCCGGATTCCCCGTCCGAACCCTTCGGAAACGGGGGGCATAGAATCTAAACCCACATCAATGTGGCAAGAGTGACAAACAAGCGGCAAGGTGCACGAGGCTGAACACACATTGCAGGGTGAACAAACGCAAATGGGGTAGAAACAGGGGCGCATTCCGTTTGGGCGTGCCAATCTGCAGCCATGGGGCAAGCAAAGGTGGCTCACACCTCCCCACAGGAAACATGCATGACCGTGTCTGTGCAGAGCACAAGTGACCACGCCGGGGGGAGCATGCTTCCAGAATCGCCCACTGCTCATGGATGCACAAGGGGAGCTTGCCCGAGTGCGTGGATACCAATGTGACCGTGAGCAGCGGTATGAACAGGCAGCCGAGCATACATTTGCGGGGGAGGGCCAAAAAGCACCGAAAGGGGTGGCACACCTTGTGGCGCTCTGTAGGGCGATGATGGCTGCCCCGGTTGCTTCTTGGGCAATCCTACCGCCAACAGCAGATCAATCATCAAAAGCGGGATGGGCTTACCACAGGCCAGCGCAGCCACAACAACACAATTGTGGCGTAACACACAGTTGTGGGGGCGTGACACATGGTTGTAGGGACGGCCTTTCTCGCACAGCAAAGGCACACAGCACCAGTACAGGATTTCTTCAGGCTGTTGCAATGCAACAGCTGCTGGGGCTGCCAGCACACCACGTATCGCCCGGTACAGATCCCCCTACAGATCCCCAGGTCCATGGGACGGTAGTCCCACGGCTCCCCGGTGCAGCGTACTGCCCCCATGGCGCCCACCCACTCCCCTGCCAGCCCCCCCGGCAGGCTGCATACTCCCAGGAGGAGGGAAACAGCCATTCCCGTCCTTCCAGGCTCGAGGGCTGGACGCCCCAAAGCCAATCAACGTCCTGGGCCCCAGATTTGGATTTTCACCGGGACACTTCACGCCCAATCGATTGCACTCCTGCGCATCGATGCTTCCATGCGTACCTCTGCACCGGTCACTACCTACACACCCTGACAAACAGCACCCTGGGCTTTAGCATTCAGCAGGAAAATTGCCTCCCGCACACCCACCTCTTATCAACAGGATTGTCCAGAGGGTTTGTTGTATTCTCTGGAAAAACACGAGGTCTTGAACAGTCTCCTGTTGGCCTATGTACTGTCCGGCCGCAATTTGCCCTTCCCCCGCACCGGTTGGGGGGGGGGGGGGCGGGGGTCCGGCCTGGACCCCCTTACCCCCCCCCCTTTGGCCACAAAAAAAAAGTCACAAAAAACGGTCACGAAATAGGTTTCCATAAACTGGCTGTGTTGGGCTGCCCGCAGCCTGCAGGTGCACACAAAGGGGTGGGTATGATTCTTGAGAGCATTTGGCAGGTACAAGAGCACGTGTTTCCGTCAGAAACTGCAACACTCTGTCAAGAATAATGTCATTCGCTGCTACTGCTCCTCCGTCTGGCATCGTCATTCTCAGTGTAACTGGAACTGGCAGAACTGTCATCAACACTGTTTCTATAACTCTCATCATCATCACTGTCACAACGTGGTGTACAGTTGCAAGGAATCTTTTTTCCGCCCATTGTGGAGAGAGCAAAAGAATTACACCTGCTGCAGCAGTTTCTACGAACAGCGCATCAAAACTGGCAGTCAAAATTTTCTCTACCCTGCAACAGCTATCAACGCAGACACTGCAGCAAAACTGGCGGACGCAGAACTGAACTCATACCCACCACCAATGGACGTGGAATGACATTTTACACTAGAAGCCTTTCCTGGTCACAATATTTTCGGACTTTGCAGTTTTCCACCATGGCCCTTTGGTAATATTGTGACTGGTCACAAAAAATGACCCCCCCAAGTCCCCGCCCCACCCCCAAGACCCCTCAAGTGGCGCCAAGATTATAAGCATCCCACCATCAGTGCCGTAGCGTCAGGGTAGGGGTTTTCTGTATCCAGGTTCGATTCCCAATGAGCGAGCACAGGTTGTATCACGGCGAGTCCGCAACAAGCGCCTGCAAGTACTGAGTGCAAACCCTAGGTAAGGGAGAAGGGTGACGGGGGGCGGGAGGTATGCAAAGCCTATGCACGCCCAGGCACAATACACACACTTTGTCCATCCAATGTTGCCAAGGAAGGGATAAGTTGTTGACACGCGATGCGGTAAGATGGCAATCTGAGGAAACAACAAAGCGCACCAACAAGAAGAGAACAAGGGAACGTGCAACGTGCAGCAGCAATTACGAGAATCGCAAAGTAAACACTACCAAACGGCGAAGTCAATGTGCCAGATTGCGCGTTCGGAAACCTGCGGTGCTATGTGCAGTTGCCGCAGGAAGCGAGTAATGATCACCTTGACCCTTGTGTAGACTCTTGCATTTGTAGAGGGCCGCTGCGACAGACCTTGCCACAGAATAAAGCCGAAACGGAGAGGCAACCCCCCACCGGCCCCCAACAGACAGACACACTGGTCGTAATGGCACCGTTTTGGCGGCCCCGACTATTGGCGACTCCCTCTTTGCACCCAACTGCATGACTCCAGCCAACAGACGGACAACAGTGGAAAGCCCATCCCCAACCTCGGCACTGTGCATCACATACTCTGACACTGGATTCCCTTTGAGGTTCAATGTCTTCAAGGCGGCCAACGATGCAAGGGAGCGGATGTCATCAAACATTGAAATGTAATTGTATTCCAAGTCAAGCCTTGAAAGAAAGTGGATGCAGATAATAGCAGTTAGAGGCATTGCCCTGTACCCTGCCATTGAGCAGCTGTACTCTGCCATTGACCAGCAACGGCACTTCGCCGCCGGAGGCAGAAGGCAGGCCACACCATGGTAATCACAATGCATGTGGGGGATACCCAGGGGATGGAAAAAAGGATGGAGAGCAAGCCGAGGGCTGAGCGTCTGGTGACTCGGATCCGTCCTGCCATTGCTCGTATGACCAAAACAGGTACGTAGCAAGGAAAATGTGTGATGCACGTGCAGAATGAAACACAGAACGTGCGGCAGTCTTCCGCAGACAAGCAGAGCCCCCCCACGTCACACCACATCACGCAACGCCATACCACACCACACCACACCACACCACACCACACCACACCACACCACACCACACCACACCACACCACACCACACCACACCACACCACACCACACCACACCACACCACACCACACCACACCACACCACACCACACCACACCACACCACACCACACCACACCACACCACACCACACCACACCACACCACACCACACCACACCACACCACACCACACCACACCACACCACACCACACCACACCACACCACACCACACCACACCACACCACACCACACCACACCACACCACACCACACCACACCACACCACACCACACCACACCACACCACACCACACCACACCACACCACCAAGTCAGGCCGGCCGACGACGCCGCCACCCACCCCGGGCGCCCCCCGGGGTCAGCGGTGCCCCCTGTGAGGGGCAGACGCACCACTGCCTCACCAAGTGTGCCTCGAGTGCGCGCGTCGACCGTCTAAGGGAGACCCACCAGTTCCCAGAAAGCCGGGGCCTGTCGGCGGGACTGGTGTTTCTGAGCGTCCGCTCGCCTGCCCGTGGTGGACCTTGCTTGGTCCGGGCGCCTCTCTTCTTCGCGCCATGCATGGTGCTCTCGGCCCCCCCTCACCTGGGGCCCATTCCATCGGAGTGCGTGTGTGTGTAACGGCTAGACGTTCTGCCGATGGACGCCCACTGGGCGGGCCAGCGGACGATGGCTCTAGCGCTCCATGACATGACATGACATGACCACACCACACCACACCACACCACACCACACCACACCACACCACACCACACCACACCACACCACACCACACCACACCACACCACACCACACCACACCACACCACACCACACCACACCACACCACACCACACCACACCACACCACACCACACCACACCACACCACACCACACCACACCACACCACACCACACCGCCCTCTCGTAAGCTGAATCACGCAACATACAACTCCAACTGCCCAAGGGGCTCCAACCCCACGCATGTTGGCAACCGATTGCTTGCGAGCTTCAATGTCTTCAAAGGGGCAGTCCGAGGAACACCTACCAGACTCGTCAATTTGTTGTCGGTTGCATCTGCGGCACACAGACGTGCTGTCGCACCAGCGGCACATTTATGGCGACGGTTTCCAAAGACATCACGCAGGCTAGTGCTGGCTGCCAATTTCCGATATGAAACGTGGGACATGGGAATGAGAACGTATGAAAAAATCAATTGCCTTACGTTGCACAGTGGTAGTGAGCTCAAAATCCCGTCACGGGTAGGAGACGAGAAAAAGTAAACCAACGCCCCAACCCACCCAAACGGCCTCCCCACATGGGCTGACCTTGGGAGAGGAGGGGCGGTGTTACGCACAAGAACGAGTTAATGGACCCACCAGCTAAACAGCAACCCACCCTGTGCCGTAGCAACGGCTGGAAAGCTGAACAATAAACCAACCGCCACGCTGCCCTGCTGAAGTCCATGGTTCCAAATGTCTACTGTCGCCCTTCCGGATTGCCGTCTCCACCCAAAGAATGGCACCCTACCTCAATTCTGCTGCCACAAGGCGCCGAAGACAAAAATAAAGCAGAGCACGCGGTCCCTTTCAATGTGCAGTTCACAGACAGCAAGAGCGTCTGTTGACTGTATACCTCCTTTTGAGGTGTGAGGATGGGGACAGTAATAAATAGAAACCTGAGGTTGTGTCCTGGTATCTGAATACAGGGTTGAAAAGGCAGAATAGAGGTCCAGGCTATGTCTGGGCTCCAGCAGACCCTTATCAGTGCCTTCCAGCTCACGGGGTCGCCAAGGACAGCACCTGGGACAGCCCGGGGTCCAAACATTTTGGCCGCTGGCAGCTGGGGACACATGAACGCAGTGCCTTCGGGTCAGGCATCTTGTGCTACAGCAGCCGAGCCACATGACCTTGTTCCATGGGGTTGAAAAGATGTGGAAGGATCTGCACCCATTGTCGAACGTTATTGCACGCAGCCAACGGTAGTCGACAGCCGTTAAACATTGAGCCGGCATTAAGCTATATGCGCTGCTAGTGGCACCCAATGGGGCGGGGGGTGCATTCGGCATGACTGCCTGTGACCGCACAGGGAGCAACCAGCCCCCAAGCTCATACTCGGACGCCCACTCAAAGCTTGCAGACTTCACGAACACAAGGGCCTCGATTCACTCAATTGTTAATCCAAGCACCCTCACCTTTGGAACGGACGTAAGGTCGGAACATGGGTGCAAAGCCCACAACGCACAGTATTTTGTGGGCTGTGGGCTCCGCGAGCAGCATTCTGTCACCCTGGCGTGCACTTGCCCGCACACCGCCTCACTCTCAGCCCATGAAACTGTTGGTGAATCGCCCTCATCATCAGCAGCCACCTGGCGTGCAGCCCGCCCGGCTACACGAGCAACACCACCTCGTCGTACACACCTAAATCTTGCAGGAAGGGAAGGGCAGATAGGCCCTCAAGAGAGGTCAGCTGGTTATGCGCAACGTTGAGGCGTTGAAGACTGAGCGGCAGCCCTTGCAGCATACCTGATGAGCAAGAAAGAAACAAAGATGGAAGAATCCCGTAAACCGAGTGTGTCGGAAACCTGATGCAATTGTAAAGGGGAGGTATGCGGGTAGCTGCTTGCCCTCAGTCTTCAAGGGTGACTTCCACAGCGGACTGTAGCCTCAAACCCAAGAAACTGGCATAGCACAACAGGTCAACAAGCAGATGTCAGACTATCGATTTCAGGCTCAGAGAGCCCCTCATCAGGTCTGTGACAAGTGGAACAAGCACAGTTGTTGCAAATCTAACAACAAATCAACACATGAATCAGAATCTGACAGACTCTCACCATATGCCTTACTACTACCGAGTGTGTCGGAAACCTGATGCAATCCATGCCACTGTCAATGATTGGCCCTCCCGCAAACAGCTTGAGCCCTCTTCACGAAACTGGGGTTTGGGAAGCCCCTTTGGGGGAGGTCGGTTCACCACTCGCGCACCGGGGGAGGCCCTTTGGCCCTTTGGGCATTAGTTACGGGGGTAGGGCAGTATGTTTAGGGGTTATGACTCAGCTCAACACTGGGTGTGGGTTGGTTGTGGGCTAGTTGCGGGCTGGCATTTGGGCTAGAGAGCTAGGTAGGGTTGCGGGCTGGTTTTAGGGCCGGAGGGGCGGAGGGAAGAGTGCTGGATTGGGTTGTGGGCTGGTTTTAGGGCAGGAGGGGTGGAAGGAGGGAGAGTTGGGTAGGGTTGTGGGCTGGTTGTAGGGCGATACGAGCTGAGGGTGCCGTGTTGTGCCAGGCCATGCGGTGTTGTGTTGTAGTGTGTGTGGGTGTGTGGGGGGGGGGGTGGGGGGGGGGGGGGGGCTCGTGTGCAGTTTCTAGCCATTTTGGCTGGACACACACCCCGTACAACGGCCAGGGCCCCAACGAGGGGCCTACCTGGGGCTGCCCCACCACCTCACGGAGCTACTCGCGGAGATGCGGCAAGGTTTGGCCGGCAGTTAAGAACAGCCATACCGGTGAGGGCCGCCTCGTCGCAGCCGGTTGAGTCCGGCTCTAGGGGGCGCACTTAAGGAGGCCCTTTGGCCCTTTGGGCATTAGTTACGGGGGTAGGGCAGTATGTTTAGGGGTTATGACTCAGCTCAATGTCTAACCCCGCAGACATGCCTCTTCCGATGGTGCGCTCACCATGGGGGCTGCCGTTGGGGGATCAAGGGTTGTTACCCCTCCCGGACTCTCTGATGTGGGCGCCGGGGTGGTGGCCGGAGGGCCTTATACCTTACCCCTATTGGTAGAAGCAGATACACTTACCAGGGTGTCCCATGGACGGGCGCCCGCGGGGGACGGACGGTGTGGTGTGGTGTGCCGAAGGCGCTGTTACCAGAAGGCAATGGCCAGGATGTCTACCCACGGGTGCAAGTAAACGGGAGGGCTGCGTGTCTTAGTGCGTGTTGTGTGCTAGTATGTTGTTGTACAGCCGGGACCAGTGCATAGACGCACTTGGCCAGTACTGCTCTGCCGACGCCTGTGCACGGTCACACCGGGTCTAGTGGGGCCATTGCACCGTGTGTGCTGCGCTGCACCATCGGTTCATTGTATGCGGTGCCGCACTACTTGGTGCTGTGGAGTTCATTGCACTGTGTGTGCCCTACCGCACTGCACTTGTGGGCAGTGGGCGGTGGGCAGTGCAACTCCTGCAATGCACTGCCTCACTGCCTACTGCCTATGGGCAGTGGGGGCTAGAACTCTTGCTATGCACTGCTACACTGCCTGGGGGCACTGAGCCGTGCAACTCCTGCAATACACTGCCTCACTGCCTACTGCCTATGGGCAGATAGTATGCACGAAGTCGCCCCCCCCTACCTGCCCCCCCTACCTACCCCCCCCCCTACCACCCCCCCTACCCCCCCCAACCCCCCCCCCCTACCCCCCCCCCCCCCCCCCCCCCCCCCCCCCTCCCCCCCCTACCTCCCCCCCCTACCTCCCCCCCCCTACCTCCCCCCCCTACCTTCGGATCGCTTCGCTCGAAAGACGGCTCGCTTCGCTCGACGCAGGGGCCAGCCCCCGCACCCCCCTTAAATAACATGACTCCTGCGGTGGCCACAGACCGCCTTTTGTGTGCACCGCCTTGTGTGTGCACCGCCTTTTGTGTGTACCGCCTTGCCTGTGGCCCCTTAAAAAACAAGACTCCTGCGGTGGCCACAGGCCGCCTATTGTGTGCTCCGCCTTGTGTGTGCACCGCCTTCTGTGTGTACCACCTTGCCTGTGGCCCCTTAAATAACAAGACTCCTGCGGTGGCTACAGAGAGCCTTTTGTGTGTTCCGCCTTGTGTGTGCACCGCCTTCTGTATGCACCGCCTTGCCTGTGGCCCCTTAAATAACAATACTCCTGCGGTGGCTACAGACCGCCTTTTGTGTGTTCCGCCTTGTGTGTGCACCGCCTTCTGTGTGTACCGCCTTGCCTGTGGCCCCTTAAATAACAAGACTCCTACGGTGGCTACAGACCGCCTTTTGTGTGTTCCGCCTTTTGTGTGTTCCGCCTTGTGTGTGCACCGCCTTCTGTGTGTACCGCCTTGCCTGTGGCCCCTTAAATAACAAGACTCCTGCGGTGGCTACAGACCGCCTTTTGTGTGTTCCGCCTTGTGTGTGCACCGCCTTCTGTGTGCACCGCCTTGCCTGTGGCCCCTTAAATAACAAGACTCCTACGGTGGCTACATACCGCCTTTTGTGTGTTCCGCCTTTTGTGTGTTCCGCCTTGTGTGTGCACCGCCTTCTGTGTGTACCGCCTTGCCTGTGGCCCCTTCAATAACAAGACTCCTACGGTGGCTACAGACCGCCTTTTGTGTGTTCCGCCTTTTGTGTGTTCCGCCTTGTGTGTGCACCGCCTTCTGTGTGTACCGCCTTGCCTGTGGCCCCTTAAATAACAAGACTCCTGCGGTGGCCACAGGCCGCCTATTGTGTGTTCCGCCTTGTGTGTGCACCGCCTTCTGTGTGTACCGCCTTGCCTGTGGTCCCTTAAATAACAAGACTCCTACGGTGGCTACAGACCGCCTTTTGTGTGTTCCGCCTTGTGTCTGCACCGCCTTCTGTATGCACCGCCTTGCCTGTGGCCCCTTAAATAACAAGACTCCTGCGGTGGCTACAGACCGCCTTTTGTGTGTTCCGCCTTCTGTGTGTACCGCCTTGCCTGTGGCCCCTTAAAGAACAAGAATCCTGCGGTGGCTACAGACCGCCTTTTGTGTGTTCCGCCTTTTGTGTGTTCCGCCTTGTGTGTGCACCGCCTTCTGTGTGTACCGCCTTGCCTGTGGCCCCTTAAATAACAAGACTCCTGCGGTGGCTACAGACCGCCTTTTGTGTGTTCCGCCTTGTGTGTGCACCGCCTTCTGTGTGTACCGCCTTGCCTGTGGTCCCTTGAATAACAAGACTCCTGCGGTGGCTACAGACCGCCTTTTGTGTGTTCCGCCTTGTGTGTGCACCGCCTTCTGTGTGTACCGCCTTGCCTGTGGCCCCTTAAATAACAAGACTCCTGCGGTGGCTACAGACCGCCTTTTGTGTGTTCCGCCTTTTGTGTGTTCCGCCTTCTGTGTGCACCGCCTTGCCTGTGGCCCCTTAAATAACAAGACTCCTGCGGTGGCTACAGACCGCCTTTTGTGTGTTCCGCCTTGTGTGTGCACCGCCTTCTGTATGCACCGCCTTGCCTGTGGCCCCTTAAATAACAAGACTCCTGCGGTGGCTACAGACCGCCTTTTGTGTGTTCCGCCTTGTGTGTGCACCGCCTTCTGTGTGTACCGCCTTGCCTGTGGCCCCTTAAATAACAAGACTCCTGCGGTGGCTACAGACCGCCTTTTGTGTGTTCCGCCTTTTGTGTGTTCCGCCTTGTGTGTGCACCGCCTTCTGTGTGTACCGCCTTGCCTGTGGCCCCTTAAATAACAAGACTCCTGCGGTGGCTACAGACCGCCTTTTGTGTGTTCCGCCTTGTGTGTGCACCGCCTTCTGTGTGCACCGCCTTGCCTGTGGCCCCTTAAATAACAAGACTCCTGCGGTGGCTACAGGCCGCCTTTTGTGTGTTCCGCCTTGTGTGTGCACCGCCTTCCCCCCCCATACCCCCCCCCTACCTCCCCCCCCTACCTCCCCCTACCTCCCCCCCCTACCTCCCCCCCCTACCCCCCCCTACCTCCCCCCCCTACCTCCCCCCCCCTACCCCCCCCCCAACCCCCCCCTACCCCCCCCCACCTACCCCCCCCCCCTACCCCCCCCCCCAACCCCCCCCCAACCCCCCCCCTACCTCCAAGGTAGGGGGGGGCGACTTCGTGCGATATATGATGGGCAGTGGGGGCTGGAACTCCTGCTATGCACTTGCCACACTGCCTGGGGGCACTGAGCCGTGCAACTCCTGCAATACACTGCCTCACTACCCAGGGTCAACAGGCGGTGCAACTCCTGCCATGCACTGCCACACTGCCTAGGGGCAGTGGGCAGTGCAACTCCTGCAATGCACTCACTGCTTGGGGGCAGTGGGCAGTGCAACTCCTGCAATGCACTCACTGCCTAGGGGCAGTGGGCAGTGCAACTCGTGCAATGCACTGCCACACCGCCTGGGGGCGGTGGGCAGTGCAACTCCTGCAAAGCACTGCCTCACTGCCTACTGCCTGTGGGCAGTGGGGGCTGGAACTCCTGCTATGCACTGCCACACTGCCTGGTGGCAGTGCATTGCAGGAGTTGCACTGCCCACTGCCCCCAGGCAGTGTGGCAGTGCATGGCAGGAGTTGCACCGCCTGTTGACCCTGGGCAGTGAGGCAGTGTATTGCAGGAGTTGCACGGCTCAGTGCCCCCAGGCAGTGTGGCAGTGCATAGCACGAGTTCCAGCCCCCACTGCCCACAGGCAGTAGGCAGTAAGGCAGTGTATTGCACTGCCTGGGGGCAGTGGGCAGTGCAACTCCTGCAATACACTACCTCATGATACTCACTGCCTGGGGGCAGTGGGCAATGCAACTCCTGCAATGCACTGCCACACCGCCCCCAGGCGGTGGGCAGTGGAACTCCTGCAATGCGCGGGCCCACCAGCCGGGGGGGATGGGGAGTCCTGCCCAGGAGGCGATCGCTGCCTAAAAATGGAACTCCCGCAATCCAATGCCTCGGTGCCTTGGGGCAGTGGGCATTGCAAATCCTGCAATGCACTGCCTCACTGCCTGGGGGCAGTGGGCAGTGCAACTCCTACGATACACAGCCACACCGCCTGGAGGCGGTGGGCAGTGCAACTCCTGAAATGTGCGGGCCCACCGGTTGGGGGGACGGGGAGTCCTACCCAGGAGGCGGTCGCCGCCTAAAGAGCGATACTCCTGCAATGCATTGCTTCACTGCCTAGGGGCAGTGGGCAGTGGAACTCCTGTCATGCATTGCCTCACTGACCAGGGGGAGTGGGCACTGCAACTCCTGCAATGCACTGCCTCGCTGTCTGGGGGCGGTGGGCAGTGGAACTCCTCTCATGCACTGCCTCACTGCTTGGGGGCAGTGGGCAATGCAACTCCTGCATTACAGTGCCTCACTGCCTAGGGGCAATGGGGAGTGCAACTCCTGCAATGCGCTGCCACACCACCTGGGAGCGGTGGGCAGTGCAACTCCTGCAAGACATTGCCTCACTGCCTGGGGGCAATGGGGAGTGCAACTCCTGCAATGCACTGCCACACCGCCCGGGGGCGATGGGCAGTGGAATTCCTGCAATGCCCGGGCCCACCGGCTCAGGGGACGGGGAGTCGTGCCGCACTGCCCCCAGGCAGTGAGGCAGTGCATTGAAAGAGCGGTGCTGCTGCAATGCAGTGCCACACTATCTAGGCGCACTGGGCAGGGCAACTAGTGCAATGCACTGCCTCACTGCCTGGGGGCAATGAGCTGTGCAACTCCTGCAATGGACTGCCTCACTGCCTGGGGGCAGTGGGCAGTGGAACTCCTGCAATGCGCCGGCCCACCAGCTGGGGGGACAGGGAGTCCTACCCAGGAGGCGGTCGCTGCCTGAAAATCGGTACTCCTACAATGCACTGCCACACTGCCTGGGGGCAGTGGGCAGTGGAAGGCCTGTCATGCACTGCCACACTGCCTGAGGGCAGTGGGCCGTGCAACTCCTGCAATGCACTACCTCACTGCCCAGGGGCAGTGGGCAGTGCAACTCCTGCAATGCACTGCCGCACCGCCTGGGGGCGGCGGGCAGTGCAACTCCTGCAACGCGCAGGCCCACCTGTTGGGGGGACGCGGAATCCTGCCTTGGAGACGGTCGCTGCCTAAACAACGGTACTCTTGCAACGCACTGCCTCACTGCTTGGGGGCAGTGGGCAGTGCAACTCCTGCAATACACTGCCTCACTGCCTGGGGGCAGTGGGCAGTGCAACTCCTGCAATGCACTACCACACCGCCTCAGGGCGGTGGGCAGTGCAACTCCTCGAATGCGCGGGCCCACCTGTTGGGGGGACGGGGAGTCCTGCCCAGGAGACGGTCGCTGCCTAAACAGCGGTACTCTTGCAATGCACTGCCACACCGCCTGCCTGGGGGCAGTGGGCAGTGCAACTCCTGCAATGCACTACCACACCGCCTGGGGGCGGTGGGCAGTGCAACTCCTCCAATGCACAGGCCCACCAGTTGGGGGGACGGGGAGCCTGACCAGCAGACGGTCGCTGCCTCAAGAGCGGTACTTCTGCAATGCACTGCCATACTGCCTGGGGGCGGTGGGCAGTGCAACTCCTGCAATGCGCAGGCCCACCAGTTGGGGGGACAAGGAGTCCTGCCCAGGAGACGGTCGCTGCCTAAAAACGGAACTCTTGCAATGCACTGCCTCACTGCAATGCACTGCCTCACTGCCTAGGGGCAGTGGGCAGTGCAACTCCTGCAATGCGCGAGCCCACCAGTTGGGGGGACGGGAATTCCTACCTAGGAGGCGGTCGCTGCCTAAAGAGTGCAACTCCTGCTATGCACTGCCACACTGCCTGGGGGCAGTGGGCAATGCAACTACTGCAATACACCGCCTCACTGCCTGGGGGCAGTGGGCGGTGCAACTCCTGCAATGTACTACCACACCGCCTGGGGGTGGTGGGCAGTGGAAGTCCTGCAATGCGCGGGCCCACCAGCTGGGGGGACAGGCATTCCTACCCAGGAGGCGGGCACTGCCTAAAGAGCGGTACTCCTGCTATGCACTGCCACACTGCCTAGGGGCAGTGGGCAGTGCAACTCCTGCAATGCACTGCCTCACTGCCTACGGGCAGTGGGCAATGGAAATCCTGTCATGCACTGCCACGATGCCCAGGGGCAGTGGGCAGTGGAACTCCTCTTATGCACTGCCACACTGCCTGGGGGCAGTGGGCAGTGCAACTCCTGCAATACTTTGCCTCACTGCTTGGGGACGATGGGCAGTGCAACTCCTGCAATGCGCGGGCCCACCAACTGGGGGAACGGGGAGTCCGCCTAGGAGGTGGTCGTTACCTAAAGAGCGGTACTCCTGCAATGCACTGCCACACTGCCCACTGCCCCTAGGCAGCGAGGCAGTGCATTGCAAGAGCTGCCCCACCAGCTGGGGGGACGGGCAGTCTTGCCCAGCAGGCGGTCGCTGCCTAGAGAGCACCTGCGCGGGCCGGCAGCCCCATCGGCGCGGGCCCACCATCCAGGGGGATGGGGAGTCCTACCCAGGAGGCGGTCGCTGCCTAAAGAGTGCCTGCGGCGGATGGCAGCCCCCATTGGCGCGGGCCCACCAGCTGGGGGGACTGGGAGTCCTGCCCAGGAGGTGGTCGCCGCCTGCCCAGGTGTGGTGTGGTGTGGTGTGGTGTGTGGTGTGGTGTGGTGTGGTGTGGTGTGGTGTGGCCCTGAGCGTTCCCAATAGGCACTGCCTGGAGTGTCCTTTCCATTAGGTCTTCACCTTCTGGTGGACGTTCCCCAAGGTGCACTGTTCACACTCAGCCATGGGCCGATATTAATTCCACATAGCTAATTGTTGCCATCAGGTAAGAACATCAGCCCAAATTTGTCCGTCTGTTGTGGGCTGTGTTTGTCTGATGATATCGACGACACGGCACATTGCATCTTGTCTACGAATCACTTTTCAGCTCAGTGATCTCAATTTTTCTTCCATATGCTGCTCCAGCCGTCTTTTGTTTTCTAGTTGTTGAAGTTGCCGGTGTGTGGAACACATCAGTTAGGAGCGGGGACACCATGGGTCAAACGACGGCGGTGGATGTGGTGTGCATCCTAGGTTGACCAAGATGCACTTGGTCTATTCACATTGCTGGTGAGAGTCCAGACCACAGGCCATAAAAGACTGTTATCCTTTGGGCTACAGCTGTCGCCACTTCCACATGAGGGGCACCTGTAGGAGAGGAGTACAAACTAGGCTAGCTCTTATCCTGGGGGAACCTGCAATGTTGCATGTGTTGTACCCAACACATCATGGGTTCAAGGGGGGGCTCTCAATGGGCCAATGGTGGGGGATGTGAGGACTAGCCCATTAAATCTGGTGGTGAATGGAAAGTGGGCAATCCCAAAATGTTCATGTGTTAGGTAGAGCGTTTCTAGAACACAAAGGCCACACAGTCGTGCTCTCTGGCAAACACCCCTGACTCGGGCCCATGCCCTTGCCTTTGCCTCCCCGGCAAGGTGGCTTAGGTAACCAAGGCCAAGTTGAAACGCTGGGGAGCTTCCCATGTCCCCACGTTACAATCTTCTGCCCGATGTGCAGGATGCTTGTGAGGGGACATTTGGGGCATACAGAGTTTGTTGTTGCGGAGGTCCAGTTGGGTTAAGGATGCGAATGGCTGCAGTCCAGTTATCTGCTTGAGCTCATTATGGGACAAATCCAGAGACTTCACCACTGCCAGGGCCACACGCTCTTCTTCATTCGAAAACTGCAGGAAATGCGGGCAGGTTTTGCGGTGCAACGGGTTGGACCGAACCAGCCCAGGGGCGAAGGCTGACCTTTCAGGTGTCGAGATTCGGATTAGTATCGCATGTGAACTTTGGCAAGCCGGACAGAAACCGCCAGAACAATGTGAGATTTGACGGAATCCTACAGCATCTCTTCCCTCTGCTGGTGAGACCAACATTAGTTTGCTCCGGACACTCTGCTACTTTCACAGCACTTGAATCTGGTGTCTAAGAAGCCTGAAAATGACAGCTTCCAAACCCAGCATCCGGCCCACAAGTCCCAATCCCACCTCCTCTCCAACAGCACTTTCAAACTCAGCGAGCGTGTGTCTGCTCAGTGTGGAGAGGCCTGCAGCACCTTCCGCCAGGTAAAGGATGTGCCACAATACTGGGACGTGAGCTGCCGGCCTTTGCTTGTTGTGCATCTTCAAGCCAAGACCACGTGGGCACCATCAAAATCCACCGGTTTCAGTACCGGTGTCCACAGCTTGCCAAGGAGCGATTCCAGCCACAGAGGAGGAAAATCGCCACCACCCCTCCCGGACCTTGGGCGGACATCATCACTTTGTGTGCAACTTACAACCTTTGCCCCCGGTGTCCACTGTGCATCCTCCCCCGCGCCCCCACAGGGGTGAAACCAGTCATGGCTGGGGCGGCTGGTGGGGGGGAAACGCCCTCCCCCCCCACCCCCTATCGTCAGTTTCGGCGTGCCGCTTTTGGGGGCCTTTGGGCGTTTGGGTGGAATGAATTGGAAAACCAAGGAATATTCAAGAAACAAGAGGGGATACGCACGCAGAAAGAATTTTATCTTGGTGAGCGGCTTTTCTGCTTTCGTCATGCCCTTCGTCTTGTCCGTGTTTGCATGCTGCACCACAGCCACGCGCCCATTGGTCATTTGCCCAAAAAACCCCAAAATGCCTACGTACAGCGTTGTAAACAAACCTCCGCGCCCCCCCCTCCCCCCACATCACCGGCACTCTCCATGGATCGGAAGGCCCCAGCCATCAATTGGGAGCACACTAAGGTAAATAGGCAAAGACCCAATGATCAAATAATCCCCATAAGTGCATTTTGCGCTTTGCATCATGTTGCCTCGATGGCTGTGTCGCGGAGTAGCTTTTCCACCATCGCACCACCTATTGCCCGTGCGCCATTGACCAATGTGGACACACATTACATGCATACAAGGGAAGAAACAACAATGTTGGAATCCCGCTATATCACCTCACGACATGCAGAAAATGAAGAGCGGTGCGTCACACTAGCGACCAATAATGATGACATGATTTGAGGCCACTTGCCACTAGGGAGGTGGCACACGTAGGTTGCCAAGGGATCGCATGACAAAGCTTTGTGCATTCCACACTATTCAAGTTCAAGGATCCTCACCCTCGGCAAGAGACATGCATGTTGAGACCATTGTTAAATGTGAGCCGCCAAAAGTCCAACTGTTGCCCACGGGAGAGATTGGGGCCCCATTATCTAGCTTCCGGTACGAGTCTTTCCAGAGATAAACATGAAGTGGTCCTCGGGTGCGACGCTTGTCTTGGACGCGTAATTTCAGCGGGATGAGCTTGTTTAGGATTTCGTGTCATGGGAATTCCGGGAACATTTCCTTGATGTCATATTCGACCCATGTCCATTCCGTTTGGGGATCACATTGGCTGGTCCAATTACGGACATTATGGAGTAGTGCAGACATGGAAATTATCTCTTTAGGGGCCATAACCTCAACCACTTCCTTCCACAAAAGGGTCAAGCACATCCACATAGCAAGGTCGCGGGCTTGAGGGGTAACGCACGGATCAACACTTCTCTCCCCTTCATCACCGGCGGTATGACCGTCTCGTTAGACTTCCATTTAATTAAATTTTGGCAGTCTGGGGAGGGCAATGGTTGTCATGTTTACGATGGCGTGGTTCGTAGGCATTCTTGTCAAAAGACAATTTCCTCCATGGAAAGGGCCTTTGAGGCCCTGGGTGACAGAGTTCACGGTTTTGCAGCAGTGAGATCGCTCTCTAATGTACAAACTGAGAGCTTTTCCCGTGCGCACAATGCAATGGTGAGCACGGCTTTACATTCTTCACAAATGGGGCGTCGGGAGTGTTTCATACGATGGGCTAGAGCGGTGGCACACGTAGGTTGCCAAGGGATCGCATGACAAAGCATTGTGCATACCACACTATTCAAGTCGAGTTCAAGGATCCCTCGCCCTCGGCAAGAGACATGCATGTTGAGACCACCTTGGCAACGTTATGTGGACAAACCCTAGAAAGATGAGAGGCATCCTAACCGGCCCCCGTGTCCGCAATGCTCTGGGTGACTAAGCACAATAACGCAGTACCCAGTTGTGAGGCTGGCCATGGGTTGGTGTGTTCAAAAAGACAAGAGAATCCACCACCCCACCACCCTAGCCCAATTGGTGTGAAGCTCAAGCCGTTCTTAGACTCAAGTGATTGTTGCCACTCATAGATCACTTTCCATGGATCAGGTTGTGCACAATCCCCATGCCAAAAGTCCATGCCATTCAACCGGTTCTATCGGATGCCACGAACCCATTTGTATTTTGGAGGGATCAATTTTTGTGACTTCCTCACATCATAGCTCGCAAGCCGTGTGTACATGCTCGCAAAGGCCACCGGCCATCTTGTGAGCTATTCGGCCGCAACTCCGTTCCGTCTAAATGATCGATGTGTGGGAAACCGTTCCTCCACAGCCATCAGCTGAGATATTGTTTGTGGTCCTGGGATGGAAAATGTTTGAACACGTGCCGAAATTTCATCCAATTTTCTTCCTTCACCGTCGAATTTTGTCTGGTGCACAAATTTTCCGGTGCACTAGTCATGGTCCCAAAGTTTGTGTCCGAAAATAATGGCTAGCACACAACTATGAAGATGAAAAGCAATGAAGGGCAACGACACGTTTACAATGCTATCGTGGTGTCGGAAGCCGGTGTGGTCCATCATTCTCAACGTGTTGTTGCCCTTCATTGCTTTTCATCTTCATGGGACTCATGGGATGAATGGTTTACCTCTGCGTGAAAGGATGTTCCATCAAAAGGAACAATCCTCTTCGTGCAAAACAAATGGCATCGACATTTCTTCTTGGCTCATGCAAGAAGATGCATTTTTTGTGGATGCCTGTGGTGAGACTCCCTCCTTGGTGTTCGGAGCAATGTCCTCAAAATAGAATCCATGGATAAACATGCAAAACACCTTTGTCGAGAAAATGCCCGCATGCAGTGAAACAATGCTCAAAACCCTTTTTGCACCACGTTTTCGTACACCTTTTCGCACACTTGTTTAGAATCTATTGTTGGTACTTGTGTGACGTTTTGTGGCCGTGGGCCAAGGTGGGGATTGGTGCACGACACGGAGTGGTCGAGTCATGGGGTGAAGCTCATGTGATAGTCTCATGTGGACAAAGACCCACAAGTTAAGTCGTTTGGTAATGTGCAAATAGCCCCATACACCGCCCTCAAAAGTTGGACAATCGAGCCAAAGGCCATGGCCGCACACAAGTGCTTGAGACACCTCCTAGGGGACCATGTGGGACGGGAAGATACGAAGGTTGGGGTGCCGGACGGGGATGTGGCACCTTTGGTAAGGGTTTGTGGGCAAAATGCGCACTGAAGAGTTAAGGCCTACCGGGGTGCAAGAGAGGATTTGGGCTAAGAAGGCCATGTTGCCCAAAATCGTGCTCTATGCACCTTTTTTGTGCCGAATACAAAGCGAAAGTTACAAAGCGACCGAAATAGCGACATCGTCAAGGTGCAATGGTAGATACATGGCGTGTACAATCGATCTAGATGCTCACTTCGTTTTGTCATTCAGTCCAATGTCTAGAGCCGCGCAAATGACCCGAATGGGCATAGACCAACCGTGCGCCCCCCCCCCCGTCACGTAGGCAAACCAAGTGCCATTCCTAGGTGTTTTCCCCTAGGAACGAACTCAAATATGTTGTTGTGATTTGGCGGAGGAGCAAGACAAACGCCAGGGGATTAATCACCACCATTTTGGGGCGCAAGAAGGGTTTTTCTCACACCACAACACGAGCATGTGCGAAAAGGGGGCGAAAAGGGCGTGAAACCGTCTTCAACTGGGAGTGCCGAACCAAATCAACATCCGACTTTTACCAGGTACGAAACACCATCTTTGTGCTGCGTTGCTTGCCTGATCGACGAGTGTGTGCCATCTTGTATCTACGCTCTACGAGTTGATAATTACGACAATATCCCAACACATTAAACAGAGCTTCAATAAAGGAGTTCATCGTCATTATTATTAATTATTAATAAGCAGTACACGAAGCAAACAGCGCAAAAAACCTCTTCAGACGGCCATGAATGGGCTGCAGTACAACAAATGAAGATGCCCTTGCTATCTTGAGCCTTGATTTAACGACCACAACACAGATCTTGCACCCGGTTCCTTGTGAGGGTTAGGGTCTTGGTATGGAGCTAAATTGAGCTAGCCTGCCACCTTCGTACAATGTGTCTTGCCGGGTGTTTGCCGGGTGGGATGTATGTCGGCTTACCCACTTAATGCCCACTTAACGGACGGCATTCTCTTGGAATCGAGTTGCCCGCGCGTGCACTGTAATTTAGGAGTGAAAGGATGGACTGTCAATTTGGCATACAGCAGCTTCGAGCCAAAAATATTTGATGAATCACGGGCTCAAACCGCATGCTGGCTACTGCCAGTGACATGCTGTGTCAGTCAGTCAACCAGGCGTTTTGGGGATTGCGCGGTGGACGCCGCATGTGCCGTGGCTGTTCTTCGCAAGCTCAAGGGGCCATGGCACCATAGGCTGGAACACATGGGAGTGCGGGGGATCCCAAAGCTCATACTTGTGCTTTGCCTTATTAATGGGCTTCATGCAGGTTACTTGCTTTATACAACGAGATTGATGGATACGGCCTTGCTTGTGCACCACCTTCTACTGTGTGCATCATAGGAGACCAGCCCCACAATTCCACGTTGTTCAACCCTTTCGCCCCAACGAAATTGCGGACTCGATTCTCAAATTTGACGTTGCCAAACACCACCAAGCTTGCCACGACCAAGGTTGCACCAAGCCTCGTAAACGCGTCCGCCATCTTACAAGTTTCGTCTTCCATCCAAAAGTCTCGCGCCAATGGGACACAACCGAATGCTCTCACCCGCTTGACAAATGGCTCTCATGTAAACACGACCCCTGTGAACTCGCCCTCGCAAGCCACCGGCATAGTGCGCAAAACGGTTGTGACGGCCGGCACAGGTTCATCTTCCCCCATCGACTCCGAACACCCATCGGCTTTGTTTGTGATGTTTCCTTCTCGTCGACGTAACAACGTTAGATTTTACGGGTACCGAACAATAATTTAGCATACATAGTTCGAATTATACGAAGATGAAATTCAATCCCTCGAACCTGGCATTGTGTAGGGAAGTCGTGGAACAACGCATCGCTGTCAACTCAAGTGAAGGCTTTGCCACGCAACGCGACGAGCATGGCGAGGTTCTCATCCGTTGCGAGGAATTCAACCGGAGCAAGTGGCTCACTACATGTAACACATACGCAACTCAATGGCACCCACGCACCGAAGATGCCAACGGAAACATCCAAGCAATTGAACAACCCGGGGCTTGCGTCACATATTGCGAGCACCACGAAAATGGATCATTTATTGAACACAACCGGAGTGCATGCATCGAAGCCACATTACGCAACGAAGATACTCAACTACACAAGTTTACCATCGCTTGACGCTAATGGGACGACAGAGCACAACACCACAAGGAATTCATTCGTGGGGGAAAGGAAACCTAGCAACGCATCGCATCATCTAGTTCGAGAGTTGCCTACGAAGAAGGGTGAGCTCGATGGGGCAAACGAAATTACTCAAAGCTACATACAGGTGCTTCTTCTTCGCCGAGCTGTGTTGTTGCTTGCCATGTGGTTCATCAAAGATTAGGATAACAACCAACGCAGCCGCAGGTGGGATATGTTGTTCGCTCGAAAAGACGCCGTCACCCAGAAATGGTGTCGTGTACCCGCTCAAGCAGTGGCGCGTATTCCATTTTGTGGTTTTCAAGGTCCAACGATGGGTTGTGTGTCATTTTGTGGTACATGACCATATAGTGGCTCGTTGTGGAGTAACCCACAACCAATTTCCAAAGATTTTAACCCTTGTGAGGGCGGAAATTGGTTTGGCCACGTGACGTGAGCAATAGGGTTGGTCTCACACCGTGTTTGTGTGTGGAGGAGCTTGCCCGCAAGACTCTCCGGAATTCTTGACGTATTGTTTGATTTGTTGTGCCATATTTCGGAAATTGATGTGGTTTTGGGACACATAGTGCATGCACACATCTATTGGAAGAAACGTGCATGCATCTTGGATTTGTGTGCATCTTGTGTCATGCACGGAGTTTTTGTTACCTTCGACTTGTGCAAAATGAGCAAAAATTGCTTGTCTGCTTGCGTGGTTGACTTCGCAGCTTGTGGTCAAGTGAGTAGTCTCTCCTGTGCTTTTGTCTGCTTCGCAATTCCTCCCTGTTAGCGATGTGTTGATTCAATTCTTGCATTGACATTGATTTGCCCATTTTTGTACCACCACATACATCGTGCACATAGGTGCCACACCTTTTGTCATGATTATCCGCTATGGACCTCTCTCCCAAGTCCATTCATTTGCTTCGACTTCCGGGTTATAGAACCCGAACTCGGTCCGAGTCCCAGGTTAATTTATATGTAGCGTCATGCCATCAACATAGAGGGCATGGCGTGTTTCACTCTTCATGAAAAGTAACCCGTTTGGTAGTGTTTTTGGAACATTTTTTTACGATTTTTGTTGCAACATTTCGCCTATGTTTGTGCATGTTGCACTATGTAGAACAAGGATCTCTCTATGATCATGCAGGGTCGTTGAGCCATATTGAGTAAGTGTTGGCGCCATAGGCACCAAAGAAAATGTTTTCGAACGTGTTGAATGCGTATCCTTTATCGTTCTTGACCATTCATTGTGAGTGCACGTGTACCGCCGTTGCGGTTGGTCCGTGGTTGATGCAATTGTGGTGATGAATTTGGAAACCTTTGGATGCAACTCTTGGGGTTGCGTTACGGTTTCTAGATGAACCAAACTGCAACAGCAAGCCACACAATTGGCTGTCAATCCCCCTCTTTCTCATGCCTCGTTTCAATCATTGCATGTTTCTAAATAGCTAGGACAACCTCCCTTGGGATACTTTGGTAGTCTTTTTTTTTTGGCAGAACAATCTCTTGTAGTACCCAAATCGTTGGGTTAGGAGAGATGCTCCACTGTCACATTTGATTGTTAGGCAACTGAAGTTTCTGAGGATCAAGGCAAGTACCATGTTGCCAACGTGATCGATGGAAAGTTGACGGAGGATCAACACCAGAAGCAGCCCCCTTCCAAGGTGAACCCGGTGCATGAGCAAGAGCAACTACACGAGCACGCGCAGGAACAGCCACATGAGCAAGCGCAGGAGCAGCCACACGAACAAGCGCAGGAGCAGCCACACGAACAAGCGCAGGAGCAGCTGCACGAGCAGCCACACGAACAAGCGCAGGAGCAGCCACACGAACAAGCGCAGGAACAGCCACACGAACAAGCGCAAGAGCAGCCACACGAACAAGCGCAGGAACAGCCACATGAGCAAGCGCAGGAACAGCCACACGAACAAGCGCAGGAACAGCCACACGAGCAGCCTCATGAGCAGGGGCAAGAGCAGCCACACGAACAGCCCCGAGAGCAGGCGCAGGAGCAGCCACACGAACAAGCGCAGGAACAGCCACACGAACAAGCGCAGGAACAGCCACATGAGCAGGCGCAGGAACAGCCACACGAACAAGCGCAGGAGCAGCCACACGAACAAGCGCAGGAACAGCCACACGAACAAGCGCAGGAACAGCCACATGAGCAAGCGCAGGAGCAGCCACACGAACAAGCGCAGGAACAGCCACACGAACAAGCGCAGGAGCAGCCACACGAACAAGCGCAGGAGCAGCCACACGAACAAGCGCAGGAACAGCCACACGAACAAGCGCAGGAACAGCCACATGAGCAAGCGCAGGAGCAGCCACACGAACAAGCGCAGGAGCAGCCACACGAACAAGCGCAGGAGCAGCCACACGAACAAGCGCAGGAGCAGCCACACGAACAAGCGCAGGAGCAGCCACACGAACAAGCGCAGGAGCAGCCACACGAACAAGCGCAGGAACAGCCACACGAACAAGCGCAGGAACAGCCACATGAGCAAGCGCAGGAGCAGCCACACGAACAAGCGCAGGAGCAGCCACATGAGCAGCCCCAAGAGCAGGCGCAGGAGCAGCCCCACGAGGAACAGCCACATGAGCAGCCTCATGAGCAGGGGCAAGAGCAGCCACACGAGCAGGCGCAACAAGAGCAGCCACACGAGCAGCCACACGAGCAGCCCCAAGAGCAGGGGCAAGAGCAGCCACACGAACAGGCAAACGTCCACCCCCAAGAGCAGCAGCAAGAGCACCCTGAAGCCCAGGCTCAAGAGGAACAGCAGCAGCAAGCAGGTGACCACGAACAATTGCAGGAGCAGCCCCCAGAGCAGTTGCAAGAGCAAATGCAAGAGCTACAATCACAAGAGCAGCTGCGAGAACAACGGGAGCAGCCACAGGAGGGATTACCGGAGCACCGAGACGGACGCATTGATGACCCGCCGAAGGTGTTGTGAGCGGTCCGTGACTGCGTGGATTTGTTTGTTTGTTTTTTGCAACGTACAGCTAAGACCCTTTTGGCGATTGTTTGACCTTATTTTTGTTGACCTGACGCCGTGTAATCGTTGTGCAGTACTGTGCAGTGACGTCATGCATGTTGGCATGAGGTTGTGTTCGGCTTGAACAGTCGCTGCACGCTCCCACAATGCCCCGCCGTGGCGTTGTGTCCAATTGCACGCCCTGTCTTTGTAGGAGGAGGGGAGTGATTTGCAGCCTGTTTTCCGGCTGCGTGGCCAGGAGCAACCGCCAGCAGTGGTTGTGGAATCTCCAAAGGTGTGATTGGGCATTGGTGTGTTGTGTTGGGTACCATTTTTCTTCACTCTTGCAGAAAGCTTTTTTGCAGGGGTTAGGGGGGAATTCCAGACCCATCAAATCTTGTGCCTTGTGGCATGCCAAAGAATGCAGAGGGATTGCGAGCTGTCTATTGTCCTACATCCATTTTGGTGGCCGTTAGAGTTGCATCAACCAGAAGCGTTCGGACTGGGAAACAGGCAAGATTTCGGGTGTGCCCCAAAACTAGTGTGGCGATGATTTTGCATCCAATACCCGTTAAACCCTGAAAAGTGTGGGGGAATGTCACTCCAAAATTCTCTCTGTGGAAGCGTCGCCGTTTGCTGTATGACCCACTTATGCGCTATGGATTATGATCTTATGCCGACACGGCTTCCAGCCCCCTTCCTGCATGTGTACACATGCCACACGCCCAAATGCTGTTCCCCTCGTCCTGCATCTCCTCAGGTGGAAAAGCCGGCGGCCCTGCAACAAGGCCTTCAGCTCCATGATGATGCATTCAGTGTACCACTGCGCCAACCAGTGCCGAATTTCCCACTGCAACAGCCTGTGGATGTTCAAAAGGGAGGTTTTAAAGAGATGCAGCACCAGCAGCCGTCCACGGACACCACGAATGCAGGCAAGGTGCTGCCAGACAGCGTGACAAGCCCCAAGCCTAAGGCCTCACCTTTGGAGGAGTATGCATTCACTCCCTGTTGCACGCAGGCCCAGGACACCGGTACCAGAATATTTTCGGAATAATACGCTTGGGGCATGTCTGGATCTGTAGGGACGGGCCCAAGGGGAAGCGGGGGTCTGTGAACTGGTTGGGGGTCGGTGGTTGTGTGCGTGGAGCGTTTGGGGCCAGGATGCTGATGACTCGGGTTTGGGGAGCGTTGGTAGGCTGGGCAGTAGTGCCGGCGGTGGGGCTGTGGGCGTTGGGGGTAGGGGCAGACGCCATGGGCATGGTTGGTGGAGGCGGGGGCCCCTTGTGTTGTGTTGTGTCATTGTTGCTGCCTGGGGCGTCGGGGTGGTGGTGCGGTTGGTACGTTCCGGTGGTGGGGGGATCTGGGCAGATGCAAGGCACGTGAGTTGAGATGTAGGGGTGTACGTGATGCGGGTGGCTTTCACAGTTGTGCTGTGGCTGATGGGCCTCGCTTGGGGGCTGGTAATGGGTGTGGCGTTGGGATTCGGGATTGCCTTCCGCTGGTGCGGTGGTGCTGTGTCTTTGTGGTCAATGTGTTGTCTGTTGTTGTGTTTTTACGTGATTGTGTGCCAGGAAGAGCCAATTGCCTTTCCAATAGCCCTTTTTCAGAGAGAAATGTTTTTTTTTGTGTTTTCTTTTTTGGGGGTTTTACTAATATTCAGCATTCTGTGCTCCAAGGGTTGCAGACCCGAGGTTTCCTAGAGAAACGGAGGTTTTGGGTGGGCCGGAAGGGGGGGGGGGGGGCAGGGGAGTGCGCGGGTGGGGCGTGGTGCTTTGGTGGCTTTGCTGTAGTATGCAAATACGGTTGGTGTTTTGTCTGAGACGTCTTAGACTGACCGCTCGCCCCCCGTCTGATCCGCCTGCCTAATCCGCAACCCCTTGTATGCGTGTCACTTGCTCATCAGAGCTCAGCAGCGCGGCGTTATCATGCCCTGGGCAGGGCAACAACCCTCAGTCAGTGTGTTTCTGGGCATTGCAGTGCCGGGGGGGGGGGGGGGCAGCCGCAGTGCATGTTCGGCACATGCAATAAGCGCCAAACAAAAAAGACGGAAGTCGACTACCCTATGCATGTTCAGGTGCTGTTGCAGGTGGTAGAGACATGTATGTCTCAAACGGCTGAAAAGAGCCATTTTTGAACAATTTTCGGTGCATAGGATACATGCGGCAGGTGCCATGTGATGTGTAGGAACATAGATTCTGTTCTGGCAACATGTGATGGATATCACGTGGTTGGCCCATTAGGCCAAAAAATGTTGTGGAGGCAGATCTCCGAAACCATTTTCTTTGGATGTTACCAGTCCCCTGCCAGGAATGTGGCTGCGCTGGGCACACATCGGGCATAGACTTCAGGCCTAGACACGCCCGATCCTTACCGCTTCGGGGACTCTGACACCATAGGGGAAGTGCAACCATTCGTGATCTTCGATCTTTGAGGGCTTCTCCCCTGTATTTGCTCTTCTAGACCACCCATTATGTTTCAAGCACAGAACATCACGCATTTGCGGTACAAGTGGCAGAGGTTGATTTAGCTGGTGACAAGTTTCTAGTTTACGTTGGGGCTTCTAGCGCTACCCCCCCCCCCCCAGCCTCCGGGCGAGTGGGCGTATAAGCGTGTGGTGTTGTAGGTCTCATTCATGTCTTCAGACCTGACGTCAACAAGAGGTATCCGCCCTCAAAAGAGTCCGTCAGCCTTACAGGGCTGCACATTGCCATCGTTCTGTCGGTGCCCACGTTCGTGTTTGTTACGATCACCATTTGTGTGGCATTCAAAAAGGCCCGGCAAGACAATCCGATGGTATGAAATCGCCACAATGCTTGCATTCTGGGTGTTGCTGACAGCCAACCTGGGCAAGGGACGTTCCAGGGGCGAGGATGCTCTGATGTGAAAGTTTCTGAAGGTAATTTCTGCATGAAGAATTCTGACACAAGTTGTGCACCGCCTTGGACGGAATCATCCAGCAGTGGTGGTTTGGCTCCGCTCAAATGGTTCTGGCCGTTTGGTTCAGCGGTGGTATCAGCTGGCGTCTCTACACACCTACCTGTTCTCGCCAAGCTCTGTAGTTTGGCATTTCGGCCCCCTTCCGAAGAACAGTCACGCAACAATGCGCTGCAGATGCCCCAGAGTCGTGGCCATGGTTGCTATAGCAGATTCGCATGTCCGGCCCTGATTTGGATGGGTCACCCACGGCACGGCACTGCACGGCATGGCATGCATCTGACAGGTCTTGGTGCATTGGTGCATCATCTGATTAGTGGCCGTTGTTGCACAAAAAAGCGTACAGGGGGGGGGGGGATTTCGCCAGGGGAGAATTTCGCGGGGAAAATTTCGCCGTCAAGAAAGGTGGCGAAATTTTCCCCTGGCGAAATTTTGGCGTAACAGTTCCATCCTTCACCACAGCTGCAGGCATTGTGTTTCCTGAGCGGGGCCAGGCGCGATTACGAACGCGCCTGTGCCTGTTGATGCCTTGAAAAAGAAGCCTGCACCTTCTGCACCAGTTACTGGATCGTCTGCATCAGATTTCATATCATTTTTCGAAAATCGAGAGACATTTTGCGAGACACATGCTTGCTTGGGGCTTTGGGGATTTCAAGGGTGGCGAAATTTTCCCCTGGCGAAACCCCCCCCCCCCCTGTCAGGCTATTGCTTAGTGGGCAAAAAACCCCACCCCCCAGGGGGGGGGTGGGTGGGTGGGTATAGGGATGGGTGGGTGGGTTGGCCCCAAATTTCAGCATTTTGGGCCACTAGGCAACCCCCCCCCCCAAGGGGTGCGGGTGCGCTTTTTGGGGGTTTTGGGTTTGTGCAGGGCTCTGAGATCGGCCTGAATTTTTCACTTCCTTTTTCATAACATTTCAAGCCTCTTACCCCTTTGTTGCGCAGCAGTGCATGAACTGGATGGTAGTTGAGTTGGTTGTGGTGCTTGACACAATTTTAAAAGGTCCCAGGCTCCATTCCTACTACTGGCAAACTTTTGCTGGTCAGTTCTGCGCCGCTTGTATGTGACTGTGGGTGCAGGGCATAGACCCCCCCCCCCGGGGGGGGGTAGGGTTGGGTGGATGGGTGGGTGGATGGGTGGGTGGGTGGGTGGCTGAGCCCTGGCCGGGGCCCAACTTAACCCCCCCCCCCCCTGGGGTCACTAAGCAATGGCCTGCCCCCTGTATTCCTGGTTGAATGATGCGATGGAATGCAGAGGGATGTTGCAGGTATTTGTCTGCGGACCGCAAAACAAACCCTGGAACGCCGCATTGGCCTCCAGG
This sequence comes from Eutreptiella sp. 'Long Island Sound 2002', assembly GCA_964036045.1. Lineage (NCBI taxonomy): Eukaryota > Euglenozoa > Euglenophyceae > Eutreptiales > Eutreptiaceae > Eutreptiella > Eutreptiella sp. 'Long Island Sound 2002'. The sequence goes on along the minus strand of OZ038398.1, from coordinate 28,244,389 downwards.
TCGCATTGGCATTCCGTGATGCACGTCGTGCCAATGGTTGCCATGCTTTCTGCAGGTGACCTTCAGAGACTGGGTGAAAGACAGCCTGCAGGACTACGCGTCGTTCACGTATATGCAGGTGTGTGGTGGTGGATGGTTTGCGCCCATGGCTGTAGTGCATGCCTTCTTGGAGGGGGCAATGGCTGTGCATACAGATGATATGCACGTGTGAAGGTGGTCGTTGCAGTGCATGTTGGATGTGCAAAGAGGTGGTCATTTGTAAGGGGGTCATGGCTGCAGTGCATGCCCAAACGCATGGGTCTGCGGTTGCCCCATGCCAGTTGTCACGCTTTTACACAGAAAAAAGACACCCCCTTTCTGCCAAAATGGCCTCCCCCTGTCAATTCTTTCCTTGGCTTTGCCAAATGCCAAAAGGGACAGGATGGGCTCTGTGTAGGGGGATTGGCTGAGTTCCCCTGCGCCATGCAGCTTGGTTCTGGTCGCAGCTTGAGCAAATGCCATGCCTCACTCTCAATTGAGTTTTTGTGGGTCCAAGCTTTGACAACGTATGATTTGAACCATCACAGCTGAGCTCTGATTTCCTAAGTTATCCTCCAAACCAAACAAAATTTGCCCCCAACCCCACCCCCAAGGAAGCAAGGCACACAATTTGTGCACACCCAGAAGTACCAACCAGTAACTCTCCCACCTTGCTCCGGACCCCCCTGCCCACGCCCTCGGGGATGGGGTCCAGAACAGGACTGCCCGGATACTACCACCTAAAGCCGTCTGGTTACCTGCTGTATACCATTTAGAAGCCTCAAAGTGCTGCCTGCTGCCCATTACCATCGAACGGTCGTGCTGTGGCTTCTAGATAGGATCTGTGCACCCCCCAACTGTTTAAAGGGGGGAACAGGGAGGCATGCAGTCACATTTGGTTTTTTTTGTTCCGGAATGAGCTTTGCCCTACACTCTGTCCAGGGGCAAGAAGCAATGCGGCCACGAGGAATGGACGCCAATGAAGTGATTGTGAATTCTGATGGCACCACTCGGCGCTTAGGGGCTGAACAAGGTGTGTCTGGAGCTGCAGGGGCTCTCTTGTGAATACCTAGCTGTTGCATCATTTTCCATTTGCAACACCTCTTCTCTTTCACTCGCTTCACTAGTCTCAGTTGCATTTTTGTTTGCAAACTCTGGGGCCTGTTCTTCTTCTTTTTCAACACACCCGCCATATGGACAGGGGGTGTGTTTGTCCATATGGACAGGTGGTGTGTTTGTCCATATGGACAGGGGGTGTGTTTGTCCATATGGATAGGTGGTGTGTTTGTCCATATGGACAGGGGGGTTTTTCAAGTTGCTGAACTCCTTTTTTGTTTTTGAATGTTACATTCGCTGCCAGTGAGCAACAGCTTGCGCATCAGTTGAAGGAGGTTGAACGTCATCAGTGCCAGCACCAGCAGGTTGAAATTCTCCAGTTCCAGTAGCACCGGGTTGAGTTTCAGCAGCCACGTCATGAACAGAAGTGGAGTCCCAAAAACATTCCAGACCCTCCAGTAAGTCATCATCATAATCCATGTTGTTCTCACCAAGTGCCTCAGCTGCAACGACAAGTTCCTGGGCAAGCTTTCACCCTCCTATCAGATAGCTGCCCAAATCTCTGAAATGCACGTGCCATGACAGCAACGCAATCGCCACACAGCAATGTTGTTAGACCAACCCAGCCCCCCGCCCGCCATCCCGAAGTAAAGTAGCATCCATCCCACAGGGAAGCTGAAGATTTTCAAGTTGGAAAGATGCCCTTGGTATATTTTGTGGGTGTTAGGTTGGCAGCAAGCTGACTGCAGCATTGCAGCTCTGTCAAATGGATCATAGTGGTACTCAAGGGTGTGCAGCAGCACCCAGGATGCAGCCCCTGCCCCTCATGCTTGCCAGTGCATCTTCTTTGCTGTGTATTGTATTTGCTTTTGCATCCCTCCCTCCCCTTGGGCCCTTCTATATGATCTGCATATGTTCCATTGTACATCAACCCTGTTTGACTAAGTTCTGGCCTGCAGCTTATCTAGATGCCCATGTGACGCCACAGATATGAAGAAGCAGATGCATGGCATGAAGCTGAAGAGGAGTGCCAAACCTGCAGCCCCCGCAGTTCGGAAGCCGCCCAATACGAGTGCCGCGCAGCGGGGCCCAGCAGCAGCTGCTGAACCACCGACTGATGATTGGGATGATTGGGGCACAGATGAAAATTGATGAAAAGCGGGAGACTGAGCTGTGGAGCAAGTGGCCGTGGGGAAATGGAACGGTGAGGTGCAGGGACGCACAGGGGGCCACCAGCAAAAACTACCCTTTCATGCTCTACTGAATGGGTTGTCTCATGAGCTACTGCACAAAACTTGACCTGTCTGTCACACAGAGTTGTTTCAATTTCTGTGTGTGTAAGACCTCAGTGTTTCAGATGTCTGCTATTGCTGAGTTTGGATTTGTGCTGTTGCTCATGTTCATGTTCACATGAATTAGGGGCAAACAGCGGTGCACTGGGGTAAAGGAGGGATGAGGCCATGCAGGGAAGCGTTGAGAGGGAATTTGGGCTGTCCATTTGGTGCACCAGGCAATACTTAGTAATGGGGGGGTCTAACCCAGCGGCACATCCCCCTAACCTCCATCTCTGAATGTGCATGCCACAGATGTGAGGTCCTTGTTGTACACACCCACCCACTGAGCTCTACACCGCATTGCATGGGTGAGGGGCTGGACTGACCTGCACCTCCTCCCCTCTCCCACCCATCCAGCCTGCAATTGCGTGCAGCTGGGTCATGTCCTGCGTCAAGTCTGGGTATGGCAGTCAGCAGCCAGCACATGAAACACTCCCAGTAAACCTCCCAGCTGAAGTGCTTCACACATGGGAGGTGGGTCCTGACGCCCCTGTACCCTCCGCCATGGTCCTGACTGGATTATGGTTCAGCTCTGTTTCACCATGCTAACCCTGCATACACCGATACACACACGTGTGGGGTTGGAATGGCTGGCATCATGCCATCCATAGTGACGGGACAAGAGACAGTGGTGGTGACAGCGATTTTGGGGGCCAAGCTGGCCCTGATGCTCCAAAGAAATTCTATTGCCTTCGGCAAGGTACCTCGAAGAGGGGAGAGGGACAACCATTCTTGAGCTGCTGAGGCGGGAAAACTGCATAAGCAAGTTGTGCCCTAGACCCCTTGGGAGCCACCCCATCCAAGCTATGGAAAGCATGTTTTAGGCCGTATTTACGTGTTTTTCACCCTTTTTGGGTGTTAGGTCGGGGGGGGGGGGTCTCCCAAGGGACGGGTGCACAACTTGCTTATGCAGTTTTTCACCCCGGACAGCTCAAAAATGGAAGTTTTCGAAACTTGTTTTTGTGATATTGTGACCACCCAAAATGACCATCCAAGGTATGTAAAGCATGTTTTAGGCCGTATTTACGTGTTTTTCGCCCTATTGGGGTATCAGGTCGGGGGGGGGGGGGGCTCCCAAGGGACGGGTGCACAACCTGCTTATGCAGTTTTTCACCCCGGACAGCTCAAAGATGGAAGTTTTTGAAACTTGTTTTTGTGATATTGTGATCACCTAAAATGACCATCCAAGGTATGTAAAGCATGTTTTAGGCCGTATTTACGTGTTTTTCACCCGATTTGGGTATTAGGTCCAAGGGGGGGGGGTCTCCCAAGGGATTGGTACACAACCTGCTGATGCAGTTTGTCACCCTGGGCAGCTCAAAAATCGAAGTTTTCGAAACTTGTTTTTTTGATACCGTGATCACCTAAAATGATCATCCAAGGTATGTAAAGCATGTTTTAGCCGGTATTTATGTAGTTTCCACCCTATTTTGGGTGTGTGTTGCTCGCGGTAGATTCTCTGCGAGGTGGACTTGCCGAAGGCAATAGAATTTCTGAAACTGATTTTTTTGATACTTTGACCATCCAAAATGATCAAATATCCCATGTGAAGCATGTTTTAGCCCCCTTTTATGCGTTTTTCACACTATTTGGGTGTTGGGGCTGGTCATTTTAGGTGGTCACAATATCAAAAAAACAAGTTTCGAAAACTTCGATTTTTTGAGCTGTCCGGGTTGAAAAACTGCATAAGCAGGTTGTGCACCCGTCCCTTGGGAGACACCCCCCCCCCCCCCGGACCCAACACCCAAATAGGGTGAAAAAACACGTAAATACGGCCTAAAATATGCTTTGCATAGCTTGAAATGTCATTTTGGTGGTCACAATATCAAAAAAAAAGTTTCAAAAACTTCGATTTTTGAGCTGTCCGGGTTGAAAAACTGCATAAGCAGGTTGTGCACCCGTCCCTTGGGGAGACCCCCCCCCCGGACCTAACACCCAAATAGGGTGAAAAACACGCAAATACGGCCTGAAACATGCTTTGCATAGCTTGGATGGTCATTTTAAGTGGTCACAACATCAAAAAAACAAGTTTCGAAAACTTCGATTTTTGAGCTGCCCATAGTGAAAAAGTGCATAAGCAGGTTGTGTACCAATCCCTTGGAAGCCCCCCCCCCCCCCGACCTAATACCCAAATCGGGTGAAAAACACGTAAATACGGCCTAAAACATGCTTTACATACCTTGGATGGTCATTTTAGGTGATCACGATGTCAAAAAAGTAAGTTTCGGAAACTTCGATTTTTGAGCTGTCCGGGGTGAAAAACTGCATAAGCAGGTTGTGTCCCGGCCCATTCACTAAGCCATTATTGTTGGAAACAGTCATTTCGCGTCTTTGGCACGGGTTGTGAACGGCCCTAAGCAAAGCTAGAGACTGCAAAACACATCCTTCCGTATCCTAGTAGGCATATACTGTCACAACATCCCCACTCACATCCCTCGGAGTGGGTACCACGGGGTCACCGAGGTCGCCAAAACCGCCAACATAGCAAAAATGGCTGGAAAGTGCATAAACTGCATAAGCGCTCGTCCCACTCCGCCCCATACAAACCCTATGGAGTCGGGACCCGGAAACACTTTTTCGGCTCAAAATGGAAAAAAACCAAAAGATTCATGATTTGCGACCCAAAAAAAGGGGGGGTCATTTTTTGACCCCCCACCCACCCCCCCCCACCCCCACCCCCCCCCCCTCCTTGAAAACCTCAAAAAAGTGGGTTTCAAGTGCGGGGGGTCTAGGGGGGTCCGGACCAAAAACTCATTGGGGGATGCGTTTATTGGACAAAATAATGATTTTACAAGGGGTTAAACTAACAATTCAACCCCTTGGGGTAGGGTACGCGAATAGGCCCAAAAAGGCCCGAAATGGGGGGGTATGTGGCATTTTCCCCTATATACGCCTGCCTGGCTTTGATCTAACAACCTCTGCGAGGTGATTTCCATTTTTGAGCTGTTGAGGCGGAGCAGGTTGCGCCCTAGACCCCTTTGGGAGCCCCCCCCCCCCCCCAACACCCCAAATAGGGTGAAAAACACATAAAAGGGGGCTAAAACATGCTTTACACAGCATATTTCATCATTGTAAGTGGTCACAATATCAAAAAATGTTTTGCAAAATTCTATTGCCTTCGGCAAGTCCACCTCGCAGAGAATCTACCGCGAGCAACACACACCCAAAATAGGGTGGAAACTACATAAATTACCGGCTAAAACATGCTTTACATACCTTGGATGATCATTTTAGGTGATCACGGTATCAAAAAAACAAGTTTCGAAAACTTCGATTTTTGAGCTGCCCAGGGTGACAAACTGCACTAGCAAGTTGTGTACCAATCCCTTGGGAGACCCCCCCCCCCCCACCCCCGGGACCTAATACCCAAATCGGGTGAAAAAGACGTAAATACGGCCTAAAACATGCTTTACATACCTTGGATGGTCATTTTAGGTGATCACAATATCACAAAAACAAGTTTCGAAAACTTCCATTTTTGAGCTGTCCGGGGTGAAAAACTGCATAAGCAGGTTGTGCACCCGTCCCTTGGGAGACCCCCCCCCCCCCCGACCTGATACCCAAAGAGGGTGAAAAACACGTAAATACGGCCTAAAACATGCTTTCCATAGCTTGGATGGTCATTTTGGGTGGTCACAATATCAAAAAAATATGTTTCGAAAACTTCCATTTTTGAGCTGTCCGGGGTGAAAAACTGCATAAGCAGGTTGTGCACCCGTCCCTTGGGAGACCCCCCCCCCCCCCCCCGACCTAACACCCAAAAAGGGTGAAAAACACGTAAATACGGCCTAAAACATGCTTTGCATAGCTTGAAATGTCATTTTGGGTGGTCACAATATCAAAAGAAAAAAGTTTCGAAAACTTCGACTTTTGAGCTGTCCGGGTTGAAAAACTGCATAAGCAGGTTGTGTACCTCCCCATTCACTAGGCCATTATTGGTGGAAACAGTCATTTCGCGTCTTTGGCACGGGTTGTGAACAACCCTAAGCAAGGCTAGAGACCACAAAAAACGTCCTTCCGTATCCTAGTAGGCATATATTGTCACAACATCCCCACTAGCACCCCTCAGAGTAGGTACCACGGGGTCACCGAGGTCGCCAAAACCGCCAACATAGCAAAAATGGCTGAAAAGTGCATAAACAGCACAAGCGCTCGTCCCACTCCGCCCCATACAAACCCCATAGAGTCGGGACCCGGAAAAACTTTTTCGGCTCAAAATCGAAAAAAAACCAAAAGATTCATGATTTGCGACCCAAAAAAAGGGGGGGTCATTTTTTGACCCCCCACCCACCCCCCCCCCCCACCCCCACCCCCCCCCCCTCCCTCAAAACCTGAAAAAAGTGGGTTTCAAGTGGGGGGGGGTCTGGGGGGGTCCGGACCAAAAACTCATTGGGGGATGCATTTATTGGACAAAATAATGATTTTACAAGGGGTTAAACTAACAATTCAACCCCTTGGGGTAGGGTACGCGAATAGCCCCAAAATGGCCAAAATGGGGGGGTATGTGGCGTTTTCCCCTATATACGCCTGCCTGGCTTTGATCTAACAACCTCTGCGAGGTGATTTTCCATTTTTGACTTGTAAAGGGTTGAAAACTGCTTAAGCGGTTTGTGCTCACACCAAATGCCATTGAACCACCTACAAACAGCAATTTTGAAGCTTTTGGGGGGCCCGTGGCACGGGCTACATAGGCCCAGCGGCCACAACGTGGGTCCCCCTGGGTGCTCAAGTACCCGTATTGTCACTAAATCATCACCCAAACCCATCCCAGGGGCAACAGAAGGGTTTCGGAAAAAGGCGAATTTCGGAAATCTTGCAGGTGTCACTAACCAGCCTACACAACGGCAATTTCGGGGCTTTTGGAGGGGCCATGGCTCGGGCTATATGGGCTTGGCGGCCACTACGTGGGTCCCCATGGGTGCTCAAGTACCCGTATTGTCACCAAATGATCACCCAAACCCATCCCAGGGGCGACAGAAGGGTTTCGGAAAAAGTCGAATTTTTGGAAATCTTGCAGGTGTCACTAAACAGCCTTATCCAGCGTGAAAACGGCTAAGTCCTCACTAGCAAGGGCCCATAGGGGGGGGCGACCGGGGGTACCTGGAGTTCGGACCCGGGACCCCCGCCATGGGTTAGGGGGTCCATGTACAAGAAAAAAGTTGCCCGGGACCTGGGTCCAAATCTACACACGGCACCCAGAATACGCAAAGAAGTTTTGACCCCCCCCCCCCCGACACCCCCCCACCCCCCCAAAAAGGGGTACCCGGGTACGGGGGGCTAAAGGGGTCAAAAACGAAAAATTCATTGGGGTATCATTTTCTCTCCTAAAATGATGATTTTACAAGGGGTTGGACATCCGGTACCATACCTTGGGGTATTGTACGCGAATGACCCCAAAAAAGGGGGGTATATGGCGTACGCACCTGCGCTTGATCTAACAACCCTCTTCGAGGTGATTCCGTTTGCAGTGCTGGTCCAGGGGCACTGGGTTGTGCCCTCTATGGTGGTCCCATATAGGCGCATGTGCTAGCTAGCATGCCTCACCAAGATGCTAGGCACACCTGAGATGCTCTCCTAGGCCGTATGGGAGATGGTATGCACATCCAAGCCCACAGGGTCCAATGGGGAGAGCCATGACAGAATTCAAAATGCTAGGGTGACAGGTGGTGGGCAGATGGTACAGATGGTACAGTTGGTCGTTTGTAGGGGTAGCACAGCCATTGAACATGGGGCATGCAGCATGGGATCCCATATTGCACATTGCACGTGCTTAGGTGGTTGGCCTGGTGCACAACGACATTGTCTGTAAAGGGGAAAAACCCACTACACAATGCACCATAGGTCTATAGACCTAACCTATAGACCTATTCCCATGGCTCCTTGATTGTTTGTTCACTCAAATAGACCTCCAATTTCTCCATCCACTGCACGCAATTTGGACGGCAGTGTCCACCATAGTGGGTGTTCCAGCAAAAGCCTGAAAATGCCAGCTCTATAAAGGAGACTTGCCTCTGCTACTTGGGACCCCATGCCTCCACCAGAGCACCCATTGCCATGCTGCTGCGACAAGTGGCAATCTAGGCCCATTTGGAGGCTCTTCTAGCATTGAAACGGTATTGGAACAACTTTGTCTCTGGTCCACGGTTTTGGCAAATGCACCTAACTACGAAGGGTTATGGACCTAGAAGCTTTCGGCAGTGACCCATGAGAAAGAGGACGTTCGATTCATCTTCTTATTTGGTTTTGCATACGTGTAATACCACCAAGAAGAAAACATGAAGCAAATGTATGATATTCACCCACGGGTGGTAATCCCCCCGGGTCTATGTCCTCATTGCTTCTACAATTTGTGAGTTGCCGCATGTGTTCCGTGCTAAATGTGTTCTGCGCATCTTCTATGGGTATTGCTTGGCCCAATTCTTCCAGACAATTGCCAGTTCGCAGCCCAGGGGCAGAGCTGCAAAGGGGGTTCACCCTCATGCCACCAGAGGAATGTGATTCAAAGCTGGATGGGGCAAATCTTAACCGGGGTGCACCGATTGCCCATTCGCGTAATCTCATATCCACCCTTTTTTGCCTGTGAGCGTGCTTTTCCTACGGCACATGCGGTGCGCAATTTGGGAAACCTCCCTAGATGGAATAGAGTTTGTCCATTGTTGAGCTACAACTTGAAGCCCACATGACTTGTATTGAACTTGTTGTGAAGGGCCAGACGGGGTGCTTTATAAATCCTATTTGTTGCTCATGTGACTCTTGTTGTGCTGGTTGATGTGAACCAATAAACCAAGTTTCGTGAACCCTACTGCACCTGCGGCATCCTTGGAGCGCACGATGAGGAGAAATCATCCTAGATGATGAGGCCACAATATGGAAATCAATGTGGGAGTAGTTGATTATGGAGGTGATGCTGCAAGGCCAATGCTTCATTTGGGGCCTCATGGGTAAAAACAATGCCGCTCTCTGTAGCGTGCACCAATGGCATGGGGCAGGGTGCACAATGGAAGCGGCGGTGTAAGGAATTGATGCAACTCCCCTTCCCTTTTGTCACCAGAAGAAGGAAATCATGGGATATCACTGCATAGCATAGTGTTGCTAGCCCGAAGCATACACGCGTTAGTGCAAGGACACTCCGGTAGTGGGCCGCATACAGGGTGACTGCACAGTAGCAAGGTGCTTGGGGAAAGGATGGGCCAAAAGGATGGCAAATTCTTTTCCGGCACACTTCTATGTAGAGCGAGCACATGTAGGTCAACACCGGGAGGAGGGAGGAAGACAAGCACCAAAGGAGGTGATCAAGCCATAGGCAATCCTTCCGTCCAAATGCGGGACCACATAATGGCATAACAACAAAGGCCACAGGTTAAGAAGTGATTGAGGTGTACATGGATGTGTCATGCCAAGCCATAGGCCATGGTGTGTTGCATGCGCTATGGTGGGCGTGGGAGTTGGACATTACTGCACACAGGGCCACCATGGACACCTGCAAGCAACTCTTGAAGGCATGCACAAAGTGTGCCACCAGCTGGCCCGCAGGGTGCTAGGCCACACACTGGCAACCAACCAAAGGAAGAGTGTGGCCTCGCTGCCCTGAGCCCACAAAAAAGCCCACAATAGAGCAGAGGCAGCGACCAAGCGAGCCGTGGCGAGTGTGGGCCCTAGATGGTCTAAATGACTGCTCAAAAGGGGAAATGGGGGATGGGAATCGCAACGAGGTGCCCCATTGACACGATGTGACAGCAGAAGACACATAACGGTTCACCAGGTGCAGGGCCAGGTCCAGCAAGCCAGAACCTTCTGTCGCCGCAGCCAGTCACAGCATGACTGGTGAATCTGTTTGCGATCTGACCCTGCTGACCCATGCTGATGCCTCTCCATGATATGGTTCCCCGCCTGCACACACGTGCGCGCACACACACACATACCCCTGCAGATCCTTGTCACTTTGATTGTCCATCAATGCGACACCATAATGCCGTAGATAAGGCCCTCAAGTTGTGGCAAACTTCCTTTTTGGAAAAGCTACAACTTTTGGTCACGGCGGTTGCTTTTGGCATTATGAAATGCACTTCGGGGAACAATGGGATACGAAGAATGAGGGCGAAGATATGGCTGACACTGGTTTACCTTGGGAGTCACTTATGATTGGTTTCCCTTATTCTTTGTTGCCTTCTTGCTTGTGAACGGAATCCATGGATCATGAAACCTCCGATGCTCAGTTTTGTTACTGTTGATTATTGTTTGTTTGTCCTTTACTTGGTCATTTGAAGTTTGGATGTTTGTTCGGTTTTTTGTCAAGAAACAAAGGAGTATGTGTTGGATGGATTAGCTTTCCCCTTAAAGCATGCAATGACAATCGGATGTTTCGTTTTTTTTGTTTGTTTAATTTGCTCTCATTGTCTGGTTGGTTGTCTATTTCCTTGTTTGTTTGTTTGTGTTTCTTTGATTGGTTTGATTCTTTTTGGAGCATACTATGGCCCTGCGTCCTGGAAATTGCAAAAAGGTTACTGTGACTAGACCAGCACAGCTTGTGGCCCGAGTATGTGCATGCCTTTGGGAACATGATTTGTTGTTTGCCTCCGGTGAGACTTTGGCGAGTCGATGATTGATTTTTGTTTGATGGCGTATAGGTGTGCGGTGGAGGAAACCAGCACAGAGACATATATTGGTTCACTTGTCCAAATGACGGCCCGAGTACCCTGCACTCATTACGTTTCTCAGTCTAAAATGTATTTGCGAGCATTGTCCTCACTTTTGTGCTATCTGCTCGGTCTATTGTTGATTATTGTTTGTTTGTCCTTCACATGGTCGTTTGAAGTTTCCATGTTTGTTCATTTGTTTGTCAACAAACAAAGGATAATGTGTTAGATGGTTTGAGGTTCCCCTCTGAGGATGCAGCGGCAATCAGATGCTTCATTTGTTTGGTTGTTTTTTCATTATTTGGTTGGTTGTCCATTTGCTTGTTTATTTGTTTTGTGTTTGCACCAAACAAATAAATGTTTGTTTGTGTGGTTTGATTCTTTTTGGAGCATACTATGGCCCTGCGTCCTGGAAATTGCAAAAAGGGTACCCAATGCAATATGCTTTTGTTTTGTTGCAATCAAAACCAATTTTTGAGCAAGATGCATTCTTCTTTTTGGGGTTTAATGTGTTTGACCTTCAATTCAGTCAGCTCTTCCGTGATTACTTGGTTTGTTCGATGTAGAAGAAGATCAAATGAATTTCTTTTTTTTTTGGTAAGGATGCAATATCCAATTGTTAAAATGTACACCATTACACGTTTCATACCAATTTTTCACTCATACTTTGGGTTCAAGAATGACATATCCTACTTACTAAAATAATCAGAAAAATAAACACCAAAATGGAGATGATGTTTGTCTATGCCATCGCCAATTTTTGCCATGTCAATACAATGGTCTCGCAAGCGAATATGGAGACGCAATCCAAAGAGGACTAGTTTCCATGGACAAGTACATAGTTTACATCACAACACTTTTTATCAGGGAGATCTATCATTTTCAAATGACCAATTGGTTCTATCGA